>CM032333.1:39065275-39533965 GCA_019022515.1 Quercus aquifolioides
ATTTGAGAATTTCTTGACAGGAATTGATAATTCTTTGGTACGACCATAAAGTAACATACAAGACCAAATGCAAATAATAATGAACATGAACACCCAAAGGTGGTGGGACAAATATCAAAAGAAGCAATCACAAGCAAAAGCTCAGAAATAAGACACAAAATTTCAAATAAAAAGACATAACTATTGCGGAAAGTTGGTAGTGTCACCATTGCCAATGCTATTGTGCCGTACATACGTCTATTATTAATAGCACCATGATCACAGGGTGTTCATGAAATATAGCACCATCTGAGTGTTGAACTTCAATCCAACGAGGGCAAGCAGAAAACTAAAGGAAAACCCGAACACAACAAGAAATTGCTTGAAGAAATGGAGTTTCTTCTCAGATCTGGACATAGAAACATTAAAATGCCTCAGATTATATTCAAAATATAATTTTTTTTTAAGATAAGTGTAACATATTATTAAAGGGTACAAATAATTTAAATGGAAATCTGTCACACTCCTTTTTTTTTTTTTGGGCTAGGCTGCTAACAGTGTACAATATGACATGTTTTTCATATGTATATCATAGTGAAATGTTTTGGTATACATAATAGGGTGAAGATAGCCCGAATTTTTAACTAAAGTAGGAAAAAGATTGTGAAAACTTTATCCCATTTTCTTAAAAAATTGGGATAATTTTACCAACCATCATGCATAAGGAAAACTCTCTGCATTTTAATTAAAATTTGTAGATCCTTTATATATATATATATATATATATAAATAATCTAATATTTGTTTTGAATCGACAATATAAAAAGTTTTGAGAGTTAAATACATCTTTATAATAGAAAATAAACATGACAAGAAAAAGAAAACAGAGCCATTTCTAATCCTCTGGTCTCTGGCTTGACTCTCAAAATTTAACCCGGCTTAGGATCCAAAGGTAAAATCTTTGGATCTTATGTAAAGTTCCAAACGTTTTCACTTTTATACTTACAAACTTAACACTTAAAACAGCGGAGAAGAAGAAAGAACCAAAAAGAAATATGCTTTGAAGGAAATGGCAAAAAAAAAAAAAAAATCAGGGCACTAACCCATTAAAAGCCAGAATATATATAAGATTAAACTAAAATTTGTCAGCTTATTTACTTCAAAATATCATGATTATAGCTTATGCACCATGTATTACAGGCTTGTAGCTTGGTTGGGTGCCCAGGTAGTTCAACACACTGAATCCAGGCCTTAACACAGCCACACATTCACACAACACAACAGAGAAGATGAAGTTTAGATTGCTGATTGTATGCCAGAGGCTTCTTATACTTGACATGGAAGCTCCAATGCTTGAAAAAAACAATATTAAAAAAAGTCACATCCAATTGAAGGCACATAAGCAACCAACCTTATTTAGTAAAACACTTAAAAAGGGAAAATGATCATGTAGGTTTAGGAGCTAAAAAAGTCTTGTTTGTTTGAAAAAATTAGTACTAAACCATGGAGCTTCAAGTCTTTGCACTACTAGAATTCATGGCAAAACAGAGAAATGTAGAACCAAAAAACTAAAGCAAAGAACTTTGTACTAACCTTTCGGAAAGAAGATTGCTCAAATTGTTGCTGTCCATGCTGAACTGAGTGAGGAATTCGGGTATGTTTGGAACAGAGGGAGATGGAGAAGAGAATGGAAATGGTTTATCAGCTGTGTATATTTGCTTGCTTTCATATATTGCGGGGTATTTATATTTGCTTCTTGGTCATGTGGTGGACCATCCCAAAGAAAACCAATAGAAAATTCCTTGAGTAGGCATCGTCTGCATAGACATTACAAAAACCGAATTATACGGGAGTGTACTAAACGGTTTTAGGCGAATTTTTTATTGATTCGGGAAAAAAAAAATGAACCATTCTAAAAAGATATAAGGATATTCAGATATTCGTATATTGGTACAACATGGGCTTTCTATTTGTTTACGGTATCCTATGATTCTTTATGATGTCATGTCAAAGTCCCATGGTCTGATACAATAATTTTCTGCTTGCTAGCATATTAAATCTATACAAAATTAAACTTTCCAACAGTTAAATGAATCTTAGTGAGATTTTTCATTTTTGTCTGTTTTCATTTTTATTTTTTTCTCTGAATTTGTCCCAAGGCCTGCCATACCAAAGTACACAATGCTTAAGAGTATTGTAATATAAGTAATTGCATGGATTTAATGATTTATCATTTATCACTAAATCAAAAAAAAAAAAAAAAAAAAAAAAAAAAGAGTAGAAAAGTAAAAAAGCTCACTACTATGTAAGGGTGGCAAAGATTGGGCACAACTGGCGAACTTGATACGACACGAAATTAGTAAGTTATGGGTTGAAACTTAATGAATTAGTGTCATATTCAAGTTGACGTGACTGACTCGTTTAATAAACAGGTTAGGTTAGTGTTCACTCCATAGAACTCAATTGACTTGTCTAACCTGTTTAATTAAATAACATTTTACCAATATACCCTTCAAACTCTAGGTATATAAACTTATTAGTTGTTGTGATTTATTTTCATTGACATATTATGATTGATTATTTGTGATATTGAGATATGCTTTAGTTTTGGATAATTATTTGTGATATAATTACTTATTAGTTCTGAATTTTATATTAAAAATATTTATTTTTTTGGTTTTTCATAATTCAAATTGGTTCATTCTATTTATTTTTCATTTTGATGAAATTTGATAAACAGGTCAACACGATTGACCCGTTTAATAAATAAGTTGTGTTAGGGTTGATGAATCTTGATCTGTTTAATAAACATGCTGTGTTAGTGTTGATCCATATGATACTCATGAGTCAACACTGAAAGTTCAATTAGTGTGTAGAGCACTAATAAATGTTTAGACCCACAATTACAAAATAACCAACACAAGCTTATACCCAAACAATAGATGTGAGAAATAAAAGGTACAAGTGAAAACCCAAACAAATAAACAACTCTACACCACAATTAATCACAACACAGCAGCAATTAAAAGGTAAGAGTAAGGGTTATAGAGATGCAAAACGTGTTATCAAAAAGAAAACCGAAGAACTTGGCGAAAAACCTTTCCGCCGCCATCCAAACAGTGAAATGATCTACCAAAGAATAAAGTTAGGATACACGAATAGCAATAGACCCTCCAAGCCTAATCTACCTAATGTACCTAAGTCCTCCAAGCTTCTTGCTCCAATAAGGTTAAGCCTAACCGTGTCTTCTTTAACTTTTCGGATCCCACAATAAGCCCATTGCATCAACCAAGTGAATTGGTCATCTCTGAACTGCTTCCCAAGTACCAAATACCTCCTCACTGATATGGGTATGGTGAGATAAGGATTTGGCTAATGAACCTCTCAAGTGTATGTCAATGGAGAGGGTGAGAGTAGAGGAATTTGGAGAATTAAAAGTCTAAGATTATGGATGAGTCAATCTTGGTTTTCTTTAGGGTTTCTCTCTCAAAATTCTCTCTAGAATCTCTCTATATTTCGTGGGTATAAGGGTATTTATAATAGTGTACGTGAGGAATGTGAAAGGTCATTTTTCTGCAAAATAGGGCATTTTGGCGACTCACTCTCGCGACTAGAACGAGTCGTGAGTTTGAGTCGCGAGTTAACTGACAAGCTAGACTGTACTTTTTGTCCTATAGTGCTCCAGCTGTCATGACCCTTCAGTTTTCTGCATGCTTTACATGTGTGGCATTTTGGCGAGTTGTCAATCGCGAGTCAATCGCGAGATCCAATCGCGAGAAACCTCTTGAATGCACACACACTTGAATTTCTTTACACTTTCTCACACACAACCCTTACATAATTCTCACCTAAATACAAGGTATCAAATTGCTAAATTACAAGCAAATTTGGCACGAAATAATGTCAACACATGATTGAATAAATTTAACCTTACAAATACAACACGAATCCGACACGCAAACAGCAATTGCCACCCCTACTAATGTGATGCGTATATGCATTTAATTTTCATTTTTAAATATTTTTTCTCTTTAAAAAAATAACATCCAAATTTAATTTTGTAGTATTTCTTTGGTTTAACACAATGCACAACTTTTGGGATCAATTTTGCAAGCATGATAAGATTTGTTATTGATTGTTAAAGAGTACATTCTTTAAAATAAATTCTAAGCCTTGAATATTGTAAAAAAGTTTAGCTTACCTCCAATACTTTTTTAACTTGAATCTCCTTTTGTTTTAATGAGAAATTACCACATTATCCACTAACTAAATGAAATGTGAAAATTAAAACTCACTACTACTTGCCATTATATATTTAAAATAATAGGAAATGTTTAGTAATAAAAGAGCTTGAGGTAAGCCAAACTCATTGTAAAAAACAGCTAATTTTCTATCTATCCTTTTTAAGTGAGACTTCCCCGGTTGTTTTCTAAATCTTGCCTACGTGACTACATGTATTGAAAGTAGTCTTTTAAAAGGAGCCGAATGTTTGGGCTGTCCGAATTTTTTGTTTTAGTTTAGGACGCGGTCGTATTATTGGCTTTTGTTTTTTTTTTTTTTTTTTTTTGGGCGTAAACTCATCTAATCTTTCTATGTCATAATCAAGAAAAGAAAATTATTGACTTTAAAATAATAATAATAAGTTTATATCTATTTCTTTTGATTGAACAAACAAGAGATATAATTTCCTTAAAATGATTCTCTCCGATTCTCTCACATTTTTTTTTTTTGGTGAGAGTTTCAAATTAGCAAACCAAGACACGATCAATTTTTGGTGTATGCGGAAGTTAAACCTCAAATCTCTTATTCAACTATTAGAGATTTTAACAGTTGAGCTAACTGGAACTCACCTCACATTTTTTGTTATATGTGCGTCACATAGCATTTATTTGATTTTTAAATATCAAATATCTTATCTAGACATATCTTAGCTACAAAATTGGTTGTAGCCTAAGGTTACAATTTTACTCAATAAGATAAAAATTACTGCATATTTTGAAAGTGTAACCATTAAATTACATGTTCATATTTTGAAAGTCTAACTGTTGAATTGCATGTTCTTGACGTTCCTAATGCACGTGAAATTTTGTGTCAATCGAATATTATTTACTATATGATCTGTAAGCTTATATTTTATGCATAATTTAAAACTAAAAAAACTTGCAATTTAAACAATTTATTGATGACATAACTATTGATCTTTAATTTTCTAGAAATTTTGCTAGCATGAAGGATATAAGAATATGTAATCCAAATGTGGATTTGTCAAAATTTACCTTTAATAAAACGATATTGAGTAAGGTTATAGCTTAAGGCTACAATCACTTTTGTACCTAAAATATGTCCTATCTTATATCTAAATAAAAATTAGGGGAGTTGGAGGATTCAATGGGAAGGGATCTAAATCCATAATTGACATTATTTTTTTTTCAAAACATAATTGCAATTTATTTGATGTCATCTTATAATATTTTCTCCCCTTTCCTTTTTTTTTTTTTTTTTTGGGTGTACATTTCTCTCCTTTTCATTTTAATCTTTAGACATCCAAACAATGGGGAATAGCAACTACTCTTCTCCCCTAATTATATCAAAACATCCAAACAAGGGTAATGGATAACCATTCATCTCTTGTCTTTTGTCTTCTCATGAACGGAACCATGATTTTATCTTTAGGGAGCCAAAACATGAATAATTTTTTTGATCAATCAAGAATAAAAATAATATACTGAAATTCAAAATAAATAAATATATAAAAGATAAAATTAGTCTATAGTATATTAAAAATATAGGACAAAGTTTCTCTTCAAACTAATTTGGAGAGAAACCCTTCAAACTCCCACTAAAAAAATTAACATTGCTATATATTTTGAAAATTTAACCATTGAATTGCATGTTCTTTAAGTTCTTAACATGCACATCAAATTTTATTCAAACATTTAAGACTAATAACTTGAAATTTATACATTTAATTGATCATATAACCTTTGATTTTTTTTTTTTCTTTAAATTTTGTAAGCATGGAGGATGTAATTAGAAATGCAATGTAATGGTTCATTTTTCAAAATTCACATTTATATATATATATATATATATATAAGGGGGGTTAAAAGGGTTTCTTTCTAAACTAGTTTAGTGAAAAAAAATGTTGAAAAATATATAAATCAAAAGACACAAAAATATATGAAATCATTTTCCATTTAGTTGGGAAAGCTAGTTTTAACAATATATATGGCTGAAAATGTTTGTTCCATAGCCACTCTATAAATAAGTTAGCAAGGTGTTGATTTTATATTCCTTACCAGCTATTGGCATAATTCATAATTATTTAATAAATTTTTGAAATCCAAATGCCGAACTAGATTTTGATTATAATGGTAAAGTTCCATTTTCAACAATCATTTTTTCTTGATTTATGAAGCGTTACAAATAAATCTTGTTTATCAACAATCAAATATCATTGGTTCTAAAAATTCATTTGCCTTTCAAGGATTAAGAAAATGTGTTAAGAATAAACAACATCATTGCTTGCTCACTAGACTATTTTTTTTTTTTTAAAGAAAAAAGGGGGCTTGCGTGTGTAATCATCGCCCCATGCCCCATGGTATATTGCCACTTGTCGATTTATGTCTTCAATATAGGAAGAAGTTGGATGCACTTTGTTGTTGACCCAAGAAGATGTTGTTTGAGCTTCATGGTTAACCCGATACACCTTATTTGGTCCTATCAAGATTGACCCCAATATCTAATCTTTGATTTTTGAGAATCTAACATGTCAAATAATCAAATGGTTTAAACATAAGGTTTTATAATGAAAATAGTTATAATTTTTAATTACCAGTATTCGAAACTATGCATGAATGACTTATCTATGTTGCATGGGTTTTAGAGAAATGGTATATTTGAGAAATGCTGAGAAAATCATTCAATTAAACTTTTAATTATTTTTTTATGCAAAGATTCCTTCTTGCTTAAATTCTCCAATTCTCTTCATCTTTTAGTCAAATTTGACACACAATAGCACAGAAAATTTATGTAAATCACAAAAAATCATATACATGACCATTAGTTTTTTTTTTGGGTTAAAAAAATGTCACGTGTCTCACATGTGACAAAAAATTAAATTGAAAATTGTAAACTTCTAAATGGAAAAGAAACTTAACCAAACTTTTATACTTCAATTCTTTCCAATTTTTAACTAAATTTGAGACAGGATATTCTAAAAAAAAATCCATGTAAACCACACAAACCAAATAAATGACTAATGAATTTTTTAAATGGTCTCATATGAGTCACATCTAATGTAATAATAGTTGCACTAAATTCATTATGAAGCTTGCCTGTTAGGAAGAAATATTTATGATTTCAAAACCTAGAACAGGCCATGCTTACTTGAAAAAATGTGGATTGAAAGTTTTGCAGCTATTTACTGTCAAATAAAAAAATTAATTGGCCTTGGGGATATAATTTTAGAAGAGTGCTGGGATTGAAATTAGATTGGGCCAGCGAAGGAGAGGAAGTGAGTCAAGTCATGGTTGTCTTAACTTTGTTGGGCTGGTTCCTCAACGCGTGGGTTTTGATCTGCATGTTATATTGGGCTTCTTTTTGTACCAATTTTACAGCTTGAATGACAAACTTTTTGGTCTTCTGCACAAAATCCATCAGGCCTGGTTTTGAAGTTGTTTGATTGGAATGAGAATACATTTGAATTATTTGGACCCATCTCAAATCCATATGATTTGGGTCCAATCCATGCATTCATTGCGTTGGTCTTTTTTTCTTTTTTTAAAAGAACCCAAATAACTTATTTATTGATAGCCAATTTTCATTTTTTAAGGATAAGTAGACAGTAAAATGTCAATAAAGTGCGTATTCAAATCCATGTGAGCATCCATGAATGTTTAAAACATGAAAGTAGTCCAATCTAAACACCAAGGAACTACAAATTCAAAAAATATAATGTAAATGACAGATTGATTGTAGATTTTCAAACTAAGGATATTCAGATTCTTCTAATGCCAAGTATAATTTTTTTTTTTTTTTTATCAATAATTTGATTAATTTTATTGGTAATGCCTTTGAGGATTTGAAGCAAAAGACACAATAAACATAATTTACAAAAAAAAAGAAAAAAAAAAAAGAATAAAAAAGACAATATTATTACACCAAAAAGAAAATACAAACAACTAAAACTCAGCAGCACCTAGCAGTAGCAGCTAAGCTACCAACAAAGTTCAGCCTACAGAAGAGGACTCTGCAGTCCTAGAACCTTGATCGCTGATACCATACACAACCAAGGTCAAGCTCCAACCCGAACCGAGCCAACCAACTAGACTCCTTAAATACAATTTATCTCAAAGCTTACCGATCAAGACCAAGATAAGTTAAGCAGCCAAAGAACCCGCTGGACATGGATTCATAGCAAATCATAAAGCCCTCTATATCCACCCAACATCATTCAAGTTGGCCTTAACCAACTGCTACTCTGACACAAATTCTATCATTCCTTTGGCTCTAAATATTTATATGATACCATAAGAGAGAAATTTATTTTGTACTAAATTAGAAACATGTGATCTCTCTAGACATTATTTATCGATCCCACCACATGTTTCTCCTTCATGTTGGGAGTAGGCATTGAGGATCCATTGGATGCTGTCCAGATTGATGGGAAACTCTGTTGAAGCCAATCGCATAAACTCTGGAATGCCTCAGTAGTGGAATGCCACATTGGTTCAAGAATTTCTTGACAGCGTCGAACTGATTGGAAACTCTGTTGAAACCAATCACATAAACTGTGGAATGCCTCAAAAGTGGAGTGCCACATTGGTTCAAGAATTTCTTGACATTGTAGGATTGATTGGAAACTCTGTCGAAACCAATCACACAAACCGTGTAATGCCTCGGAAGTGGAGTGCCACATTGATTCAAGACTTTCTTGACAGAGTTCGAGAATCTGTCTGCGTGAGCGATAAAGTAACAATACTATAACAAATGCACATATAGTGCAGATGAACCACCCAAAAGGAGGAACAAGCATCAACAAAATTAAGTCACAAGCAAAAACTCCGGAAATGAGAAACACACCCTGGAAGAAAGGGAGATGGGTTCTATTGAAAGTTGGTAGTATTGTCACTGCCATTGATATAGTGAAGATACATACATCTATTATTAAGAGCAACATGAGTGCACCATGTGTGTCGAATAGAGATACATCTGGGCTTTGATACTTCCATCCGAGAATGGTAAGCAGGGGTCCAAACAAAACGCCAAAAACAGCAAGCCATTTGGTGTATGAATGGAGTTCTTGCCCATTCCTAAATATAGAATATAAATTTCTTCAGAATACATACACCATATAGTTTAAAATGAATTAAATCAAACTCTGTCACCGTGCATTTGCATTTTTTGGCATGTATTAAGACAGTGAAGATACAACTATATGTGCATTAAATTGGACTTGGAATGGACTAACCAAATATTTGTCTTATGCTTAAAGATGCAGCTATCTTATAATTGTACCAGAAGTAGCCAAGTGAATCACATATTGCTAACTAATTGGAGTAATGTTACCTTCAATCATGAGTTACATTTAATCCATGCATTAATTCTTAATTGAATTTAATTTTCGTCTTAAAAATTTAACATTTAGCAGTAGGTAAGTTAATGGTCAGGAATCATGAAATCTAAGATTTGTTGGATGCTTGGATTGACAATATAGGGGGGGGAAAAAATCCATTGCAAATCAATTCGGAAACTCAATTGCCTAAAAAACAAAAAATCTAAAACTCAAAGAATCAACAAAGTTACAAACTTTTGATGAGTTGACCCTCAAAGAATCATCAATAATTTGATCAACCCCAAATTTTAACTATTTCCCAGCTAAGAAAACAAAAAACTTTTACGAATCTATTGGAGGGGTTGAAGTGTGGGATTTTGAAGAGAGAACAGTTTGGGAATTGACAGTAAAGAGAGTGGAATGAGGAAGAGAATAGTCTTAAACTTGAAAACAGGGGTCTATATATATATATATGCGATTCCAAAAATAGAAATGATGAAAAGGAAAAATGAAACAACAGTAGCTGAGATGAAAGACAGAATAAATAAATAATGTCCATAATCTTGATTGGCACCTTAAATACAAGTTTCCATGTCTATCATCTTTATTGGCCTTAAACTAAAAGCTTCCATGTGAGAGAGAGAGAGAGGGAGCAGGGTCAGGTTGTATTAGGTAAAACCCAAATATTACACCGAACACAAAATGACATGGTAGAAAGTTCGTACAGTAAAATTTAGACAGACCAATGTATATGTCAAAATTTCAAACAAATCCAAACCAAAAAAGACTCTTGGATCATTTTTTTTCGTTGTCTGAATTCGATGCATTGAACAGGTCTTAATGTCCTAAGGACACAAACAAAATATAGATTCTAGATTTTGTGCCACAATCTTCATAGCTATACAGCTTTAAAAAACTTCCCACCATACTGTACTTGAATATGCAAGATAAATGGAACATTAATTGAAGGCACATAAGCAATTGTTAATTATTAAAGCACGAAAATAAGTAAATGATTAAGGCACGTAAGCAATGCATATGTAAGTAAAGCACCAAAAAGTTCTTGTTTAAACTTGGTATGGAAAGAACTTAGCACAGAAATGGACTTGAGCTATTAGTAGAATTCATGACAAACTTAGAACAAAAAGTTGAAGAAAAGAGATAGCTATGTACCTGTCGGAGCGAGGATCAGTTAAGCTGTTCATGTCCATTCTTCTAAGGGGAAATGAAGTTGTAGCACTTGCAGCTCTTTGCTCTCTGTGTTTTGTTCTTATTGCTTGTGCAGAGTATCTAGGAATGGTACTCATATATATAGACTATAGAAGACAGAGTTGAAGTGTGGAATATTTAATGTATCTTTAGACTTTAGAGACTTTCTTTAAAGTAACAAAGATTGGTGGCAATTTGGCAAAGGCAATGATACGGACCGTATTGATCGGCTTGTCCGAATTTTTGATCATTCGGCTGAGGAAAGTTGCATTACTAATGTCAACTGGTCAGAACTCAGAAGATAGCTTAGATAAAAGTACTTGTCAAAAAACAAGGACCCACAATAAACATTTCATATTCACATTAGAACACCAAGGACCGATTGTCTATTTGCAATAACTTGAAACACACTTTCTCTCTCTCTCTCTCTCTCTCTCTCTCTCACAATGGAGATTTGAAACCGAATTCTCTTAAATCTTAATAAAGAAAAAAAACAATCTATACCATAAAGCACAAAACTCTTAATATATTACTTTACAATTGAATAATTTTGGCCTATTTGTCAGTTTGTACCAATACTTTTTTTGTGTGTGTGTGTGTGTTATGTTTTCGAGTATAACAAAATATATACAACTTATACCTTCGATGGAGTTAGTTACTTCATTCTCCGTTTTTGGGTAGTGATCTTTTAAGGGTTCTGTTACAAGTGTCCTTAAAACATTTGTTAATGAACAATTTTAAAAAATATTTTATACCACTTTTATAGAAAATATAAAAAAATTGTAAAAAAAAAATCTAAAGTTTTTCATTTTCTTATTAAAAGTTTCTAAAAATATTTTCTAAATCAATATCCTTAGGGCATCCTTTAACTTTTCTCGTCTTTTAAATCTTTGTAAGATTTCAGTTTTCTTTGTTTGTTTTCATCTTCTATTTTTTTGGCTAAGTTGCAGGTTTACTAATTTTCTTTGACTTCAAGCAAATGTCACCTATATATTCTTAAGTACATCAACTGGATTTATCAAAAAGATACATGAACTCTAAAAACTACAAAAATTTGCCGATGAAAATGACAACTATGGCTCAAATAAGAATCAGTTCTTTCTTCTTTATTTTCTTTGAATTTATCCCAAAGGCATTGCCTTACCAAAATACAAACGCTAAACTAAGTTATAACTTAAGTGATTGTATGATTGTATCACTAGCAAAGGCATATTTCTGAGATAGTTAAACACAATTTGGGTCTAGTGTTTTAGCCTCCAGTGCATTGAACCCAATTGGATGTGAACACATGTCCAAAATTTGTTATATGTTTGTATCATGTTGGTTCTGGTAAATTATAGAGTACTAGTCCCAAGCATTGTCATTGTATTTAAATCTCTATGTTGAAGATTTATTTTCTTAATCAAGAACATCTAAACTTAATATCTATCCAATTCAACACCTCCTTAAAACAAATAATAATAATAATAATTCCACAATTCCCCTTACTACCGAACTAAATTGATTTGTTGATTTTGTATTTCTTTAGATAATTTAGGGTCGATGTTGCAAGAAGTTCTAGGTTTTTTAAAAATATGTATATATTTTTTAATCTTAGAGATCAAGACACAAAAAAGAGCTAAGAGATAAACAGAAGGTTAAAATATTTGATTTGTTAAATAGTGCTTGTTTTAAATAAAATAAGCATTCAGAGTTAAATTACAAAGGGTGAAAACTTGTGTTCATTGCCTTTTTTTTTTTTTTTTTTACACTAGACATAATACGATTCGAACGAATGTTCAATTTAACACAATACGATTAGTACTGGTGCTGGACATGTGTCTGAATCATATCATGTCTAATGTAAAAAAGCATTGAGGTTTGTATCTAATCACAAAAAGCCAATTATTCCAGTTTAATACTTTTGAGTGTGAATGTCAAGTTGGTCAACTTCAGAGGTGTCATTTTCTATTGTGATTTCTCTGACGTTTCCTTCCCCCACTCATGCCTCCAAACAATTGCCTCTAAAACGGGAGGCATCAAGTATTATACGGCTTCCGAATTTATCTTTTGGGTTGGGAGTTGGGACTTCCTTTTACTCTTCCACCTCTAATCTTCCTATCTGTAGTGTACCTTTGTTTGTAGTTTTATTTATTTATTTAAAAAAACGAGTAGAAAACGCTAAATTTCACACACCAATACATTATTTATTATTATTATTATTATTATTATTGGGATTGAAAGGTAGAACAGTACGTTTGAATTTTTATTGTAACTTCTTGCATCTCTGTCATATTACCTTTTTTTAAAAAAAAAAATTTAATAATTCAATAATTAGAAGATGTGTTTTGAATCTTGAACATCTCAATTAAAAATATTATAATATACCAATTCAACTATATTGCTTCCGGGCTTGCCATATTATTTAAAGAGAAAGTCTAGAGACAAATAATTTGATAAAAGAAATTTCATTTGTTTACGAAGAAGATTGTTAGCAGTGGACTTAGATGAAAACCGGTGAAAGTTTATTAACTTAACAGGTGTGAAAAATGTTGTCAAATAATTTGATAAAAAATTTGACATCTATTGATATAGAAAATTATTACTGGTAGTAAAAAAAAAATGATGTTAGTAATCCAAATAAAAACTAGTAAAAACTTTACTTACTTAAAATGAATGGAAAAAAAAAAAAAGTGAAATTTTTTAGGTTATGGGTGTGTTTGGATACCGCTTAATTATTTGCTAAAACTGAAAAATTATTGTTGAAAGTACTATACATAAAGGTAAAAGTTAGTTAAAATAGTACAGTGAAACCCATGAATAGTGCTAAAAAGTATAATGTGGCCCATATATAGTAACAAAAATAAGCTAAATAATAAAATAATTTTAAATTTTCATTGCTGATGAAGTATTATCTTTACTTGAACCATGATATAAAGTTCTTGGCCCCAGATTCAAAAGATAGTGGGAGTCATTTTGGATGACTCATTCAATACGTTAAAATTGGAGGTAAATTAAAAAAAACAAGGTGGGGCTGCCTGTATATAACTTTTGGGTGTTGGTGGGGGAAATAAAAGGATCTTTTTCAAACTTTTGAACGAATAATACGAGTTAAACGTCAGAAATCTAATGTGTCTCGGTTGTACGGTCAAAAATTCCAAATTCATTCTGCGCCATTGATTTGAGAAAACGTAAGGATATCCTTCATTTGTAAATGTAGGTTTCACTTTGTCTAATAAAGATTTGAAAATCCCATTGCTGTAAAAACTAAATGTACTTGCAAAATAAATAAAACAGCAAGTATTACAACAAATAAAATTTAATTCCAAGCTTATAGCAACCACATCAATCATTGCAAACTTTCCGTCTATTTTACATAATAATAAAAAAAAAATACTTTTTTTTATTTTACACATTTATTTTTACAAAACACTCATATCAGTCTATATATTCTACACATCTATTCAATAAAATATTCATTCTTTTACAAATTTTTATTATTTCCTCACTCACTACTGCTCTCTCTCATATATCCAACACTACCAAAAAATTCTAAAATATTATATGTACAAGCTACAGTAACTGTGCATATGCACGATTACTGTATCACTTGTGCATTTATGCACAATTTTACACCCACTGATGTGGGTGTTTTTTTGCTCAAAATATATAAAATGGACTACTTTTTGTATTTTGCATGAGCTGATGCGGTTGCTCTTAGAGCAGTCACTTTAGTTTAACTAAATTTTTTTGTCTATTTTAGTATAAGAATCTACTTTTTTTATTATTATTTATTTACATAACCATTTTGACAAAACACTCACACCATTTTGTAGTTGTACTCTAGTTATGTAATGTATTATAAACTTGATTTAAAACACTAATATTACTATTTTTGTATGTGTTCTAATAAGTATTACTGTTTACCTCAAAAAAAAAAAAAAATATAAGGATGTTTATCTCACATTGGTTGTGTGTATCTAGTGTCCGCTGTTTATAACCCCAGTCTATAACTACAAAGGTTAGACCCTTTTGTACTTTTGTAGTTGTACTCTGATTATGTAATGTATTATAAATCCGATTTAAAACACTAATATGTAGTTGTACTCTGATTATATAATGTATTATAAACCCGGTTGAAAACACTAATATTACTATTTTTGTGTGTGTTCTAATAAGTATTACTATTAAGTCAAAAAAAAAAAAAAGATTATCTATTCTGCCTTTTATTTTATTTAAATACCCATATTCTTTTTTTTATTATTATTAATATACTTTTGTCATCTAAAGTTTCTTTCTCTCACGTTCATCTGTCCTCTCAACCTCTCTAAAAAAAATCTCTCCTCTCATCCATCAGAGGTCTCTTTACCCTCTCTTCTCTTTTGTCATCTAAACTCTCTCTCTCTCTCTCTCTCTCTCTCTCTCTCTCTCTCTCTCTCTCTCTCTCTCTCTCTCTCTCTCTCAGCCATCAAAGTTCTCTCTTCTCTCAACTTTCAGCTCTCTTTCTCCTGTCAGATCTCTCATAACTTAGCTCTTTCTCTATGAGAAACGAAGAAATTTCTCTCAATCGCACTTGTCAAAGTGTCAAAGACTTGAAAAAATATCTTTCTCTCTCTCTCTATTTGTCGAAGCTTGTTATTGTTGTCTCCTTTATTTTCTTTTTAATATTGACTTTCTGTCATATATAAGTCATTAATTTTAGGTGCATTTACAGAAACAAAAGAAAAAAGCATAAGTTTATAAAAATGTATGAGTGAATCTCTTTAGCAAAAGATTTTTTTTGTATAAAAATAAAGTTATACACATTTATATGGAGAGAGTTAAGGCTACTGGAATACAATGATGTATTTAGCTTGGCCTCCTTTGAGATAGCACACATGACACTCTCTTTGATGGACAGAAATTAAACTATTAGTTTCCGGCAGTAAATCTTGAATCCACAAGGTGATAAACTAGAATCCACCAGAGAAAAGTTCGAGAAAAACTCTGCAATTTTATTTATAATCATCTATGAAAAACGTTTACAAATTTAAGAGCCTATTTAAAGGCTCCATAAAACTTGACAGACAATAAAATATATTTTAAAATAACTCCTAATTAATCCCTATTCATAACAGGAACCAATTTTGACCTAAAAAAATATTAAAAGCACCTAAAAACAAAGAAATAAATGCCATACTCCTAAAATAATGAAAATTACAAAAAAATACACAAAAAAAAATAATAATAACAAATGACATAAATTTATTTAGAGATTCTTTCCTACATCAATTTTCCTTTTAATATTGACTTTTTGTCATATATAAGTCATTAATTTTAGGAGCATTTAAAGAGGGGGGAGGGGGAGGGGGCATAGGTTTATAAAAATATATGAGTAAATCTCTTTAGCAAAAGTTTTTTTTTTTTTTTTTTTGGTCTAAAAATAAAGTCATACAAATTTATTTTGAGAGAGTTAAGGCTCTTAGAATACAATGATACATTTAGCTTGGCTTTCTTTGAGAAAGTTTTTGGTTCCACTACTGCTTGTAACACTTAATACAAGAGATTAATATTTTGATTTAGCAGATGAACAAGACATAGTTGGTCATTTCTTAGAGGACCAAATAGGATTATGACCAAGGTAAACAATATGCCCAAATTTTTTCAAAGATGAATGGATTTGGATCCTCTCCATTCCCCCTTTGAAAGGAAGAGTCTATTTTATGGACAAGATTGATTTGAAACAAATCTAGGGTAAAAAAACATTTTGCCTCAATTAAAATCTAATTAATAACCTAACTCAAAAAATTTAACTCTAGTTAAACACACATTTGACTAAGAAAATTCCCTTTCTCTCATCACCAAATACCTGTGAAATACTTATGTTCTTATGGGGGAGAATATCAGTTAAATGAAAAAGAAAGGAGAAAAATTTAACAATTTTTGTCCAGTAGGTATACGTAGATTCAGATGTAAACTATTACATAGATAATAAAACTGAATATTTCCATATAAATTGCATGAATCATTTTTATGGAACAAAAAAGAAAGCATATTTTCAAGTTTCACAACTTATAGTTATGGTAACATTTCATACAAGTGGATAGGTATAATATTTTTGAACTCTCTTGTCAAAGAAGCTAGAAGTTGTTCCTGTTAATTACTATTTATTCATGCATTATCACTAAGCAACTACATTGATTTATTTATTCATGCATTATCACTATGGCAAGAATTATGTTTGCTGCAGGCTATTGATACATTGGCTTTTGAAAGTTAGGCAAATGGGTTTCCAAGTATACTGGTAAGGACTCTTTTTCTAGTCGGTACTTGAACATACAATAACTTTTAATGGCTAAAATTGAGAGTTTAAAGAAACACGTTTCAATCTCAACTTTACCCAAAAAAAAGAAATAAAGAAAAGAAGTTAGCAAAAGTTAAAAAGTGAATAGATAAATTTTTTTGAGAGAAAAATAGAGGCTATTGCATGTGGTGCAATACTGATCTCAATCCTTTATGGTTATTTATGCTTTCTTTTGAACCAACTTTGACATTAGAAATTTTGAATTGACATTTTTTTGGGCTTGTTTTGCATTGAATCCCGTAAGGCTACTTTGCTTAAAATAGGCAAGATATGAATTCTTTATCCCGCATCGCCCAAACTAAATGCTAACTATTTTTTTTTTTTTTTTTTCAGAGCTTGACTAATTTGTTTAACTGAAGCCCAATTATCTCTTCTTTTTTGTGGGCCAGCAGACTTATTACTAGAAATTGAATTGCTTTAGAATATATTTTAGCATTCATGATCGTTTAAAGTATAAACTTATGCAATTTAAACATTAGGAAAATACAAAATCTGTTCAATGAAAGAGACAAATTGGCTCAGATCCAATTGGTCATATATTATAAAAAAAAAAATTGGTCATATATTCAAACCAAGGTAATTCATATTCTATTGATACATACATTACAAATTTTATCAAAATCTCATGAATATTTAGCTTTGAGGATTGAGTAAAAAAGAAATAACACCATACTCCATATTTGTGCATACTGAAAACACCATCTCCATCCAATCAGTGTGTCTAAGAGAGGAGAAATTATGGTCAAGCTGCTATTAAACATTATGCCATTTCTGCCACTTGTATCTCTGCCTCGTTGGGAGTTAGCATCGGAGATTCATTGGGTGTTTGGGAAGGTTCTTGCCTCATTGATTTAAGAATTTCTTGACAGGAATTGAGAATTTTGGGGTATGTGTCATAAAGTATGTATAGAAGACCAAATGCACATATAATGAACATGAACACCCCAAAGGGTGGGACAAGGATCAAAAGAAGCAAGTCACAGGCAAAAACTTCAGAAATAAGGCACACAATTTCAAATAGAAAGAGAGAACTATTGTGGAAAGTTGGTAGTGTCACCATTGCCAATGCTATAGTGCCGGCACATACATCTATTATTAATAGCACCATGATCACACGATGTTCATGGAATAGAGCACCATCTGAGTTTTGATACTTCAATCCAACGAGGGCAAGTAGAAAACTAAAAGAAAACCCGAACACAGCAAGAAATTACTTGAAGAAACGAAATTCTTGCTCATATCTGGACATAGAAACATTAAAATGCCTCAGATTTTAAAAAAGATAATGTGTAACATATTATTAAAGGGTGCAAATATAAGAATTAAATGAAAATCTGTTTCCGTTTGTTTTTTTGGGCTAGGTTGCTAAAAGTGTACAACATGGCATATTTTCATATGTACTATATCATAGTGAAATGTTTTGGTGTGTGTATATGTGTGTATATATATATATATATATATATATATATAATAGGGTGAAGATAGCTTGAATTTTTAACTAAAGTTGGACAAAGATTGTGAAAACTTTATCCCATGTTCAAAGATGTTAGCTACTTAGTGTATAAAATCTTTTAATATTGTGCCAAAAGTCTAAACTAAACCTTGGCTTAGTAAATCCCATTTTCTTAAAAAATTGGGATTAGTTAACTAACTTTTAACAAATAAACAAATATGTTTTAGCAAAAGGTTTTAAAAGATGTGTGCAAGAGTTAAATAAACACGTGTTCTCCTATGTAGTAATTTTAATTTTTTAAATAAAAAATAAAAAATTATAAGTTAATACAAATCTGGGATAAAATCTAATATCAGTTTTGGATCGACAATATAAAAAGTTTTGGGAGTTAAATACATCTTTATAATAGAAAATAAACATAACAAGAAAATGAAAAAGAAAACAGAGCCATTTCTAATTCTCAGGCACGACTCTCAAAATTTATCCCGGCTTAACATCCAAAGGTAAAATCTTTGAATCTTATGTAAAGTTCCAAAAGTTTTCACTTTTAAAATTACAAACCTAACACTTAAAATAGGGGAGAAGAAGAAAAAACCAAAAAGAAAAATACTTCGAAGGAAATGAGAAAAAGAAAAAAAAATCAGGGCACTAACCAATTAAAAGCCAGAATATATGTAAGATTAAACTACAATTTGTCTGCTTATTTGCTTCAAAATATCATGATCATAGTTTATGCACCATGTATTACAGGCTTGTAGCTTGGTTGGATTGCCCGCAGGTAGTTTAACACACTGAATCCAGGCCTTAAAAACGCACCCACACATACACAATACAACAGAGAAGATGAAGTTTAGATTGCTGATTGTAGGCCAAACTTGAATGTGGAAGCTCAAATCCAATTCTTGAAAAAAGAATAAAAGAGGCACATCCAATTTCTCTTTTCATTTGCATATCTATCATTGAGTACAATTTAATGAACATTAATTGAAGGCACATAATAAGCAACCAACCTTATTAAAAAGTGAAAATGATCATGTAGGTTTAGGAGCTAAAAACGCCTTGTTTGTTTTAAAAAATTAGTACTAAACCTTGGAGCTTCAAGTCTTTGCACTACTAGAATTCATGGCTAAACAGAGAAATGTAGAACCAAAAAACTAAAGCAAAGAACTTGGTACTAACCTTTCGGAAAGAAGATTGCTCAAACTGTTGCTGTCCATCCTGAACTGAGTGAGGAATTCGGGTATATTTGGAAGAGGGGGAGATGGAGAGGAGAATGGAAATGGTTTATCAGCTGTGTTCTGGTCTTTTTTGCTTGCTTGCATTGCAGTTGAAAGAGTGGGGTATTTATATTTGCTTCTTGGTCATTTGGTGGACCATCCCAAAGAAAACCAATAGAAAATTCCTTTTGAGTATGCATAGTCTGCAATTGGTATAGACATTACAAAATCCGAATTATACGGGAGTGTATAATTGGGCGAATTTTTTTTTTTGATTCGGGAGAAAAAATGAACCTTTCCAAAAAGACATAAGGATATTCATATAGTCATATATTAGAACAACATGCGCTTTCTATTTGTTTACGGTATCCATGATTCTTTATGATGTCAAAGTCTCATGGTCTGATGCTAGTTTTTTTTTTTTTTTTTGCTTGCTTGATAGCATATTAAATCTATAAAAAATTGAACTTTCCAACAGTTAAATGAATCTTAGTGAGATTTTTCATTTTTGTCTGTTTTTATCTTTTATCTTTTTTCTTTTTTCTCTGAATTTGTCCCAAGGTCTGCCATACCAAAGTACAAAATGTTTAAGAGTATTATAATATAAGTAATTGCATGGATTTAATGATTTATCATTTGTCACTAAATCAAAACAAAAATGTAAAAAACTCACTAGTGTGATGAGTATGTGCATTTAATTTTCATTTTTAAATCTTTTTTCTTTAAAAAAAAAATAGCATTCAAATTTAATTTTGTAGTATTTCTTTGGTGTAACACAATGCACAGCTTTTGGGATCAATTTTGCAGGTATTTTTTTTTTTTTTTTTTAGAGAAAGTTTTAATCTATGACGTCCGAATCTGATAATAGCTCTTTATTATCAGATCAAGACACCAATCGATTTCTGGTGTAGGCAAGTATTGAATCCCAGATTTCTTATTTAACCATCAATTTTTTTTTTTTTTTTTTTTGAGGGGGTGTTATTGCCTTATTGGTTGTTATAAAGAGTACATTCTTTAAAATAAATACCAAGCCTTGAATTATGTGTAAAAAATAAGCCAGTTATTCCATTTCTCAATTACGAGCAGTACCAATTTTCAAGCTATCCTTTTCAAGTGCGACTTCCCTGGTTGTTTCCTAAATTTGGCCTACGTGGCTACATGTATCGAAACCACACCAGTCTTTTAAAAGGAGCCGAATGTTTGGGCTGTCCGAATTTTTTGTTTTAGTTTGGGACGCGGTCGTATTATGGGGTTTTCTTTTTCTTTTTTTTTGACGTAAACTCTTCTAATCTTTTTATTTCATCGTCAAGAAAAGAAAATTACTGACTTTAAAATAAAATAAAAAATAATATCTATTTCTTTTAATTGAACAAACAAGAGATATATTTTTCTTAAAGTAATTCTCTCCAATTCTCTAGTATTTTTAGTTAGAAGTGCAAGATATAACATTTATTTGACTTTTAAATATCATATATCTTATGCAGGGGCGGAGCCACATAGTGGCTTGGGGGGGCCGTGGCCCCTGCAAAAAATTTTTTTTTTCCCATTAGCCTATGAAGAAAAAATAAATTGGCCCCCCTAACGTTAGACAGCCGTCCCCCCCTATCCATTTCTCCCAGCCCACTCCCAGCCCAGGAACACCCTCAATCAAAAATTAGGAAAAAAAAAAAATTTATCTGTTCTACTTTCAAGCAAAAAAAAAAAAAAAAAAAAAAAAAAAGCCCAAAAAAAATTTGAACTAAAATCTAAAAAAAAAAAAAAAGTAACAGAGGGAAGCCCACGGCAGCCAAGCCCACGGCGAGCCCATTACAGAGGTAGCTCGCTCACGGCAAGCCCACAGATTCTCAACCAAAAAAAAAACCACCGATACAGAAAATCAGAAATCAAACCCATCAGTCAGGCCATCACGTCGCTGGCAGAGAAATCCAATCCCCAATACAGCAATATACAGAGCAAAACCAAAACAAAATCCAGCAAACAAAGACAGAGGTGTTTATCAAACAAAAAAAAAAAAAAAACCCAGAGCAAACCAAAACCGCCCCTGCCAGCAAACCAAACCCACGGACCACGGTCACGTCGCCGTCGTCTCCGAAGCAGCTTGCTGGTCGTCGTCGCCGCAGCTCACGTCGCCGTCGTCGTCGCCCCTCATCGCAGATCGAAGATCGTAGATCCGATCCGGTGCTCGGTGCTCGGTGCTCGGAGATCGTAGATCCGGTGCTCGGTGCTCGGTGCTCTGCTCCCTCCGGCCCTCCCTCAAGGTAATTTCTCTCTTTTTCTCTCTAACTCTCTCTCAGTCTCTCTCTCTTTATCTCACTCTCACTGAAATGAAATTTTCGCAGATCACCGTCTGATCTGCTCGCTCCGGTGCTCCCTCCGGTCCGGCCCTCCCTCAAGGTTTTTTTTCTCTCTAACTCTCTCTCAGTCTCTCTCTCTTTATCTTACTCTCAAATGAAAAATGAGATGAAATAGATTGAACGGCTCTCTAACTCTCTCTATTTATCTCACTACAAATTAAGTCAGCCAGCCAATCAAAGATGAGAGACCTACAGTGGGTCTCTCATCTCTGATTGGCTGGCTCTTTTTTTTATCTTTTTGAATTTGGCTTTATGCCTTTATCTTATCCGTTTGGGTTGGTCAGTGTGTTGGTGTTGGCTTTATCTTTTCCGTTTGGGTTGGTCAGTGTGTTGGTGTTGGTGGGAATGGGATATTGATTGTCATTTAGTGTAATATGTGTTGTGATTTGTGATTGGCATTGTGAAATTTTCTGATTGCAGCTGGCTATTGTGATTGGGGTACATGTTGTGCTTGTCTGTTGTCTGTTGAGTGAGGACCATGGGGTGGGGAGAGAGTAGATGGGCTCATGGGCTTATGGGGCCGAGTAAACAATAATTAAAGCAATGTAATGTGCAGCACATTACACTCCTTTAATTATTGTGCTGCACATAGAATGTATAATGTTCGGCTCTTTTAGTGTAATATGTACAAGGGGCTAAACAATATAACAAATTATTGTTATGCTAAACAACAATAATTAAAGCTATATAATTAAATTAACCAATACATTATAAAAGACAAATTAATTAAATTATTTTTGTTTTCATTTGAGGGGTTATTATTAATTAAAGTTGTATTAAAAATGGGTTGACTGTTTAAATTATAGTGGAATTTTTTTTTTCTTGAGTATGAATAACATTCATATAACTAAGTAAAAATTTATAATTAAAATTTTATTTTTTAAAAATTCTTTTCAGGTTAATTTTTGAGTCATATTCTTAAAGCTAAAAGAATTATGAGCAAACGAAAAACAATTAATGCATTCTTTAAGAAAAAAGATGTTAGCAATTCAGAAATTAGGACACCTGTGGCTGTAGAAATAAATGTTAATAAAATCGTCGTCAGGCATGATTTAATCCGGTTGATGACCCGACCTGACCTGAATAATGTTGCATGGTTTTTAATGGGAGATTTACTAAGGCTTAGTCCATGGAGCGGAGGCTTGGGCAGACAAAAATTTTTTGGCCTGTTTTGTAGCTCATTATGAATCATGTGCGCAGGATATAAAAGCCTTGTTTTTGTGATTAGAGTTTTGTCTTGTTGTTGTTTTTGAGAAAGAAAAACACTGTAGCCGCACATTGTAATTTTTTTTATAATAGTGAAATTCCTGCAACTCCGTGAACGTAGGCAAATTGCCGAACCACGTAAATACTGTCTTGTGTATGTGATTGTTTTTTTTTTTTAGCGTTTTTGATAATAGTATATTTATGTTACAACCCGGCCCCCCATGTATTTATTCTTGGCTACGCCCCTGATCTTATGTCAAATTAAAAATTAGGGGAAGTAGGAGGATTCAATGAGAGGGAATCTTAATCCATAATGGCCATTTTTTAGAAACATAATTGCCAATTTATTTGATGTCCTTTTATCATTTTCTCTCATTTCCATTTTAATCTTTAAACATCTATACAATGAAGAGTACTTCTCCCCTATTTATATTTAAAACATCCAGAAAATGGTAAGGGATAGCCATTCATCTCTTGTCTTCTAATGAACGGAACCATGATTTTATCTTTAGGGGGCCAAAACATGAATACATTTTTTTTTTATCTATCAAGAATAAAAATAATATACTTAAGTTAAAATAAATAAATAAATACATAAAAGATAAAATTAGCCTATGTTCAATGTTAAAAATATGGGACAATGTTAATTACTCAAATTTTGTTCAAAACAAATGTTAATTACTATTCGATCCATAAATGTATTTTTTATGCATAATTTAAGACCACAATAACTTGAAATTTAAATGTTAAATTGATGATATAACCATTTGGTTTTTTATCTTCTTGAAATTTTGCAAGCATGTAATTAAAAAATGTGATCTAATGATGAATTTTTCAAAATTCTCATTAAAAAATAGATATAAGGGGAGCATGAAAGGTTTCTTTCCATAGATTAGTTAGAAATTTTGTCCAAAAATATATCAATCAAAAGACACAAGTATATATAAGATCATTTTCCTTTTTTTTTTTTTTTTTTTTTTTTGAGGAAAATTTTCCATTTTGTTGGGAAAGCTAGTTTTAACTGTATATATGGCTCTGTATATATGGCTGAAAATGCTCGTTCTTGATTTTATGGTCCTTACTAGCTATAAAATTTTTGAAATCCAAATGCTAAACTAAATTGTGATTACAATGGTAAAGCTGCATTTTCAACGGTCATTTTTCTTGATTTATGAAGCATTACAAATAAATATTGTTTATCAACAATCAAATATTATCAATTCTAAAGATTCATTTGCCTCTCAAGGATTAAGAAATGTGTTAAGAATAAACAACATCGTTGCTTGGTCACTAGACCAATGTGTGTAATCATCATCCCACGCCCCATGGTATATTTTCACTTAGGCTTTTTAGTAAGCCCCTAGGTACCATTAGCACATAGCAAGGCATGCCACTACTCGACCCCATTACCATAATTCTACGTATTAGGAAATATCTAATTGTAATTAATGACGAAAAAAAAGTCCCAAACAAAACTCTTAGAGTATTTTATAATCTTCAACTGGTTGGGTGTTTTTTACCTTATTTATGCCTTCTCTTTGACCCAATTTTGCAATTTGAATTAACATTTTTTTTTTTTTTTTGGTGTTTGCATTAAATCCTGTAATGCTATATTTTATTAAGGATAGGCCCATATATAAATCATTTGTATCACAACTCTATAAGATTTAAGCCCAAGCCCAGATCTTATATATTTTCAAGGGCTTGACTGATTTGTTAAATTGAAGCCCAATTCTTTTTTGAGCCCATGAGACTCATAACAAAAAACTGAATTGCATTTGAGTGTGTATTTGGATCTGTCTGAGCATTCATGAATGTTTAAAGCTCAAACTCATCCAATCAGGTCAATGTAAAAAGCAAACCGGCTCCAATCCAATTGGGCCATATTTTTACACAGATGTTATTCATATTCTGTTAGTGCAAACATTACAAATACATGAACTCCATCCATTTAGTGTGCGTGTGAGAAGAAATTAAGTTAAACATTAAGTCATTTCAGCCACTTGCGTCTCTATCTCGTTGGGAGTCAGCATGAGAGATCCATTTGATGTTTGGAATTGAAAATTCTCTTGGAACCAGTTACATAAAATGTGGATGGCATGAGAAGCGCAATTTGAAATTGATCCAAGAAATTCTTGACTGCAGTTGAGAATCTGTTCGTATGAGCCATGAACTAAACATATGAGGATAAATACACATATAATAAAGACAAACCACCCAAAGGGAGGGACAAGGATCAAAAGCAGCAAGTCAGATGCAAAAGCTCCAGAAATAAGACACACACTTTTGAAGAAAGGGATATATCTTGGGTTGGAAGTTTGTAGCATCGCTGCTGCCAATGCTATAGTACAAGTACATACATCAATTGTTAAGAGTAACATGATTGCACCATGTTCGTGGAATAAAGCAGAACCTGAGCTTTGATACTTCAATCCGAGAAGAGCAAGCAGAAAACTAAATAGAAAGCCAAATAGAGCAAGCAATGCGGCGAAGAATCGGAGTTCTGGCTCACTTCTAGACCAAAATAAATAAATAAATAAATAAATAAAGCATCAGATTTTGTGCAACATATATTTTTAGGGTAAAAATATAAGAATTAAATGAATATTCGTGATATTCCATTTGATTTTTGGGGATAGGTTACTAACAAGTGCGTAACTTGACATGTTTTGCTATGTATAACACAGTGAAGATGGCCTCAATTTTAAATAAAGTTGGACAAGAATTGTAGAAAACTTATCCTATATTAAAAGATGCTAGCTACTTTATGCATAAAATCTTTTGATGTGCCAAAAGTCAGGGTACAATAAATTAAGAAGGCCCTTAATTGAGCGAATCCCATATTCTTTTAAAAATTGGGGGTAATTTTTCCTTCTATCATGATTTGGATATGTCAAATAGGGATGGCAAAAATATGGTGCGAGGTTAGATTGAATACAAAATTATAAATTACATGTCTCACTTTTTGTATTTCACTTTATACTTCATCAATCACAACTGGTCAAGTATTCAATTTATTTTCCTTATAAAATAACAAAAAGTTTAAAATGGAGAAGAAAATAATAGACACATGGTATACCACAAATTTTTTTTTTTTTTTTTTTTGAGAAAACAGTATACCACAATTCGTAGAATATAAAGTAGAACAAAAAGAAAAATGGAACATAGTATATATTTGTATTCAGGTCAGATTATGAGTGTCTCGTCCACACTTTACAGATGGGAAAACCCAAGTGAGGCTGGTTGGGTGGAGGCATTTTCCATCTCCTATATTTGACTTTGTCACTAATGATATACTCCCTCTGTCCTAATTTATTTATCTAGTTTTTAAAATCTAACTTTTTAATGGAATATCATTTATTGTCTTATCTATTGTATAAAGAGATATAAGTTCCCAAAATTACCCTTAAATAGATTTATCAAAAAAATTGGAATAATAAAAATCTGAAATGGTTTTGGAAATAAAATAGAGGCATAATAGAAATATTAGTAAATTAATGAATTTTAATTTTAGAAACATGACAACATTTTGGGACATCTCAAAATGAAATAAAAGACAAACAAATTAGGATAGAGAGAGTACATGATAAAGAAAAAGGGAGGGAGATAGTGAGCACTAAGATAATAAAACGACAAGTATGTTTAGACGATAGTAATATAACATAAAAATTAAAATATAAATAAAAAACACTAACTTAAGCACATAAATATGTGTGACTGTGTAAGTGTGTGTGTCTATATATATATATATATATATATATATAGAGAGAGAGAGAGAGAGAGAGAGAGAGAGAGAGAGAGGCACTCACACATACACATGCTTGGGTCAAGGCAAGATAGGATGAGGTAGCCAAAACTAGTCCCCACCTATTGTCCCTTCAATGTAAGGGAAATTCGTACAAGACAAAATGTGGGGTTTGATCAAGTGGGGTGAAGAATTTTTGTCATTTCTAAAATTGCTAAATGCTTATCAATTTTCAGGGGGGGGGGGGTGGAATGGGAAGAATCTTATAGCAAAACTAGTACTTCCAAAAGTTTTCAACTAAGATGTTCAGGATATAATTAGTCCACCCTATTAATTTCAACTATCAAATTATTAAAGAAAAAAATAGAAAAAGAACTGATGCAAAATATAGTCGTGCAAATTTTCTTTAAATTGTGTAAAAGTCCCCATTTTACATTAAACATTGCATAAAAGGGGTGTGTAGAATATGCTTATATTTACATTATGTTTTGGTCAAGGTCTGGACCCCATGGTTTTTTGTTGTTTAAATAAAACTCATTAATTTAAAAGATAGTATTATAAAATATGTTTTTCCAAAATCAAACATTAATTGAAGACACGAACAAAAATCTTATTTAGTGAAACATTTACAGGGAAACGATCATGTAGGTTTAGGAGCTAAAGTCGTCTTGTATGTTTAAAACCCATACAAAAAAAGGAAAAAGTTTATATTAAAATTGGCTTGAATGAAAATTGATAAAACTATCACCTTGTACTTTTAGTCACTAAAATATCCATTGATAAAACTATAAATTTACACTTTTAATCAGATAATTTCTTTAATGAATTATATATATAATTTATTTAAATAACACACATAGATTATTTTATGAGTTACCACAAAAAATTTAGGGAATTTCTTTGAAATAAATTTAGTACACAAACTATATATATGGACCTGTATCATTAAAGAATTCATGACAAAACACCAAAACCATGTTAAATTGTTAACCAACAGAAACGGCCGCTTAATATTACAGCCACATCAGACATGAGATAATAAACCGTTGTCGCAGCATTGAAGATGTGAAGACTGAAGACATTCATGGATCCTCACGACGCCGTTTTGTATAAGAGTGTCATAATATCAGTATGCGTAGCTTAATTAATTATTTCAAATATGGCTCACACGTGTCAGAATACTTCCACATGCACGTTGATTTCTGTTACAGATTGTTTATTCCACATTTTGGGATCCTAACGGCTAGTCTGTTATGATTGTAGAATTAGATTACAGACTTAATTCTCATAGAAATCACTCACTCTAAGCTTCTCCTTCTCTCCATGTTTTTTCTCTCTTTGTTTTTCTGTTATCTTCAACCTCTCTCTCTCTCTCTCTCTCTCTCTCTCTATATATATATCCTTCTTCTTTGTTGTTGCAGTCTGAACATGTAAAAACTTTGAAACTAAAGAAAATAACTTTGTACTAACCTATCAGAGTGAAGATTGCCCAAATTGTTGCCGTCCATCCTGACTCTGAGCGAAGAATTAAAATGGTTTTAGCAGCTCCTTCTAATGTTATGTGTGTTCTCTTCTCTCTGGTCCTCTGCGATAGAAAGTGGGGTCTCTAACTTCAACTATTTATATAAATGGCCTCCTTCTTCTTCTTCTTTTTTATTTTTTATTTTTTTATTTTTATGAACCGGAAATTTTATTATTGGAGAAACAAAACTACACAGGCAGAGAGAGAGAGAGCCCACATCAAAAGAGCCAAACAATTGTTTGACAAAAGACCACTTTTTTTTTTTTTTTGATAGGTCAAAAGACCACGAGTTAAACTTGGATAAAACATTTGCCACCCCGCTAAATCTGCCACTGTCAAGTGGTCGATGTGAACCGTCCCAAATTTATTACCAACGTGCCCTACAAGTTTGTCCCTATTATTCACCAACTTCCGAGTGCGCTCAAATCCAACTATCCATCAGGTAATCTACGCCGAAATAATATAATAATATAGTGAAACTTATTAATAGTGCCAAAAAATATAATGAAATTTATAAATAATAGCAAAAGTAAATTGAATAATAGTAAAAATAAGATAAATAATAAAATAAGTTAATTTTAAACTCACTTCCTAAACACGACCTAAACGTGAATAGCCATCAATCCGAGTCCCTCCTAAAACACTCACTCCTCTCACACCCCCCACAAACCCAATCCACGTACAGAAAATTACTCGCTCCTCTCACACCCCCCACAAACCCAACCCACGTACTGAAAATTAGTAGGAGCTCCCAGAGATGACATCCAAGAAAAACTTGTCCAATTAACTCTTGTGAAAATCTTGTAAAAGTTAATTATATTAACATTACTCTAAATTTTATGCCTTGAATTAAGTTTTTGTTTAAAAATAAAAAAATAGAAAAGCCGATTTTACGTACTCATTTTCAAGCAGGGCAAATTTTGAGGCAATCATTTTCTAGTGTGACTTCCCCGGATGATTCCTCAATCTACCGTCTTTTCAAAGAAGCCAAATTTTTGGGTTCGCCGAATTTTTATTATATTATTATTTATTAGCACTTCTATTTTCTTTTTTTAGTCTAAAAAATTGTCTTAAGTTTGATTTTACTTTCATTCCATTAAGTCATTTATATTTTAAAGTACAAAATTTAGTTACAAAATTGGTTGTAACCTTATCTTACTCAATATTTTTTTATTAGAGGTGAATTTTGAGAATTTCACCATTGGATTACATTTTCTTCTTATATCCTCTATACTTGCAAAATTTCAAGAAAATTAAAAATCAATAGCTATGTTATCAATAAATTTTTTTAATTATTAGTTTTTATTATGCATAAAATATAAACTTATAGATCATATAGTAAATGATATCCGATTGACACAAAATTTGACATGTGTATTTACACTTTACAGTGTAAAGAACATACAATTCAATAGCTAGATTTACAAAATATGCAGTAATGTTTATTTTATTGAGTAAGGTTGTAGTCTTAAGCTACAACAAATTTTGTAGCAAAACTTTATCCTATTTCAAATTTATTAAATTCATTTTATTGCCCAATTTTGTTTAAAAAAAAATCCCTTTAAGTATGCAAATAACTAATGAAAAAAAAATTGAAAAAAAAAAAACTCACATAAAATATTTATATTAATTTTATAGAATTATTTTTTTGTGAAAACAATTTTTTTAATGCCAATTTTTTAACAAAATTTAATAAAAAGTTTGAATTGAATAAATTTAAAACTTAGAGGACTCAATTAAATGAAAGTAAAGTTAAAAAACTGAAATGAATTTTGGTCAAACTTAAGAGGCTATTTGGTTCGCTATGATGTACCCTTGATGTAATGCACATTACGATAATGTGACATTAAGGTTTTTGGTTTAGTTTATTTTTTCTAACATTGCCATAATCTAAAATTACAAAATATATCACAACACTTTAATCTCATCATCTTTTTAAACAATATAATGTTGTATTCTTGTATTGAGATTATATTAATGTAAGATTAGAATAATGTAATATTACGGTGTAATTTAATATCATGGTGAACCAAACACCCCCTTAAAGGATACAATTTGCATTCTATCTTCTTCTTTTTTTAGTGCAAACACTTTTAATATTTTTATATTATAATCAAGAAAAAAAATATTATTGAGTTTAATTTTATTTCAATTTATATATATATATATATATTTAAAGGAACGAACAAGAGGTATAATATCCAATTTATATGACGTTGTCATATCATTTTCTTTCTTTTCCATTTTAATTTTCAAACATCCAAATAAGGGTAATGATAACCATCTACATGGATGGAACCATGATTTTATCTTTAGACATGACTAAATTTATTTAATCAATAAAAAATAAAAATACGCTAAAAGTCAAAATAAATAAATTCTATAAAAAGTAAAATGAGCCTATATCCAATATTAAAATATATATACACACACAAACATCAAAAGACACAAAATTATTGTTTTTAACACATTTCAACTTAATCATCTATAATACATATAAAAGAACATGATTTTTTTTTTCTCTTGAATACAAAAAATTATTTATGATCAGTCATATACTAAATATCACTGTAATTTCCATTTTAATTTACTAAATCAAAACTTTTGTTATAAAATCTTTTCATTTTGTTGGGAAACTTAGTTTTGACAATCTTTATGGTTGAAAATGCCCATTCTATAGTTGCAGCAGAAATTAGAATTGTAAGTACACCAATAAGCACTCTATACATAAGTTAACAGATGGTTGATTTTGGTCCTTACCAACTATTGGCATGATTTATAAATATTTAACAGTTTTTTTTTTTTTTTTTTGAAATCCAGATGTGGAACTAAATTATTTTTTATAATGGTTAAGTTCCATTTTCGGTGGTTTTTGTCATGATCTATAAATTCTCACACATAAAACTTGTTTAACAACAAACAAATATCATCTATTCTAATAATATTCACCCAAAATTGAGTTAAGAACAAACAGCTTCATTGCTTGCTCATTAAATAGATTATTTAATTCATATAATTGAGAATTTATTGCAACATAGAAGACATCTAACTCTTATTAATGACAAAAGGACACCCAAACAATACTTATAGGGGGTGTTTGGTTCGCTTGATGTTAATCAATGTGTAATGTTACATTATTGTAATATTTTATTCATGTAATCACATTAGTTCATTAAATTACATTCCAATCATAATCCAAGAATGTAACATTCATATAATTGGTTCATAAAAATTATGAAAAATTATTATAATAACAAATTGATTGAAAATAGCCTCAACACCTAAAAATACCAAAATTACCCTTGAACCAAAAAATATCATTGAAAGACCAAAAATGACCAAATTACCCCTAAAACATTTAAACACACACACACACTTGAAATCTAGAAAATGACCAAAATACCTATGTGTAGGATCAAAGAATTTGGCAACCGCGGCCCACCTTATACTGAGCCCAAGGCCCACGCCGAGGAGGAAGAAATGGCCGAGGATAAAAGAAGCAAGTTCAAAGTACCCTGAAACGTCGCCGAGGACGATCCTATCCTCGGCCAACCGAGATCACAGAAGGGAAGAGTGGCATGCCATCAGAGGCAGCCTCCTAGAGCATCCCAAGGAAAAGGACAGATACAATGGGTCAGCTATAGGAGCACGGCGGAAGAGCAATTTAAGGAGAAACTGTCACCTCAGCATTAAATGCCCATAACTAACATCATGGCCGCATTAATGAGGAAGTGACCACTGAACAAGGCTGCCTTGGTTGCTGCAATTCACAGGAGGTTTGGTAAGGTGGCTGATGGGATAAACACTCGAGTAGTGACCTGCATGACAAACAAATTAAGAACCAAGATCAACTGGAAGGGGGTATATAATGTAAGGAATCTTCTAGGAAAAGGAAGGGAGTGGCAACAGAAAACATAGTAACAACTGGTATTGTCTTCGTAGCCAGACACTGAAGAAATAGGAACAACAACAAGCCCCTCAGAGGAGGGCGAGGACAAACTTTCCCACTTTAGTCGACGTTCTGGTTATTCGGTCTACTCATAACTGTGTTTAGTTGTTGTAACCCTTACTAAAGCCTAGTTCTTAAACCTGTTCTCTATAAATTCATTGTATTGGGCCAGTTGGGTCTGAGTCCACTCATCCAATAGGAGAAGTGCTCAAACCCAGTCCCTACAATTGGCACCGTCTGTAGGGAAGAACTTGTGTGTTAGTAAGGGCAGCAATCAAGCATGGTAGGATCGGGCCCTCATCAAGCAGGCTCCCATTAGCTTGAACCAGCTAGACCCCAACAACAGGGTAACTTCGCCAACCCGAGCGCGATCGAAATGAAGAGAATGGAAGGTTTCGAGAGGGAAGTGTGCACACCACTCAAACCAGCAGAAGTCACTCTCGTGTGGGCAATCACATGCCCCAGAGACGAGATGACAACCGAGCTATGCAATCCGAAGAAGTTAGAAGCCACGTATTCCAGAGATAGAATGATAAGCAGGCCATGCAACGAAAGATAGAAGATTTGAAATGAAAGCTGCGCCATGCACAACGAAGGCGGTCTCATTCTAGCCCCAACATGCCCTCCGATGGTGAAAGCGATGATGACTACAGGCGAAGATCGAGGACCCCCCCAAGCAAGACCTTTTCTCACGAAGGAGCACTACAGGAGGCGTAAACGCAAAAGCCCATCCCCAAGGGGCTTAGGAAACGGTGCAATGCGCAGGGCACTGGATCAACTCTTCAAATCACCTTTCACACGCCACATAGAAGGGGCTACACTTCCTCGGCGATTCCAGCAACCAACCTTCGCCATTTACAACGGCAAAACAGATCCCGTGGAGCATGTGAGCCAGTTTAACCAAAGAATGGTTGTCCATTCTAAAAACAAGGCGTTGATGTGTAAGGTTTTCTCATCTAGCTTGGGACCAATGGCAATGAGGTGGTTCAATGGCCTGAAGACGAATTCTATAGATTCGTATAGGCAGCTAACGTAAGCCTTTGGCTCTCGTTTCATTACAAACAACAAAGCTCCTCGGCCCTTAAGTGCATTACTGTCTTTATCCATGTACGATGGAGAAACTCTAAAGGCCTACTCGGACAGATATTGGAAGATGTATAATGAAATGGACGGCAATTTAGATGATGTTGCTATCAGCACTTTCAAAAATAGTCTCCCTACCGAGCACGGCTTAAGGAAGTCTCTAACTGACAAACCTACCACCAGTGTAAGCCAACTTATAGATTGGATCGATAAGTATAAACGAATAAAGAAAGACCAGCCGCAAGGTAAGGGAAAAGAAAAGGTTATCCCTCAGGAGATGAGGGATTTTAGGTCGGACCGATATAACAGCAACCGCCCAAGGAGAGATTTCGTAGGACAATCCAGAGCAGCCAACACACAAACTGTCAATTTCTGAGAACCAGTATACCGGGTATTAGAGAAAATCAAGAACGAGCCATACTTTAAATGGCTGAATAAGATGGCGGGAGAGCCCAAGAGGCGCAATCAGAACTTTTATTGCCAATACCACCAGGACCATGGATATATCACGGAGAACTGCAAGAATCTCCGGAACTATCTAGACTAGCTAGTCCGAGAAGGAAAGCTGAAGCACCTTCTGCATCATTCCAGTAGTCATCAGGGCCAGACCCATCAGGAGCCCCAGAGAGATAGTGCCCTAGGGCCACCCGTAGGGACGATCAATGTAATATTGGCCGCGCTAGGAAGAACAGGCACGCGCCCTTCACGAGTGTTGTCTGTGGCTCAGCTGCCTACTGAGGAGTCCCAACCAGAGCCGAAGAGGGCCAGAGTGAAGTCTCACCTAATCCTGAGTTTTTCTAAAGAAGACAAAATTGGAACCATCCAGCCCCATGATGATGCGTTGGTGATCACTCTCACAATTAGGGAAAATGATGTAAAAAGAGTGATAGTGGATGATGGTAGTGGGGCCGAGGTCATGTACCCCAACCTCTACAAGGGGCTGAGGTTAAAACCGAAAGATTTGATGCCTTATAATTCTCCTTTGATGAGCTTCGATGGGAAGCTCGTTATCCCAAAGGGCATGATTAGATTACCCATCTAAACCGGCCCGGTGTAACATCCTGATACAGCGGTTGAGGAGGCAAAGTGTGAAGACCTGGAGAAGGTGGTCATTGGTGGTGACCCAGAGAAGATCTTTTAGGTCGGGGCTCAGCTGCCTCTTCGGGAGAAGGAGAAGCTGGTTGAGTTTCTCAAAAGAAATATTGATGTATTTGCATGGGATGCCTGTGATGCTCCAGGGATCGATCCAGCCTTCATCTGTCACCATCTCAATGTCAACCCATCCATCACTCCCAAGAAGCAGCCACCCCGACTCCCATCAAGAGAGCACGTCGATGCGATTAGGGACGAGGTGAAGAAGCTTAAGTGTGTAGGGGCTATCAAAGAGGTTTTTTACCCCAAATGGTTGGCTAACACTGTGGTGGTCAAGAAGAAAAGTGGAAAATGGCGGGTTTGTGTAGACTTCATAGACCTAAATAAGGCATACCCAAAAGACCCGTTCCCCATGCCTCGGATAGACCAGCTGGTGGATGTAACTGCGGGCCATCCTTGGATGAGCTTCTTAGATGCCTTTCAAGGCTATCATCAAATACCACTAGCCCTAGAGGATCAAGAGAAAACAGCCTTCGAAACAACTATCGGGAACTACCACTACAAGGTAATGTTGTTCGGCCTGAAGAACGCAGGGTCCACTTATCAAAGGATGATGATGAGGATGTTCGAGCCGCAGTTGGGCAAGAGCATCGAAATCTATGTTGATGATATGGTGGTGAAAAGTAAAGTGGTATTCGAGCATTTAGGAGACCTCGGCAGCACCTTTGATGTCTTGAGGAAGCACAAGCTGCGCCTAAATGCTTCCAAATGCTCATTTGGCATGGGATTAGGTAAGTTTTTAGGCTACATGGTTACTCATAGGGGAATTGAGGTTAACCCTGATCAGATCAAGGTTATTAATGATCTAAAACCACTGTAAAATGCCAAGGAGGTCCAAAAGCTTGTTGGGATGATCGCAGCCTTGAACTGATTCATTTCTAGGTTGGCGGATAGGTGCAGACCATTCTATCTCTTAATCAACAAGTGGAAAGGATTCGAGTGATCCGAGGACTATATTGTGGCTTTCCAGTAACTCAAGGAGTACCTATCCCGACCACCCATCATGTCCAGTCCTGAGGTCGATGAAGTTCTATACGCATATATTATTGTGACCCCTTATGCTATGAACTTGGTGCTAATACGAGATGACAATGGCCTTCAAAAGCCAATCTATTACGTGAGCAAGTCATTACACGAAGCTAAGGTCTGATACTTACCCTTAGAGAAAGCCATACTGGCTGTGGTCCACGCCACGCGAAAGCTTCCCCATTATTTCCAAGCCCACACAGTGGTTGTACTAACCCAACTACCCTTGAAGTCTATACTTCGGACTGCTGATTACAATAGAAGGATTGCCTTATGGAACACAATTCTTGGAGCTTTGACATCAAGTACATGCCTCGGACCTCCATAAAAGGTCAGGTCCTGGTTGACTTGGTGGCTGAGTTTGCTAAACCACCTGTGGAAATAGTGGCAGAGAAGCGAAACATGGATGGAAAATCTGTTGGGGTGATCTCTACACCGAGACCCCTATGTTGGAAAGTGTACGTTGATGGCGCAGCAAATCAAATGGAGTCCAGAGTGGGGCTAGTTCTAGTATCTCCTAAAAAAGCTGTTATAGAAAAATCCTTTAGACTTAGGTTCTCAGCCACAAATAATGAAGCCGAGTATAAGACATTGTTACAAGGAATGGCCATGGTGCAGAAAATGGAAGGAAAAGCAGTTGAGATGTTCTCGGACTCGAGATTGGTAGTGGGCCAGGTAAAGGGAGAGTTGGAAGCCAGAGATGCGAGGATGCAAGAGTACTTAAGCCAGGTCAAACGCTTGTAATCAGGCTTCGATCTTTTCAGCTTGTCACACGTCTCTAGAAGTGGAAACACCCATGCGGATTCATTGGCCACGCTTGCTACTTCCTTGGTAGGGGGTCTGCCTCGGGTTATTCTTGTCGAACACCTGGATAGGACAAATAAGGTTGTAGAAGGCATGGTTCATGTCTATCAGGTTAGAGGCTGAAAAAATACGAAGAAAAGCTCTTCGGTTCTGGTTGTCCGGGGACCATAAATTGTATAAACGCTCCCATTTTGGGCCATATCTATTATGTATTCACCCTGAAGCATCAGAACTGCTACTTGAAGAACTGCACGAAGGGATCTGTAGGAGTCATATAGGAGGAAGGTCTCTGTCGCACCGAGCCATTACCCAGGGATATTGGTGGCCAGGGATGCAGAAGGAGACCCTAGAATATGTCAAGAAATGTGACCAATGCCAAAGGTTTGCCCTAAACATTCATCAGCCGGGAGGGGTCCTCAACCCTGCCTAGTGGGGCCTGGATATTGTAGGCCCTTTCCCCAAGGTAGCAGGAAATAAGAGATATCTGCTGGTCGGCACAAACTATTTCACCAAATGGGTCGAAGCTGAGCCGCTGGCCAACATCAGAGAGGTGGGTGCTAAGAAATTCATCTAAAGGAACATTGTTACACGATTCGGGGTCCCTTATACCCTCATTTCCAATAATGGACTCCAATTCAATAGCAAAGCCTTCAGAAGATACTGTTGCGAACTGGGGATTACAAACAGGTACTCAACTCCAGCTTATCCTCAGGGAAATGGGCAAGCTGAGGCTGTCAATAAGGTCATAGTCAACGGACTTAAGAAGAGACTGGACGACACCAACGAAAGATGGGTAGAAGAGCTACCACACGTCTTATAGACTTACCAGACTACACCACAGCGGTCAACAGGGGAGACACATTTTGCCATGACCTATGGTGCCGAGGCTGTTATCCCTCTAGAGGTAAACTTCCCAACGCTGAGGACGAGCTCCTTCACTCTGAGCAATAATGATGAACTACTAGGTAAGAGCCTAGATTTGATCGATGAACGAAGAGAAAAGGCAATGATCCAGTTGGCCTACTACTACCAGAAGCTCAAGTAGGGATATGATGCCAATGTGAAGCTTAGACCACTAGCACCAAGGGACTTAGTGTTGAAGAAAGCTGTGGGTGTTGCCAAGAACCCATCCTTTGGAAAGCTGGGACCCAACTGGGAAAGACCATACCGAATTACTTCAGTAGCAGGGATAGGTGCATACTACTTAGAAGACTTGGATGAAAAAGCTGTACCTCTTCCATAGAATGTAAATAACCTGAAAATGTATTATTATTATTAATAAAAGCATTCCTCTATTTCAAATTTTGAGACTGTTATAATTATATGTCTTGTATATTGGTGACAAGCTAAGTGCTAAACAGAACCAAGATCTTATATGGTCCTCGGACTCAAACCTATGGGGAAACTAGTTACTTCAAGAAAAGCTAAGTGCTAGACAGAACCAAGGTCTTGCATGGTCCTCGGACTCAAACCTATGGGGAAACTAGTTACTTCAAGAAGAAGCTAAGTGCTAGACAGAACCAAGGTCTTGCATGGTCCTCAGACTCAAACCTATAGGAAAACTAGTCACTTCAAGAAAAAGTTAAGTGCTAGACATAACCAAGGTCTTGCATGGTCCTCGAACTTAAACCTATGGGAAAACTAGTTACTTCAAGAAAAAAGCTAAGTGCTAGACAGAACCAAGGTCTTGCATGGTCCTCGGACTCAAACCTATGGGGAAACTAGTTACTTCAAGAAAAGCTAAGTGCTAGACAGAACCAAGGTCTTGCATGGTTCTCAGACTCAAACCTATGGGGAAACTAGTTACTTCAAGAAGAATCTAAGTGCTAGACAGAACCAAGGTCTTGTATGGTCCCCAGACTCAAACCTATGGGGAAACTAACCATTTTCAACAAAAGGCTGAGCATTAAACAGATTCCAGGTGTTGTGTGACTCCTCGGATCACCTGCCCTGCCTATCCATGAGCATCACTTAAAGCATTTCAAGGTCTGCCTAGGTCATTTCACCTAAGGTATCACTTCAAGCATCAACTATCTTTTCCTTTAAAATCAACACTGTAATATCTCCTCAAGGTTAGTAAGTTCACGAGGAATGTGTGTTTGCACATACTATCATGACTTATGAGCCTAGAGAATATGAGGTCTGCGTTATAAACGTAAGTTCTTTTGTAGCTCACCTAATGGGAGACAAGTTTCGTTGTTGAAGTTATTCAATTATCAGTTTAAGTTTAAATTAAAAATTTACGTGGCGAATTTAACATCCTCTATTGTCTAATTAATAAAGGGTGAAGCACGCTACTAAGGATAGTCAAGTTTTAGTAAAAGTGTGAAAACATAATGAATAGTAGTGATAGACCACAATCTGAATGACCCCTTGTGATTAAATCAATTAATTAATTAGCCAAGTTATCAATTAATCAATTTATCATGCAATTGCGTGGAAGTACAAACAAATCACCAAAAACTAAATATGCAGCGGAAATTAAATAACACGGTGATTTGTTTATGAATGGGGAAAATCCTAACGGCAAAAACTCCACCAGGTGATTTTCAGGTTACCACTCCCGAAACTCCACTATTATCAAATCAAGCGGTTACAAGTAAAGGAATCTCAAGTACCTTACCAACCTACAGTTGAACCTTTACCCCAATACCTAATTGGACTTGATCTGTAGTGACAATTTCCACCTTTGATGCACGGCTCCCAAGTACGTGACTAACCAATGCGTGGATCCCAGTACGCGATTTCAAACACCAACTAAGAAGGAGAGGTTGGCTGCAAAGTTCTTCAGTTCGTCCTTTACGATGAAGATTAGGAAGATGCTTGGTTACAAAACCCTTTGGTACAAATACACAGCAACTTCTTGAGAAAAGATGAACTAGGTCAAGAACTTCGTCTTTTTTATCACAATTTACTTGAACAAAGATTGCTCAATGCTTTTGCAACTTGTGTACAATTTGACGGCTTTTAAAACAATCCTTTTATATGTTTAGGGTTAGAAGAAAAGAAGGCCCAAAAGCATATTCACGGATCCCAAGAAAATCAGATCAGAAAATCTGATTTTGTAATTCTCGACAGATAGCAGGTGTCGAGGTAGCTATCGAGCAGGTGTCGAGAATTAATGAATGTGCACTTCAGCTTACTTTTTCTTGGATAGACTTGATGACTTCAACACTTGATCTTGAAACCTTGTTTCTTGAAGTATTAAAACCACTTAGAACTACCCAATTACAAGTAGAGTACGTTTTGTCAAAAGGATTAGCCAATTTATATAAATAAGTGACATGTGTTCTTAACAAGTGAACACACATATGTCCTAACAATCTCCTCCTTTGGCAATCCGTGACAAAACCACAACAAACAAATAAACATATGAGAGAAGTCATAAATCACTCAACTCATATTCACTTGTTGAATACAATAAAATCTATCCTAACACAAACTCTTGAAAAACTTTGCAAGAAGAGAGTTTATGGCAATTAGACTTTGACAATCTGTATTTCTGAAACACTTTAAACAAAACTCATCAAGGCATCTTGTGTGAAACAGAAATAAATAGATTGCACACAAGTATAAAGAACATGTATATAAAGATAGAGAAGAAACAACACATAAAGAGAAAGGTGAAAGTAACATACATCCACATATATAGAAAATAAGTACAATGTATGTAAAACTGGTCAAAAAACCTCATATACAAAATCAATGTATCTATAAAGAATAGAAAAGAAAAGATACATCAAAACCTCACTACATCCCTCAAAAATATCAACACTCCCCCTATCAAAATATCCTATACTAACTTTCCCCCTAAGATGACTACTTTCATAACCCAAAACTACTCCTCCTTTTTGTCACGAGTGACAAAGGGTAGAGTGTCATATAGACAACTCATCAGTAGAGCTAGCATCTCCATCATCATCATCCGAAGCATCATCATCATCATCATCATCCTCAGAGTCAAAAGCCTCTAGAGGAGGTGGTGAAGGAGTAGCCTCTGGAGCAAAACCACCCATGGTCGCCTGCCGTCGTGCAATACGACCAACACAAACATTCACCTGATACAACTCAGTGGAGAGTGTATCGAGGCGAGTGTATCAAGGCGAGTGTCCATGCGTTGCAGCTGCGCCATAATGTCTCCTAGAGATACATCACCCGTAGAGGAAGAAGGAGCAGATGTAGATGGAGCTGATCTGGATGGAGCTGAATGGGAGGGAGGAGTGGAATCCGTCTATCGCGACCTAAACTGAGCCTCACTACGTTTTACGGTAGCGGCATCTATGGCACGGATGTGTATGAAGTGGTCGGACACAGGAAAAGGGATAGAAAAATGGCGTAAGATCCTCGTGATAGTAGAAGGAAAGATGAGGTTAACACGGGACGCCGAATCTAGATGGACATCTATGATAGAAAGGATGAAATGAGAAGGAAAATCTATAGTAAGATGCTCTAGAAGTGATAGCAAAAATTGAGCATGAAGCTCTATGATGGAGTTGTAGTGAGAGAGTGGATGGAGCATAAAAGTCATCACCATGTTTAAGAATCTAAGACCTTTAGCAAAAGGCCTACATGATGTGTACTAATGTTCATCTCAATCAGCAGGGCACTCACAAAAGGCAGAGATGAGCTCATCTTTAGACACAGTCCACAGACGCTCATAGGAAGGATAGTCAGGAAAATCTATCCTAGGAACCCTAAGTACATCCGCAACTAGCTGCGGTGTAACAGGGATGCGCGTACCTCGAACGCGAGTGAAAAAGAGAGGTACTGAACGATCAATCCCTTGCATGTTGAAGTAAAACTCTTGAATGAGCACGAGAGGACAAGTGACCTGGACGTCACACAGTGACTCCCATCCCCTACTGTGAATGATAGAGGGAAGGTCAGTATCAGCGAAGTCCGCCAAAATGACTTGGCGTTCCGAATGAACACCTCGTCTAGAAAAGTTCTCAGAAAATGCCTTGTGGGCATCTCCATCACGAAACTAAAGGTTAAGAGGAGCAGAATCAGAAGAAGAGGAAGCTCCAGTACGCAGAGGGTTCCAAGCCGGAGTAGATTTACGTTTGGGTGCCATAGACACTACTAACGTAAAAGAATGAGAAAGAGATAGAAAGGGAGACAATCAGAAAAGTCCTAAAACAGTTCATATATATATCAGATATATTGAACAACAAGTACGTATGCATGGGAATGCATGAACATGTGACATGCAAAGGAAAAAACATCATGGGCTCAGCCCAATCCAATCCTACCAGCATACAAACATAAAGCACACATCTAAATGCATGTAAATATCATTCTAATACTCATGAGATGCAATGTATGACATTTTGAAAACATTTAAGTGCAAACCCAACCCAAAATTTGAAGAAAAACTCATCAATTTTGAAAAACCCCAAAAATTTCAAAAAATCCCAAAACCTAGGTTTCAAAACATGAAATGCATGAAAAAGGAAGGGAAAAATGATCTTACCAAGTGATTGAAGCAAGGGAAGACCGAAAATGAAGAGGGTTGGAAGATTTGAGTGAGAGAAAAGTGGTTGGGAGATGAAAAGCCTTCAGACAGATCGAGAGAGATCGAGTGAAATGAGAGAAAATCGCGACAGAACCTTATATAGACATCTCAGTAAATCTCGACAGCTGAGGTGTCGAGAGGTATCGAGGAAGCTGTCAAGAAAGGTGTCGAGGATTTGGCCTTCGATAGCTTCAGGTGTCGAGAGGTGTCGAGGTACAAGACCAATTTCAAAGATCAGAAGCTCGATCGATTGACAAGGTATCGAAAAGGTATCGAGAAGACAGAAGATTTCTCGATCGATCCACCAGGTGTCAAGACAGGTGTCGAGATTGCGATAAGAAAAGGCCTGAGAAGCTCAACAGATGACCAGGTATTGAGGAGGTGTCGAGATAGCAGTTAAAAGCAGTTTTTCGAGAAGTGAAAAACACAGACATGAATGCAATCCATCATACACCTCAACCAAAGGTCCAGTCAACATTTTAAGCTTTCAAAATCATCTCTCAACAAGAAATTTAGCACATGGATCCTCAAAAACACACACACACACACACACACTAAACAAGTTTAACCAATTTTATATTTCAAAAACAAGTCAAGACAGTTTAGTGAGCATACATTAGCACATGTGAACACTTGTGATGGCCAAATCACATTGTACCTGCACATGTATCAAGAGTAGCAAAGAATATTGCGTGTTGTGTGTGAAAAGCATCGCAAGATTGCATATGTGTATACATGTTATGACGATCTGAGATATGAGAAAATAACTTTAACTCACACACAATCATAACTGTTTGATGGGGACTATCACCTTTGAGGTACATCCTATAACTCCCACATCTCCTAGAAAACACGCTTGCAATCATAATTAAAGCATTTTAATCTTTTAGCTTTATGTTTTCTTTGCATATTTTCTTTTAAGCATATCATGCATGGGCATAAAAAGAGAGAAAAGAAATACCCAACATGTTAAGCATAGACATTGCACTTTTGCTATGCCGAAGTATACAGATGTCTTTGACACTACACTTTTGCTATGCCGAAGCATACAGGTGTCATACTATGATTGGCGGGCAACAGTGGTGAGATGGTTATTTATGCTTTTCTCTTAAGATTTTCTAGTCCTACCAGTCAAAAAGAGTGATATGAGTGTTAAGTTTAAGAGATAACTTAATCTTACTCATCACAAATAAGAGCCACAAAGCTCACTTGCTTAGTTGTGCATAGAGATGCTCATCTAAGTTACAAGAGATACAAAGTTTAGAAAACTTTGTTTCATTGGCCATCCAAGGTACACAAATACCAAAGTACACATAACACACATTGTTTTTGTATTTTTCAATTTTTCAATTTTTTTTTTATTTTTATATCAAAAACAAAATAAACAAAACTGAAAATAAACAAACAAAAACATGTTATCAAAGCAAAGCAAAAACTAGACTGACTCAACAGAAATGCAAAACACACAAGCAATGCAACAAACAAGAAAAGCAAGAAGGGAAAAGAAAGTGATGAAATCACTTAGAGTCCTTTTTCTTCCACACTTTGGAAGAGCCTTTCCTTTGATTGAACCCTTGAACCGGCGGTGAGGGGGAAGAATTTAAACCGTTCAAGTTCGAAAGGAACATGAGGGCTTTCAGAAGATCTCCAAGAGGAGCAAGAGAGGATTGAAGCTGATTTTGGCTTCCAGATGCTATCATGCCATTGCTCTGTTGAGTGGCTAACCACTTATAGCAATTTGGTCGAGTATGACTAGTAGCTCCACAATGATGACAGAGATGCTGCTTCTTTTGTTTAGGCTTTTGAGAGTTAGCCTTCTTAGCCCTAGGGTTTTTAGCATCTTTCTTATCTTGCTTAGGGGGTGCTCCTAAGATAGATTTACTCTTGTCTAGGTTCTCACTAGCTAATTCAGTTTTAACCTCAGTGTTCTCAATTTCAGTGTTATTAGCAGGAGAAACAAAAACAGTATTGCTAGTAGAAGCAGTATTAGAGAAAGAAAGACCATACCCCAAGCCAGTTCGATCCGAAGCAGATTTCTGATTGCTAAGCATCTCATCAAGCTTTGCACTTGAAGTCCTCTCCAGTTGAGCTCTGACTTGAAACAGCTCCGCTTCAAGCTTCTTGGTCTTCTCAGCCAAAAAGTTGTTCTCAAATCTCAGTGCTCCAATAGTTTGATTCGCCTCATCAAACTTTGTGGACAACTCTTCACGATCAAGTTCCACATCACTGAGCTTCTTGGTGGCCAGCCTATATAATTTCTCATGCTTCTCATAGGCTGAATGGATATCATCTTGATCATCCATCTTCTCAAATTTGGACTCCACCAGTTCTTCTTCTTCATCCACTTCTTCAATAATCCCTTCAGTAGGATTAACTGTGGCAGTGAAGGCATTTAAGATTCCGTCATCCTCATTGTCGGAATCATCTTCAGGCTCAGTGTCACTTAGGGTTGTAGTAAGTGACTTGCTTTTCCCAATGCTTTTGAGATATGTAGGACACTCATGTTTCATGTGTCCGAACCCATGACATCCAAAACACTTTGGTCCTGCAGGAACAGTGTACTGACCGCCATCCTTAGCATCCTTCTTCCCTTTGTCTTGGCTTTTAAACTGAGAAGAACTGGACTGCCTGCGGTCCTTGTCGAAGCTCCTTCCATTGGCATTCTTCATAAACTTCTTGAACTGCTGGGTGATGTAGGACTTCATCTTGGAATCTTCATCATCGGAAGACTCATCTGTATCACTGCTCTTTGCCTTCAAGGCCATGCTTTTGCCTTTACTTGACTTGCCAATCCTAGATAACCCTATCTCATAGGTTTGCAAGTTTCCAACCAGCTCAGTCAAAGGAATCTTGTCAATATCCTTTGATTCCTCTATCACCGTAATCTTGGCATGGAATCTCTCGGGTAGAGATCTGAGCACCTTCCTTACAATCTTGGGTTCAGGGATGGTTTCCCCAAGATTGAAGGCTGAGTTCACTATGTCCTTGAGCTTGGCATAGAACTCATCAAACGACTCATCCTCCTCCATCTTAATTTCTTCAAAGCTTGTAGTGAGCCTCTAAAGTTTTGAATCTTTGACAGCCTTTGTTCCTTCATAGGTTGTCTGGAGGATGGTCCAAGCCTCCTTAGCAGTTTCAGTTGAGGATATCTTCTTGAACTCCTCATTGGTGACTGCACTAAATAGGGCATTTAGCGCTCTGCTATTGAAGTTGGCCGCCTTGATCTTAGCATCATCCCAATCGGCCGGTTCTTCTTTTGGCTTGGTCCAGCCAATCTCTACAGCTTGCCACACCTTCTCATCTAAAGACTGCAAGAAAGCTCTCATGCGTACTTTCTAGTATGCATAGTTAGTGCCATCAAATAAAGGAGGTATGATTAATGACTGTCCTCTATCCATGACAAACAGGGGTCAATGGATCAACACAGCAAAGATTAAACCTAATCAGAGTGTGCCTGCTCTGATACCACTTGATAGGCCACAATCTGAATGACCCCTTGTGATTAAACCAATTAATTAATTAGCCAAGTTATTAATTAATCAATTTATCATGCAATTGCGTGGAAGTACAAAAAAAATCACCAAAAACTAAATATGCAGCGAAAATTAAATAACACGGTGATTTGTTTACGAATGGGGAAAACCCTAACGGCAAAAATCCCACCGGGTGATTTTCAGGTTACCACTCCCGAAACTTTACTATTATCAAATCAAGCAGTTACAAGTAAAGGAATCCCAAGTACCTTACCAACCTACAGTTGAACCCTTACCCTAATACCCAATTGGACTTGATCTGTAGTGACAATTTCCACCTTTGATGTACGGCTCCTAAGTACGTGACTAACCAATGCACGGATCCCAGTACGCGACTTCAAAACACCAACTAAGAAGGAGAGGTTGGCTGCAAAGTTCTTCAGTTCATCCTTTACGATGAAGATCAGGAAGATGCTTGGTTACAAAATCCTATGGTGCAAATACACAGCAATTTCTTGAGAAAAGATGAACTAGGTCAAGAACTTTGTCTTTTGATCACAATTTGCTTGAACAGATATTGCTCAATGCTTTTGCAACTTGTGTATATTTTGACGGCTCTTAAAACAATCTTTTTATATGTTTAGGGTTAGAAGAAAAGAAGGCCCAAAAACATATTCACTGATCCCAAGGAAATCAAATTAGAAAATCTGATTTTGTAATTCTCGACAGATAGCAGGTGTCAAGGTAGCTATCGAGAAGGTGTCGAGAATTAATGAACTTGCACTTCAACTTGCTTTTTCTTGGACAGACTTGATGACTTCAATACTTGGTCTTGAAACCTTGTTTCTTGAAGTATTAAAATCACTTGGAACTATCCAATTACAAGTAGAGTGCGTTTTGTCAAAAGGATTAGCCAATTTACATAAATAAGTGACATATGTTCTTAACAAGTGAACACACATATGTCCTAACAAGTAGGACATTACCATTAAAAGAAATGAGCACGTTCTATTACAAAAGGGTCAGTTTCATTACAAAAGTTCAAGTACACTTAAAAAGAAAAGAAAAGAAAGAAACTTGGGGCAAAAGCACAACAGAGGCGGCCTATTTCTTCAACTTGATCTTCTTTCCCCCCTTGGGATGCTGGTCTGTAGCGGCCTCAGGGTCCTCAAAGCTTTCATATGGGGGAACAGCCTGCAGAGGCACCACGCGAAAAGTTGTCTCCTCGGCATGGGGGGCCTGGGCATCAGCTGAGGACTTTGCAGCCTCTTGGGGTGCCTCCTGGTTAGGGCCTTTGTCTGTTTCAGTCACCCCGGGAGGCTCAGCTTCCTTGGCAAGCTCATCTAGAGTAGTTGAAGCAAGGGTAGCATCAGGATGGCCTGCCTCAACCACCTCAAGAGAAGTACCAGCCTCAGAGCTGGGAGGGCCTTGCTCTCAAATGGTAGGAAGGAAGTATACATTCTCTACCTTCCACAGATCGGATGAAGCCTCAACCCCAGCTTGTTTAAGGGCTTCATTCCAAGTCTGGGAATAGTAGAGTCTGCATACCCCAGGTACTTGAGCCTTAAGCTCGGCCTGGGTCTCGGCCACCCCCAAGCAAAAGCCTCCTCCTCGGCTTGCTCCTTAGAGCTTTCAGCCTCTGCCCTCACAAACTCCGCCTCTGCTTTAGCCCTCAAGACCTCATCCCTAGCAAACTCCGCAACCTTCCTGGCCCCCTCTGCCTCGGCCAGCTTCTTCTTCAAATCAACGATTTGCTCTTTGGCAATCTTCAACTGATCATCAGCCTCATGTAGATGCCTCGTCTGGCCTTCAGCCTGTTTCTGAGCGCCAGTCAAGCTTGCTTCGGCGCTATCCCTGGCCCTCGTCATCTCCTTTAGGTCTTCCCTCGCTTTTTGGAGATCGGCCTCGAAGTTTTTGAGAGTCTTTGTAGATCTAGGCGCTTGTCACGCTCGAGATCCAGGGCCTTACTCTGCTCATGGGCTGCCTCTTCCAGCCTGTAAGTGGCCTGGACAGCCTGCCAATTGAAACAAGCACACGATAAGTCAGAAACTAGAAAACAAAAATCAGCGGAGTCACAAGGGTTAGATGTCTTACCATGCCCCCTTAGAAGTCCCTAAGGGAGGCGTTATCCATCAGAGTCTCCCTATGAAGCATCGAGGTGGAAAGCCAAGCCTGTGGCTCGGACTGCACGACGACCTCTCTCTCTTGGCCCTGGTGCCCGATCTTTAGTTGTTTTGAAGCTCGCTGGGCGTTATCTTCCTCTTAAGAAGAGCGAGATCTCCCCCAATCCATTGGCTCTTTGCCTTCGGAAACCCTCTTCCTCTTTGGATTAGCGGGCTCTGGCCGAGGAGGTGGAGTTGGCTGCGTGGAAGATGACCTGGTCTGGACAGGCTAGGGCTTAGGTAGGGGGGAAGAAGCTTGGGTAGAGGAGGAGGAAGCTTGGATTGTGGCTTCCCTGGCACGTCCTTCCTCGGTTGGCCCTCAATTAAGTCGAGCAGGCTGGTTTGAGGTCTTCTCTTGAAACCCATCTCGGCCTGGGAAGAAATCCCTACTGATAGGAGATCTGCTTCGGTCAAATTGGGTCGCCCAAATCACCAGAGGGATTCTCGGATGGATTGACTTAGTCAAAAACATCAAATTCGTCCTCAAACAGACCTAAATCAGCAACCTTTTCTTCTCCTTCCGCTCTTTCTCCCTCGGCCTCTACAGCCTGATGGGATGAAGAAGGGCCTGCCAATAGAACACCTTCTGGGATAGGAGATCTTTTAGGAAGCAGGAACCCATGTTCTGCTACATTGATCATGTGAAGCCAAGGATCCTTGGCTCTGATCTTCTGGAAGGGATTGTACCTGAGGATCTTGTGAGTGGCTCTGACTTGGTTGTCGGCCTCGTTCACAAAGATCTCCACCCTAAGGATGGTTTTCAAATCCTCTCGATTGACCAAATGAAGGTATCGTTCAAAGGCGTGTGGATCTGCAAAAAAGGAAGCACATTCATATTAGCAACTGAACAATGCAAACTATGATAACATAAAAGATCAACCCTCTCCTACTTTGAATACCCCACCTGGTACCCCTTCCTCTGTCGGACAGTGAAGGCCATCGTGCACTCCCCAGACAAGATGAGAAGGTCCTTATTCAACCTCTTGCTGGACTTGGGGAGGCACTGAATAAGCTGAACCTTATCGTCCCTCGTCTTCATATAATAGGACTTACCCTTCAGGTGTTGAAAGTTGTAGCATCAATTTACATTATGGTGGGTTAACCTTAACCCCATTTTCTCATTTAAGGCGTCCACACAACCCAGGATCCTAAACACGTTAGTGGCGCACTAGGTGGGAGCTAATCGGAAATGCCCATGGTAATCCCTCATCACCGGCCCCATAGGGATTCTCATACCACCTTCTAGGAAGGCGATCATGGGAATCACTACTTACCCCTCTTGCCTCCTAAAGTGACACTCCCCTTCTTCATAGTATCTTAAACCTACGCTACTGGGTATCCTATAATCGGCCATGAACTTCTCCATTACCTCTTCAGACTCAACCAACTTTTTAAACCTACCCATCTCTAGGAACGACTAAAGGACTCGGGGAAGGACAAAGGAAAGAGAGAAATCACGAATTAAAGGGAGAAGAAAACTTATAGAAATGAGGAAAAGCGCCTCGGATAAGGCTTTATATGCTGAAAAGAGACGTAAGTTTGGTTGGAGACTTGATCGAATTCAGGGTATGTGCACAAGAACTCTTGAATGCAAAAGTAAAGAGGCAAATCGGTTCAAATGGGTATTTATACCCCCAATAAAAAAAGGATCGTGCAGGTTTCCCGCCCATAAAGGCGAAAAAAATCTCCACCGTCAGATTACCATCACACCGTTAAACGTAGGGAGTATAGAGTCGCCAGAATTTAATAAGGGCGCGCTCCGTATACCGAAGTGCCAAGAACGTGCCTTGGACAAGTGAAGAGACTCTGGCACTGACAGAGGACAAGACTTAACAAGCCATGACAAAGGCCCGAGGACATCAAAACCCTAATCTCCGTCTGAGGAGTTGGACAGCAGGATTTTGAGGGGTTATTGTGGGATTAAAGAATTTGGCAACTGCGGCCCACCTTATACTGATCCCAAGGCCCACATCGAGGAGGAAGAAATGGCCGAGGACGAAAGAAGCAAGTCTAAAGTACCCTGAAACGTCGCCAAGGACGATCCTGTCCTCGGCCAATTGAGATCACAGAAAGGAAGAGTGGCATGCCATCAAAGGCAGCCTCCCAGAGCATCCCAAGGAAAATGACAGATACAATGGGTTAGCCATGGGAGCAAAGTGGAAGAGCAATTCAAGGAGAAACTGTCACCTCCGCATTAAATGCCCACAACTAATGTCCTGGCCGCATTAACGAGGAAGTGACCCCTGAACAGGACTGCCTTGGTTGCTGCAACTTACAGGAGGTTTTGTTAGGTGGCTAATGGGACAAACACTCAAGTAGTGACCTGCATGACAAACAAATAGAGGACCAAGATCAACTGGAAGGGGATATATAATGTAAGAAATCCTCTAGGAAAAGGAGGGGAGTGGCAACAGAAACATAGTAACAACCGGTATTGTCTTCGTAGCCAGACACTGAAGAAATAGGATGAACAACAAGCCCCTCAAAGGAGGGCCAAGGACAAACTTTCACACTTTAATCGACGTTCTGGTTGTTCGGTCTACTCATAACTGTGTTTAGTTGTTGTAACCCTTACTAAGGCCCAGTTCTTTAACTCATTCTCTACAAATTCATTGTATTGGGTTAGTTGGGTCTGAGTCCACTCACCCTACAGAATAAGTGCTCAAACCCAGTCCCTACACTATGTAACCTCTAAAATTACCAAAAATACCCTAAATATAATGAAAATGACCTAAATACCTTTTGAAACCTCAAAAATGACCAAAATAGCCCTAAAATTTCTAAAATGACTAAAATGCCCCCAAAATCAATAGAATGGCCAAAATATTCCCGAAATCTCTAAAATTACCAAAATACCCTCAAAATGACAAAAAAAGAAAATACCCTGAAACCTCTTAAATGACCAAAATAGCCCCAAAATATCAAATGACCAAAATAACCTTGAAACCTCTCAAATGACCAAATATCCCTAAAACTGCTAGAATAAGTAACCCCTCTCTCCCCCCCCCCCCAAAAAAAACCTCTAAAATCACCAAAATACCCCAAAACATCTAAAATGATTAAAATACACCCCGAAAATCGCTAAAATGCCCTCAAATCCTCAAGAATGAGCAAAAAAATTTGAAACCTCTAAAATGACCCAAATACTCCTAAAATCTCAAAAACGACCATACTACCCCTGTAACCACAAAATTAAGAAAATACCCCTGAAACCTCGAAAATGACCAAAATCCCTTGAAACCTTTAAAATGACCAAAATATTCTAAAATATTTAAAATGGCCAAAATATCTTTAACCTCCAAAATGGAGTGAAAAAAAAAAAAAAGATAAAAAATCCTGAAACCTCAAAAATGACCAAAATACATACCCCTGAAACCACTAAATGACATAAAATAACCTAAAACTTATGGTTTTTTCGAAGGTTTTAGATATTTTAGGCCAGTTTAAAAGTTTCGGGGTAGTTTAGTCATTTAGATGGTTTTGGGGAATTTTGCTACTTTTTGAGGTTTCAGGGTTTTTTTGCTCATTCTAGAATATTTAAGGGCATTTTGGTCATTTTTGGATTTTGGGCATATTTTTTAATCATTTTACAGGTTTTAGGGGTATTTTGGTCATTTTAGAGGTTTTTGAGGTTATTTTGGTCATTTTAATGGTTTTGGGGTTTCTTTTTGTGTGTGTGTGTGTGTGTGTGATTTTAGAGGTTTTTGGGTATTTTGGTTATTCTAGTAGTTTCACGAGTATTTTGGTCATTTTGAGGTTTCAAGACATTTTACATCATTTTAAAGGTTTTGGGGGTATTTTGGTTATTTTAGAGGTTTTGGTGGTATTTTCGTAATTTAAGAGGTTTCAAGGGAATTTTGGTCATTTTACGAGTTTTGGGAGGTATTTTAGAGGTTTTTTGATATTTTAGTAATTATCATGATTAAAATAAATTTTTTTAGTATGGGCAATTTTGTCAATTCAATAAATTATTATATCTGCACCAATAAGTAATGTAATATCATCCCATTTAAGAATGTGGTGTGGTTAAAGGTGATGTGATATATATTTTTTAATCTAAAAATTACAGTAATGTTAAAAATATAAATAAATGAATGAAAAACCTTAATGTCACAATAAAATCCAAATCCAGATTTTGTCTAAAAAAAAAAAAAAAATCCAAATCCAGATTAGCTAAACTTTTAAATTTTGGTATTAAAAAAAAAAAAAAAAATCAACGTGCCATGTCAAACTCTATTATAACTAAAAGTCATTTGTTTTTTTTTTTTTTTTTTTTTTTTTTTTTTTTTTTCTTACTTGATTTTTTTTGTTGTTGAGAGATTTGTTTTTATTCTAAAGAGAATTTCGTTTTTGTTCTGGGGAAAGGGCTCCAACCTCAGATATGAGCTAGGTGACCATTTTTTTTTTTTTTTTTTTTGGGTTCTTTGGGCGATTTTTCCAAATGTAGGATGCTCGTTTTTCAATTTTTTGGACAAAGGCCAAAAAAAAAAATATATATATATTATTATTAGACCCAAATTTTGAATATTAATTCTTATAAATTAATATATACTGTGGGGTATATTTGAGTCAAGCCCAAAGAGAATTGGTCAACAGAAAATACATGGCGTTTTGGATGCATACATCCTCCCACTCACATGAGGGTGAGTCTCACACTTGTGGAGCCTACTCTCATGTGAGTGTGAGGATGCATGCATCCGAAACACCGAATACCACCTCTGGGGCTCAACAATTGGGAATCTCAATGTAACGCATGGATAAAGCCGAAACTCAATGATCATTCACCAACAAAGATGGATAAAGCCGAAACTTAATGAATGTAGGTTGAAGTCAGCCAGGTCCAGTGGTGGCTCCAAGAATATTTTTCAAGGTGGTCATTAAGAAACTTAAGTTATACAAAATTTAATAAAAATAGAACTTCGTATAAAATCTTTGTATGATAGTCTCATTATCAATGTTGCAAATTATATATTTTTCAAAATTTTAGTTTCATAAAAATTTTCTTGGGCTTTTGCTACAACTCTCACTAAACAAATTAACACGGTTACATATTTTGAAAATTTAAATGTTAAATTATATGTTTTTTATGTTCTTAAAACATATGTTAAATTTCATGTCAATCAGAAGTTATTTATTATTTAGTCTTATTTTTATATGTATAATTTTAGACAACAAAAATTTAAAATTTAAAGATTTGAGTGATGACATAGCTATTGATATTTGATCTTTCTGAAATTTTGCACGTATGAAGAATTTAAGAAAAAAATGTAATTCAATGGGGGATTTACCAAAATTCACATTCAATAAAAAAGGATTGAGTGGAGTTGTAGTCTTAATCTACAATCAAGTTTGTTGCTAAATTTTGTCTAAAGTATAATTATGTTGGGCCTAAAAAAATTTAGGGTGGTCCCAAATATTTTTTAAGGATAAAAAATCATAAAATTTTTAAAATTTACATATACTAATTTTTTTTTTCGAGTCAGGGTAGTCCTGTGACCATCTTGCACTCTACATGGAGCCGCTAGTGGCCAGATCTATAACATTGGAGGAGAAGAAGACTTCTTACACAAATGACAAAATTTAGGTAAAGTACTTTAAGTGTTGTACTTTAAATTCTCTTTTTAAAATTCAGTTGTGTGGCTGCTTTACTAAAAAACATATTTCCATTTCATGAGGAAAAATACATTTGACAGAATCTTAAAAAAAGAATCTAAAGAATGTCACCTAAATACTGTACCTAAGTCTTATACATTTACTAAAAAACACATTTCCATTTCATGAGGAAAAATACATTTGATAGAATCTTAAAAAGAGAATTTGAAAAATATTACCTAAATACTGTACCTAAGTCTTATACATTTCTATTTCATGAAAAAAAAAATCCGCTTGACAAAATCTTAAAAAAAAAAAAAACTTAAAAAATAACACATAAACATTATACCTAAGTCTTACCTTTTTACAAAACATCCCTCGCAAAAAGCTTTCAACCATGCCCGTCTAGAAGAGGATAGAAAAAAATTCCAAGCCAATAATTTATGTGGGCTTGTCAAGTAATTATTATTATTTTTTTTTTGAGAATGTCTTGTCAAGTAATTAAAAGCTAGAGTTTTGGTTTAAATAGTAGTTCTCTTATCGTGGCAGCTAAGAGCATCCACATCAGCTTGTGGATAACTTTGCATAATAGAAAAAGTAACTAGTTTTACACAATTTGAGCAAAAAAAACACCCACATTAGTGGATGTAAACTTTTGCATAAATGCAAGTTGCTACAGTACCTATGCATATTTGCACGGGTACTGTAGCATGTGCATATAATTTTTTACTAATTTTTTCTCTCTCATCACTGCCGGACTCTCACATTCTTCTCTTTTTCTCATTTCCATCACTCTCTCAGGCACAGCTCTCTCATTCTCTCATCTCATCAAGCTTCCGTCGATCACCATCACCGCCGATCGCCATCGCCATCGCCACCACCACCGATCGCCATCGCCACCGCCACCGCCACCGATCGCCATCGCCACTGCTCTCTCTTTCTTCTTTTGTTTCTCGTTGTTTTCGGGTTGAATGGGGTTGATTATTGGGTTTCTCGTTGTTTGATCGTGTTGCTCAGGGCGAGGTGTCGATCTTGTTGCTCGGGACGAGGCGTCAATCTTGTTGCTAGGGGCTGCCGTGATACTCGGTGATTGTGGATCTAGATTTTTGGTTGATCTTTGGGATTTTTTGGTTTTTTTTACTGGGTTTGTTTCTCGGCTTGTGTGGATTCCGGTGTCGATGAGAGAAAGAGAGATGGTGGCTGTGTGGGTTGTGTTGGGTCTGTGAATTTCGGTGTGATGGTGAATTCCGATGTGGATTCTGGTGTGATGGTGGCTGTGTGGTGTTGGGTCTGTGAATTCCGGTGTGATGGTGAATTCCGGTGTGATGGTGGCTGTGTGGGTTGTGTTGGGTCTGTGAATTTCGGTGTGATGGTGAATTCCGATGTGGATTCTGGTGTGATGGTGGCTGATGTTGGTGGCTGTGTGGGTTGTGTTGGGTTTGTGAAGGAGATGAGAGTGATAAAGAAATGAATATTTTATTTGAATAAACGTGTATAATAGACAAATTGATGTGAGTGTTTTGTAAAAATAAGTGTGTAAAATAGAAAAAGTAGGTTTTAGATGTGAAAAATGGAAATTTTTTTGCACAAACTGATGTGAATGCTCTAAAGCGTATAGCGTGAGAATCACATGCGCCCTTTTATTAGTAAACATCAATCAAAGATCAAAATCCTCTGACAACCGTGCACATGAAGCAGAGCGGATTGAAAATATTCCAAGCCAATAATTTGTGTAGGCTTGTCAAGTAAATTATTATTATTTTTTTAGAATGTCTTGTCAAGTGATTAAAAGCTAGCGTTTTAGTTTAAGAGCATCTCTAATGGATGCGGTAACTATTTTTTGAGATAAATTTATACTGTTCACACTTTAATTAGGTCTCTAAACACAAACTTTTTAAAATTTATTTTGAAGTTGTTGCAGTGCTTCTCTTAATTTAGAGAATACTATAGCAACTTTATTTTCTTATTTTATCTTAAAAAATTGAACAGTAGTTTTAGTTTACTATTCTTTCTCTCTCATCCAAACAATTAGCTTCTTTCTCAAAATTGTCCAGCTTCTTCCTCAACGCCATGCCACGCCACAGCCACACCATTAGTTTCTTTTTCAAAATCTTCAGAAAACCATTTTCGGCAAGCTCTACTGACCTCTTCAAACCCAAAACCCATCAACACTTCCTTCCTCTCCCTTTCTATCTCAGATCGGCAAGAAGACAACCCCATCAAATCGGCGTGGTTGTTGCAGCATGATTTTTGTGGAGAGGTGGTTGTTGTGGCGGCGAGATCGGTGCGGTCATGAGTGGTGATGGGTTTCTAATCGGTTTTTGATGATAGGTTTTGGCTGTGGGTCATTTTGGTCATTGTTTTGGTTGAATTAATTTGGGTATGGGTGAAGTTTGTGTTATTGATGGTGGAGATTGCATGGTAATGGCTGATAGGTTGTGGCTTGTGGAAGTTGAGTTGTGGTTTTTTTTTTTTTTTTTTTTTTTTTTTTTTTTTTTTTTTTTTTTTTTTCTGGTGGTGGTCGGTTAAATGAGTGTAGGTGTGGTTGGGTTTTGTGATTGATGTGGTGGTAGTGGTGGGGGGCTTGCCGTGTTGGTTGTGGGGGTAGGATGATTGATGGTGGTAGTGGTTGATGTGGGTTTACAATGCAGTGGTAGTGGCGTGGTGGTGATAGCGGCAGTAGCATTGTTGTGATTGTGTGGGAATGAATAAAGAAAGATTAAAAAAAGAATGAAGAAATAATATTTAAATGGATAAAAAATGAGATAGAGAATTTGTTGGAAAGTAGATTTAAAAAAGTGAGTAGTTAAAAGGTAAAAGTTATTATTCATTTTTTAAACAGTACAAAAATTTAAAAAAAATATGTTAGAGATGCCTTAAGAGATTTGTTAACAAGCACCGAACCGGGGTCGGTTCGGTGCTTATTAAGGTGACAAAGGACAAAAAAAAATACTGTCAGAAAAAAAGTAAAAAAGAACACCATGTAGTACCTAAATAGTTGAAAATTTGACATAAAGGTGAGTAAAAACAAAAACTTTTACCATAAAAAATACAAAAATATTGTTGTTAACGGGCACCTTGCGGTGCCCGTTAACACAACCCTTTAGTTTAAATAGTAGTTCTCTTATCGGGGCAGCTAAAGCGTATAGCTAGCATGAGAATCACGTGCTCCCTTTTATTAGTACACATCAATCAAAGATCAAAATCCTCTGACAATTAAGCATATTTGGAGGTAGTTGGGTTAAAATTTAACCTTGCAAAAGCCAATTTAGCAATGAGAGCTTGACACGAACCAAGTGGTCTGTGGCTTTTGTGTCAAAATCGTCATCAACATAAAGTGTGGGTTTGGATACACGTCTGGCACGTCTATGACTGCGTTTCAGCCTTTTTTTTCCACGCGTTTTAAGAGCTGTAATCCCTGTGCGGCTACTGTTCATGAATAGTAGCCACAAATGTTGACTTTTCAACTGTGAAAATGCATCCGTGCACTGTTCACGGATCCACAAATATCACTTTTCAGCCACTTTTTCATTAAAAATGAGTCTCACGGTACTATTCACATATTAAAAAATTATTTTCCTATAGTATTTTCAGTTTTCAGTTTTCAGTTTCAGCAAAATAAGTTCTATCCAAACGAACCAAAGTCTTAGTCTTCAGCGCCTTCATTCAAGCAAACGCTAAAAGTCCAGTCCTTTAGCAATTGTCATAATCTCCGCAATTAAGGTCAAAAAAATGAAGCAAACACTGAAAGTCTAGTCCTTTAGCAATTGTCATAATCTCCATAAATAAGGCCAAAAAAATGAAAGACTAAAAGGCCCGGTTTGGATAGCAAGTTCACGTTTCAGTTTGCGCATTTGCGTGTTTTTTTTAGCCGCAGTTGTTGACTTTTTTTTAGTGTATAATACATATCAGTAGGTCTTGTACATTGTTTACGGGAGCTACAAACTTCACTTTTCAGTAACTTTTTCATTAAAAATGGGTCTCATGGTACTATTTATACATTTAAAAATTATTTTGCTACAGTATTTTTAGTTTTCAATTTTCGGCAAAATAAGCTGTATTCAAACGGACCCTTAGTATGAGTTTGGGTTATAATTAAAAATTAAAATTATTTTACTATTTAGTTTATTTTTGCTATTATTTATGGGTTTTATTGTACTTTTTATTACTATTTATGAGACTCATTGGACTACTTCAACTAATTTTTACTTTTATTTACAATACTTTCAGCAATAATTTTTTAGTTTCATCAAAATAAGCGATACTCAAACACATCCAAAGTCCTCTAATAGATCAAGATATATGGATCCCCTTGTATTGTTGACTCCAAAAACTCTTCAACTATTAAGACTTATGAAGTAGCTCTAGTATGAACGTGTAAAGAAAAGTCTTGAATTGTTGGCTCCAAAAACTCCAACTATTTAGACTTATGAAGTAGCTCTAGTATGAACGTGTAAAGAAAAATCTTGGAATAGTAGTGCAAGAATCATTGTCATTTTAAATGAAAGGATAAGTTGTTCAGTGTGGATGGAAGATGGTCTACCACAAGTTTCTGATGTATTTTTTGCCGACTTTGGCTGATTTTAGTTTTATATGATGAAGACGGATTCTCAAAAAAAAAAAAAAAAAAAAAAAAAAAACTAAATAGTGAATTTTTTTTTTTTTTTGGCTAAATGTATAACTAAATAGCGATTGATCAGTCAATACCGCATCTAGAATATGCACTATGCCAACAGATCAAGAAATATGGATCCCTTTGTATTGTTGACTCCAAAAACTCTTCAACTATTAAGACCTATGATAGCTCTAGAATGAACCTGTAAAGAAAAATCTTGGAATAGTAGTGCAAGAATCATTGTCATTTTAAATGAAAGGATGAATATGTGCCATGTATAACTAAATAGCGATTGATCAGTCAAAACCGCATCTAGAATATGCACTATACCAACATGCATGTAGACATGGAGTTCATAGTCAGCATCAATATTTTCTTTTTTAATAGTTAATTTTTCAAAGGCGTAAATGCACTTTTAGTCCCTACATTTTGACTTTTTTCCATTTTAGTCCCTACATTTTATTTTTTTTTACTTTTAGTCCCTAAATAAATTAACGCCCTTCATTTTAGTCCTTCTAGCCCCATTCCATCACCAATTAATGGGGAAACTGATGGGATTAATAAATTTTTTTTTTTTTTTTACACGCTGGTGAATAAAATAAGGGAAGAAATCAGATGAAGCCATGCAATAACTCACATGATAACTCATGTGATGCACTTACTTGCACTTGCCTACCTCTGGCGCGTCCCTCCCCACACGTGAAGCAATAACTCAAGAAATGAATCACACAGCAGTTGACATGTCTCGCCCCACACGTGTGTACCTCTGGTGCGCACGTTATGACCTTTCCCAAATCAGACTTAATCCCTAGTGAAGCTCTTTGCCTCCACTACAACAAAAGTGGGCTATGATGACAAAAACATTTCGTCACAATATGTCCTAATTTCGTCACGAATACATACGGTGACGAAATGGTGACGAAACAACATTCGTCACCTAAGCTCCGTCACCTTATGTATTGGTGACAAAAATGTTTCGTCACCAAAACAAATATATAGGTGACAAAAGTTTTTCGTCACCTAATGTTTTTGTCACTAAACCTTACTTTCAGTGACAAAATATTTCGTCACCAAATGTATTTTTTTCCAATATCAATAGATTAGGTGAAGAAGTTTTTCGTCACCAATTGTGGTTTTTTTTTTTTTTTTTAATTTCAATAGATTAGGTGACGAATTATTTCGTCACCAATTTCTGCTTATAGTCAGATATAGTGACGAAAATTATTGTCACCAATTTTATATTTTTATTAATATTCTTTACATTTACTTGCCATTACATTAACTTGTTCATTTCCAACCACATCCATAAACAAATCATCCATTCATTTTTAACCACATCCATACAATCTAAAAATGCAATAAAAATGTTCACAAAATAATTACAACCATTTATATACAAATGATGTCTTCCAAACTTTACAGAAAATTATTTGAGTTCAAGTAGTATCACAAAGACTGTCTTTTTGCCACCAATCCCATATCTGCACAAGTGTAAAGGAAAATACATCAATAACAATCTAGACTACAAACCTATATCTCTGATAAGATGTACAACAACAAAAAAGAGGCATAATTATTAGTAAGACAATGCAAAAAATGTCCATAGAAAACCCAATAACAAATTAGACAAAATAATCATAATGCAACATCATATGAAGCCAAACTATCAAAGAAAGAAGACCCACAACATTCTCATCAAATAAAAACCAAACCCACATTACAAACCATAAAGAAATCATAAAGAATGCAGAAAAATCTCAATTTAAAACAAAACAAATAGAGTGAAATCCAAAACAAAAACCCAACCACCACAATGAACAAAAAATCCAGCCACCACCATTTACACAAAACCCATCCACCACCATTAAACAAAAAACCCAGCCACCATCATAAACAAAAAACCCACCACTACTATTAAGCAAAAACTACAGCCACCACCATTAACACAAAAACCCAGCCACTACCATAAACAAAAAAACCTAGCCATCACAATAAACAAAAAACTCACCACCAACATTAAACAAAAAACCCAGCCAACATCATAAACATAAAAACCTCTCATCCACACAATGAACAAAAAATCCAGCCACCACCATTAAACAAAAAACCCAACCACCACCATAAACAAAAAACCCACCACCACCATTAAATAAAAAACACAATTGTAGCACAATTGTGCTACAGTACCCTCATACATATAAGAGGTTACTGTAGTACAATTGTAAAAAATTTTACAATTGAGAGACCGGGTAATGCTTGTTTTTGTGTTTTTATGATAAAATATAACAACATATACCATATACAAGCCCCAATACTAATGCTCTTAGGCAAGAAAATAAAACACTAACCAAGGTGTGTTCTAGTTAGTAGATGAGCTCTCCCCACTGCCACAAATGTCACTCTCACCCTTACTCCTCAAATATTGTATGATGTAATCCATCTTCTCCTCCATCCTAATTTTTGCATCCTGGAGCTCATCTATTTGACCCTCAAGTTGTTGAATATATTGAGTTGAGGAAGATGATGCAGAACTCCTAAGAGATGAGGAAGGTCTCATGCCAAGTCCCTTTACATAGCCAGATCTTGGCTTAAGAACCATTTTAGATATCTCCTCTTCTCCTCTACAATGCTCATCTTGTACTCTCAACATCTCTTGCTGTCATTTCAAATAATAGAAACCATCAGAAATACATATGTTCTAGTTTTGCAAACATATATAGAATAGAAATACATATATTCTAGTTTTGCAAACTCAAGGCATGTACTGATATACATACGTATGTATGTTCACAATCAGGGTGTACCCACTGTTTTGTCTTTAAATTGAAGCGGGTATCATAGTAGAGTTGTGCCAAGTTAGGAATATGACCTCCATTTTTCTTTCTCTGATTAGTTTGCTTTCCAATGTTAGAAGACAAGATAATCAATTACAACAAAGTAATATAATAAGCTTTTGAAAAATTGAAACAACACACCTCCTCATCCACCCTAACTGCAAGCGACTTGTTTCCACATCTATGAATGTGTTTGCTAACCGTTCCTTCTCCATTTCTATTTGCAACATTTCTTTTTGAGACTTCCTATAAAGAATAGAGACCAAGAAAATATTAGAGTTTTAACTTAAGTTATATATATAATTTATAATATAAATTTATTTCACCTTCCAAATAAGTATAATACAATGAATTTGATAGATCAAATAATCTAGTAAGCATGACACCATAATATCTATGTAAAACATTAATCCAATGCATATATAGGTAAGTATTATTTGGGTGAAAGGTGAGAACATACTTCACTTGTAATTAAAATTTTCAAAATATTAATTACCAGCCAATCTTTGTCACTCCACTTTCCATCAATTAGTTCAATCCATTTTTCTCGTGTGGCATTTTTTGGTGGGTGGCTTCTTGCATACATGCTTCCTTTATCCTTTACAAGTTTTTTATATTGGGCAAACAACCTGCTGTTGTGGCTGCTCAATAATCTACCACACTTCGTATTTAAAGATTTGTTCACAAGTACAGATTCTCCTTGTAAATCAAATTGATCCTGCAAAGTGAGGTATGTATAACAAAAAAAATTATTCTTTGAATTCAATATGCACATTGACAACATCAACAATACACTATAAAATACAACATAAAGTATAAAGCAATGTAATGAAAACAACAAAATCAAGCTCATGGACAACTATAAACATTTAAAGTACCGCCACATTTTGAATGATCGCCTCTTTTTCACTGCTATCAACATTCTTCCAACTATAAGCTTTCGTAGCAGACAAGTTCATACGCACTTGTACACCAATTTGGCTAGCAAGCTTCCCTGCATGTTCACCAACTAGATCACAAAACTTCGGGGCAATGCAGACTGGTAGCTTCCCATGTTTCTCAACAAGTCCTCATACTCCTAATTCACGCGTCATGCCACGGGCACGTCTACTATTCGATGCTATCAAAACATAATATAAATTAAATCAACAAGTGAACTAAATATAGTATGATTGCAAAATCAAGTAATGGAACTTAAATATCTCACCACCTGTGGTAGACAGTGTGCCCACAAGTTGTGCCTCAACATTAGTAGAAATTTGGGCAAGAGAATCTCCACCAAGATGTGTGCTCGATGATGGGCCGGTATGCTGGACTGCTGGGGTAGATTCCTCACGCCTATAACGAGCCATCTGTATCATACAAAAGTATATATAGATATCTAAATTCATTACAAGTTAAGATATAAACAAGTTATTTCATCATTTAAGATATCTTCAATCGATGATTTTCATTGATCATTCCAAGCACAATTTTACAAAGACAAGTTATTTCATCACAATATTACAAAGAGCGAAGTATCGCATGCACCAAATCATATATATAGTACCTCATTATTTAAAGAACTAGATGACTCATCATCACCATCATCTTCACCAATAACTGGTACATACTCGTCGTCATCTACCTGAACACTTACTCTTTTTCTTCCCACATTTGCAAATTTAGGCAGAAAAGTTGACAGATGCTTCAATCCCAAAGCATTCATTTTCTCTTGGTTTTGCTTGATTCTTTGTGCTCTTTCCATCTCATATTTTGTTATTTTATTATGAGTGTCTTTGCCCTTTTTGGCCATTTTTGCAACTATAAATTGACATAGAAAATAAAATACAATGTCTATTCATTACAAATTAAAACAAAAAGAATCACAATTTAGCTGCTAACATGGAAGCCACATACAACAAAAATGGCATGTTCAAGTTATAGGGCAGCAAGAGTAACAAAATACCAGTTATAAAGATAGATGATTTTCATTGTAAAGTTTAGACAAAAAATAAATAAATAGATTTCAATAAGTAACTTAGGTATATACATAAATTACGAGTCTAGCATTCTAGCAAAAACTAACCTTGATCGTGTCAGTCAACTTTCTTAACTACTTGCTTTTGAGGATAAGCTTCTAATCTTCCCTTGCCTACCTCGTTGTGATCTGGTGAGGATGCAAAACCCTTGGTATTATCAATATCTAATATCCCAAAAAATTCAGTAATAGAAATAATACAATGTAAAAATAAATGAGAAGTTCTTGATTGTAAGCAAGATAAAAAGGCAATGGTAACCACTGTTATACAAGGTTAAAGTAATAATAATAATCCAAAGCTACAGTGGTGGAGCCATGTTAAGGCCCCCCCCCCCCCAAATTTTTTTTTTTTAAATTTTTAGGAATGAAACTTTCGAGCTTAACAATAGTTGGAAACTTATTTCTTTTTTTTCCTGACTTGTTTTCTAAAGCCTTTTAGTGCTTCACGGATTTCTAAGTCCAAAAATACTTTACTATTTGCTCTAATCTTAGAGGACCACACGTGTATGGTTTTAAAACTGTACACTTCAAAAGAAAAAGGTGATGGCTTTCATTCTCTTTTTCTATTATTGTTTAATTTTTTTTTATTATATAAAAGTGCTATATTGACAATATTTTTACAATAAATTATAGTTAATAAGTTAATATTGGTTCTAATTTTTTAATTAGTTCTAATTTAAATTCACAATTGAAATTAATTTTTTGTCCACCCGTAACAACCAATAATAATTTATTACTTAAGATTTATGGTAAAAATATTGTAAAAATATTACGAACATAGCATTTTTTTATTAAAATGGTGAATGATAAATATTCTATATTAATATAGCATATAAATATAATATATTATTATAAATTTGACAAAAATATATGATTGGTTATTCACTTATTTGATTATATGTTTTTTTTATGCATTCATGACAAAAAAATTATTGTATATAGAAAAATGCCATGTCCATAACTTTTCATTGTACAAAATATAAATATAGTATATACATATTAAAAATTTATGATCTCATTTTAAACTTGGCCCCCCCAAAAGAAAAATTTCTGGTTCCGCCACAGCAAAGCTGACATTTCAAAGTATTTTTTTATTTAGTAAAATAATAATACAAGTTAATGAAATAAATATTAAAAAAATGCTTAATTAACTGATCAGAATTATTATATTCGTTTTGTTTTTTTTTTTTTTTTTTCTTGTCAAGATAAAGCTAAACAAATAAATAGCATAATACACATGACAAAAGCAAAACCTAAACCAAGTAGAGACAAATAGGCCTGATTGTTCCAACCAAAATAGAGAAAGAGGGACCTAGCACTAATATAGATCCCAAAAATAAACAACCGGGCTTTGATACCAAGATCTAAATGGTATATAATGAAGAATGTTGTAATAAAAATTCTGACAAAATAAAATTAATAAAACTATTCTATTTTATAGCATCATTAAATTATAGTTATTAGAAAAAGACAAACGAACCCCATAAACCAGCTATTTTTTTGTTTTTTTATTAAACCAAATAAGCATTTGAACAGGAGAAAACTAACCAAAGCACTAGGCTTTCAAAAAATAAATAAAGAAAAGAATTAAAATACCAATTGCTTGAACTGGTTTTCTGAAATTTTATGACTTGTCAAAAATGATTTGAACTTGTAGTTGTAAGCTCAAGTTTAAATAATCAAATGCACTGCTATTGAGCTATGGAGCATTTTAGTTAAAATACCATATTCTTTTAATGCTTGTCCTGTTGTCCATTACCTTATAAATATGTTTGTAATTCACTAAGGTTTCTACTTCGTCTCTGTACTTTTGATTGTAAGACATTATCTCGAACTTTAACATTAATTGTCCCATGACATCATTCCCTACAATGTTTAGGACGAATCTGATAGTTATGCATTAAACTATAATAGAAGTTGTCAAATTTCGACTCAACCACAAATCAAGTCAAAACTTAAAAGGCAGAATGGTTTTAGAGTTATTGGTTTTTTTTTTTTTTAAACCCATAGTGTTTAGTATCTAGGTCAGAATTATGCGTATATTTGATACATGAATACTTTATCCTGTTCAACCATTTTTCATTTGTTTAAATTTAATATATTAGACTATAATTATCACCCAAAAAAACGACATGCATAAAAGAATGACATACAGAAAGTGGAAAGAGACAAGAAACATGTTGATGGGATTATAATCTGGTGGTTGATTGTCAATGGTAGCACAACATTTAGCTACCATAGCTAATTTTAATTATGTTGTATCTTTCTCATACACTTGAACATAATTTACCTAATTTCCAATATAAAAAATAAAAATAGAAACCTTGTTTTTCAACGTTTCAATCTTTGAATTAAACAATATCAAAGCTTTTCATCTTGGGATTCACTATGATCTAAGGAGTATAACAGCAAGAAGGGAAAATTTATTCAATACTTCTGAGCAATCTTCCTTTATTTTTTTGTGGCTGTTGTATGCATGATAGCCTATGTGGCTAAAAGGTGGACACTTACATTCATCATTGAGATTGTGTGAAACGTAAGCCACCTACCACGTGAGCAATACACATTCCAATAATATAATTAAAAATATATATAAAAGCTCTTGACTAAGCAGATGATGGAATAAAAAAGCAATAAGTTTGTCTACATATCATCCCCCATTTATTACCCTACCTACCCCACAACCCAATCTACACATCTCTGCCTCTCTCTTTAACTCTTTCAAGTTCAACATCCTGTCTCTCAAAAGTTTGAAGAACAATGGAGAACTGACCAACTCTCCTTTTGCTCGCTTCCTCATTCTTGATGCCGAATGCAGATAAGCGTGTATTAAGTATTAACTTGTTTTTCCCTTTTTGTTTTCTCTCTATCTCACACAAGCACTCTCTCACATCACACCCATACCTCAAGACCTCTCTCTTTCTCTCTCTATAGTCGGACCCATAACCTCAACTCATACTGTTGTGAAATATATCAAGTGCATTAATTACCACACATATTCTTGTAATTATATCAACATAAAATGTTAGACCCATTTTCTCCAGCTTCATTTCATTTACTGAATCTCTTCACGTTACTTTTATTTTATGTTAAAAATTAGGAGCATTCTCTCTTAATAATATCAAGTTTTGATACTAGATCTTTAATTAATTGGCTATTATACAGAGGTCAATGAGTCAAAAATAATACAAAACTGTGGCTCCTAACTCAATTTGCAATGAAATTTCCCAACGTTAATCCTTAATTTAGATGTTTATAAATTTTAATCTTCCTTTCCAACTACATATTCACTGGAATCACTATTAATTGCAATGAATCACTTCAAATACATTGAAATTTGTTTTGCAATCAATCTATTTCATTCTACTTCGCTGCTCAAAATCCAAAGCTAAAATTTCGTTTTTTTGCTAAGCCTTCTCTAGAAACAAATAAATAAAAATTAAATTTTAAGAGAAGCAAAAGATTATACCTATAAGTCAGAGAAATTTCTCAAACCAATCGGAATAAGAGATTGAAATTCCTCAAAGAAAACCCAGAAAAAGAGACTGAACTTCTCCTCTGCTGCTCCTCCAATCACAATCTTTGCCTCCTTCTCATCTCACTTTTTTTTTTTTTTTCTCTCTTAAAAAACTTTTTTTTGTTGTTGATAGTTTCTGGTTGTTTGCGTGAGAGAAACCAAATTCAAGCCAGTAGAGATAAGCTTCAAACTTGAGATACGGAATCATGGATGGAGATAAAGTCGGAACTGAAAGGATATGGGAAAACAGAACTGATGAGAAAAAAATGGGAAAATAGTTCAACTTTCCCGCTCCCCATTTTTTTTCTCAAATAAAACTTCCCGCCACTAATATTCTGTCCCATGAAATAGAGATTGTGCGAGAGAAGAAATAAAATAAAACACTAAATGATAGTAGTAATAATAATAATAATAATAATAATACAATAACAATAACTAATAAGTAATAAGTAATACGTAATACTTTTTATTTTTTTGAAAACGATAAGTAATACATTTTTAATAATGATTATCTCTACAATATGGTTTATTTACAAAAGAACTAGAATTGAGTTTTTTTCTTTTTTTTTAAACAAAGCTTATAATTTTATTAGAATTTTATAAAACTCTATATTAAATTCATTAATTCAAATCAGTAATTATTATTTTTAATTAAAATTTTATATCATTCACTATATATATACATATATATATCTGGTGTGTAACTCTGAAACGGCACACCGGTACACATTGATATTGAGTTATGTCGTTCTTTCTCCAAACCAAAATAATATTCGGTACGAAATTGACTCTCTTGATAATAGTACTTCATTAACATTATGGTCAATTCCTTTGTTTTTTAAAAGCCACAGTCAGATGCTTAATAATAATTGAATATGTATGTGTTATTAAAAAAATATTGAATATGTATGGCTAACAAAAGCAAAATTCAATTTTGATTATGTACGTACATAGGCTAACCTGGCCCAACCCAACGACCCAAGGTCGAGCCCAACTTGGTAGCCCAAGGGATGGAGTACACGAATGGGTCAGCCCAGCCTTAGGAAGGGATGAATATGGCCTTCGAACAAATGTATAACGGCCCAGCACAGGCCTATTTGGCTTCTGGCCCAGATCCACCCCAGCAACAACGTAGGACACGGGTCAGCCAATCACGAAAACTGTTGAAAACTGTTATTTAAACACACGTACCAAACGGGCCCTTGATAACCTAGAATAACACAACTCAACTATACTGTTTTTTTTTTTTCCCAATTATATTTTTCCTTTAAGAATGTCTACATTTTATTTTTATCTTGAACTAATTGATTCCTCCCCTCACGCCTCTCTCTCAACTATACCTTTTAATTTAAGTGATTATTAAACAAGACTTGCGAAATGCCTGCATACAAGAAGTCCATGGTCCAAGAAGACCACGTGGCTTGTGAAATGATTGCATGCAAATTCCCTTTGCTTGTAAAATTTTATACGAAAAATGCCCAAACACCCCTTCAACTTTAAGGTAGTGGCCAAAACACCCCCTCAACTTTTATTTTAGCTAATTTGCTCCTTAAACTTAACACAACTGCCAAATAGAACTATCTGTTAGTTTACTGTTAAACCCACGTTAGTCAATCACGTATAAAGAGAACTTACCCAATTTATTGAGCAAAAGAGAGAGAAAAACCTGGTTCACTGGTTCAGGCGTTCACCGGAAGGGAGAGAGGATCTCTCAACTGAGTGGTGGCATCACCGTAGTTTGATCTCCCGCCGCCGTTATTGGTAGGAATGGGGACCAAAGCAACCGTTATTGAATTTATATTTTGAAAATCCAATCATCGGATTACATGTTCTATATGGTCTTAACATGCATGCCAATTTTCATGCCAATCGGATGTAATTTACCATTTGATCTATAAACTCATATTTTATGCATTATTTTAAACTACAAAAACTTGAATTTAAACAATTGATTGATGACATGGCTATTAATCTTTGATCACCTTGAAATTTTGTAATCATGAAAAATATATGAAGATAATGTAATCTAACGGTAGATTTGTCAAAATTCACATTGAATTAAGAAATATAGAGTTGGGTTTATGTTACACCTAATGTAATTCTAAAAAATGTTACACCACCCAATAACTTATTATTGAATTCATATTTCGAAAATCCAACTGTTGGATTAAATTTTCTATATGTTCTTATCATGCATGCCAATTTTCATGCCAATCGGATGTAATTTACCATTTGATCTATAAACTCATCTTTATGCATTATTTTAAACTACAAAAATTTGAATTTAAACAATTGATTGATGACATGGCTATTAATCTTTGATCACCTTGAAATTTTGTAATCATGAAAAACATATGAAGATAATGTAATCTAACGGTAAATTTGTCAAAACTCACATCGAATTAAGAAATATAGGATTGGGTTCAAGTTACACCTGATTTAACTCAAAAAAATGTTACACCACCCAATAACATATTATTGAATTCATATTTTGAAAATCCAACCGTTGGATTACATTTTCTATATATTCTTAACATGCATGCCAATTTTCATGCCGATCGGATGTAATGTACTATTTGATCTATAAACTCATCTTTTATGCGTTATTTTAAACTACAAAAATTTGAATTTAGACAATTAATTGATGACATGCTTATTAATCTTTGATCACCTTGAAATTTTGTAATCATGAAAAATATATGAAGATAATATAGGCATGAAAAATACTAATATTTTAGTTCCCTCCAAAATGCGACGGCTATAACACATAATTGCCACAGTTTTTCTTGTTGGTCTCAAATATTTCACATTTTACCAAGTATTTGCGAGGGTTTTATTTTGCCATCATAAATAAGATTTTTTTAGAGGGCTTTTTGGGTCTGTAAAAAATTCTTACCCATTTACCCATTATTAGGTGCAAACGTTTTGGATATTACTCATTTACCCATTATTACCCATTTAACTTATTACATCTAACCCAAACCTAACTCAACCAAATTATTGTGGGTAAACCCCAACCCACCCAATTACCCAATAATCAAAATTACCAAATTGCCCCTAAAACTTGCAAATAACCAAAGTACTCCTAAAATCCTCTAAAATTGCCGAAATGCACCCTAAACCTGAAAAATGACCGAAATACATCTAAAATCATAAAATTACCAAAATACCCCTAAAACTTAAAACATTACCAAAATATCCCTGGAAACTTAAAAAAAAAAACAAAATACCCCCTAAACCTAAAAAATAACCGAAATAACCCCGAAACCTTTAAAATGACCAAAATACCCCCCGAAACTTAAAAATGACAAAAATACGTCCTAAACCTAAGAAATGACCAAAATACTCCCCAAAACCTAAAATTACCAAAATACCCATGAATCTAAAAATGACCAAAATACCCTTGAAATATGAAAATTACCAAAATACCCCCCTAAACCTAAAAAATAACCGAAAATATCCTCGAAACCTTAAAAAATGACCCAAATACCCCTGAAACTTATAAAATAACCAAAATACCCCCTAAACCTAAAAAATTACCAAAATAGCCCGAAATTATAAAAATGAGTATTTTGGTCATTTAGGGGTATTTTGGTCATTTTTAGGTTTGAGGGTATTTCGATCATCTTTTAGGTTTAGGGTGTTTTTGTATCATCATATAGATTTTAGGGCCATTTTTGTTATTTTATAGGTTTTATGGGTATTTTGGTCATTTTTTAGGTTTTAGGGGGTATTTTGGTCTTTTTTTTAGGATTAGGGGCATTTTGGTAATTTTCAAGCATCAAGGCTATTTTGGTCAGTTTTAAGGTTTCAAAGGTATTTCAGTTATTTTTTAGGTTTAGGGGATATTTTGGTAATTTTTTTGTTTCAGGGGTATTTTGGTCATTTTTTAGGTTTCGTGTGTACTTTGGTCATTTTTTAGGATTTGGGGGTTTCGGTCATTTATTAGGTTTAGGGGATATTTTGGTAATTTTTAGTGGTTTTGGAGCATATTTGGTGATTTTGGGGGTATTTTGGTCATTTTAGTGGTTTTTTTTAGCATAATTGGTGATTTTAGAGATTTTAGGAGTATTTTGGTCATTTTAAAGGTTTCATGGGTATTTTGCTTATTTTAGGGATTTTGAGGATATATTGGTCATTTTAGTGGTTTTTGAGCATATTTGGTGATTTTATAAAAATCGGCTTTGGGTAGGGTATGGATAAACAGATCGAGTAACAATTAGGTATGGATACTAATTGGGTAAGGTAATCGGATATTCATGGATAAATTAATTGGGTCGGGTATATATGGGTATATCCTGCCCATGGCCATTCTTAATTATTTGTAAACAATAGGTAATGAACACTTATTTCGTCACCAAAACACCTCCATCTTAATATTGGATGATGAATTTGGAATTTCGTCACCTCCGGTTAGTCTTTGGTTAAACAATAGGTGATGAAAATTTATTTCGTCACCAAAAACACCTAAATCATAATATTGGGTGACGAATTTAGAATTTCATCATCTCTGGTAAGTCTTTGGTGACGCGAATATTTTGTCACCCTAGGTTTGCCTTTTTTTCATGACCTATAGTGACGAAATAAATATTTTGTCACCAATTTGTACATCTTTGGTGACGAAATATTGACTTCGTCACCAATTTTAAAATTTTTATAATATTTGGTGATGAATTCTTCTTTTCCTCACTAAATGTTATCATTTGGTGATGAAATTGTTTTTCCTCACTAGATTTTGTCACCATAACCCGCTTTTGTTGTAGTGCTCTGCCGAACAACCATCATCATAATTGTATGGGTAGTTAGACAGGTAGTGGAAGTTTGACTAGGCAGCAAGTGGGAAGTGTGGAAGTGTTTATGTTTGGTTAGGTGGGTGGTGGAAGTGTATGTTTGGTTAGCATGTTACATAGATGAGGGAGTTTCAATATCCTATAATTGCTAATGCATAGGGCTGGCAGTGTGTAAATTTTTTAGTTAGGCTGTTAGCATGGAAACACTTGCTGGTTTTTTTTTTGATACCATTCCTGGAATGAAATGAATACTTCTGTTTTCTAACTGTGTTGTTCAATGGTAAAATATTAATAATGATCCATTCTCTTCTTTGTAACTTTTTTGCCACATTGAATGATTTGGAATTTTTGTGTGCTTAACATTTTTTTTGTATTCATCAATGTGGGGCTGCTGGAATGTGTTTATGAACGTATTCATACTGGTTTCAGTTTAATCAAATAAAAAATACAAAGTTAAATAACCAATTTGAAAAAAGAGATGTGAATATGAAATTTTATAGTAAGTCTTAATTTCAAAGTCAAAGAGAGTAAAGAGAGTAAATGATGATAATTCAGGGCATGTTGGCACAGACAGGCTACTTAAAAGTTCAGAAATTCCTTTAGACATAGAGGTGAGTTTCCATGTGTTACCAATGTTAAAATGATTGTCTTCTGCATACCTAGGCATTTGGATTTATATAAACCTTATTAAACCATGGACTATAGTCATATTATTAACAGTGTACAAACTTCTAATTTCTTAACTAGTCTAAAATTATGTTGACTTTTTAGTCATATTATTCCCTCTTCTGCAGTTCAATCACATCTTAAAAACGATCCATTAAACATGTCCAACTTTGCATGTAACTGAGGTTTACTTAAAAGATCTACTTAAAAGATCTATTAGGCATGACTGAGTCAACTTTGCAGCTAACTCCATTAATTCCCATATAATATTACCCCACACATTAGGCATGACTCAGATCAAAAGGGATCTCACTGAATACTTTGAAGTACATTGTTTACACACACTAGCCAATCTACAGCATATTGACAAATTGACAACAAAAATCCTAGTCAACAAAAAACCAATTTTGAACCAAACTTTTTGAGCTTGATTGACAGATTGACAAAGGCACAGATTGACAAAGGCACACTACCAAACTTTTTCTGCAATACAAATTGCTGCTGCAGATTTCTACTGCAATACAAATTTTTGCAAATTTTTGCTGCAATCCAGATTTCTGCAATACAAATTGTTGCTGCAAATTTCTGCTATAATACAAATTTCTGCAATATTTCTACTGCAATACAAATTTCTGCTGCAAATAAAATATGCTCACAACTCACAAGTCACATTCAGCAAAATTAAAAAACCAATCATAAGTCACAAATTAGTCAAATAGTCAAAGTACAAAAGACGAGTCATAACTCAACTTTATATCAAATCAATAGAAACACTTCTAGCAACACTTCAACAGTAAAGAAACTCAAAACTCAACAAGCATCAACACACACGGTCAGACTTATTATAGACTCAAAACTCAAGTTGACTAGTTGAGTTACTCAACAACAAATATCAAAACATAGTCGCAGTTCTACAAATATCAGAACACAGTCACAAACAGTACAAATATCAGAACTAGAACACGGTCACAGTTCTCAGAACATAGTCACAGTTCTACAAATATCAGAACTAGAACACAATCACAGTTCTACAGTCACAGTTATCACTTTCTACAAAACAAAGGGCATTGTTCCATAGTTAACCTTATCACCATAAATACACAAAACAAGCAAAGGAAAAATGAACTTGTGCTCTCTTCACTTTCGTGGACCATGCACAGATGATTGACTCCCACCATGTCTGATTGCTTCCAAATATCTGGATGCATTCTTAGAAGCCTTTAGAGTCTCTGATGTGACCACCCTTGTCTTTTTTTGCCTTGGCTTTGGATTGCTGCTGCTGGAGTTCTGATGTGCACCTAGATTCTGTGTGGTGTTGCTTGACTGATGTGGTGCAACTTGAGTGGAGCTGTGCTGCTGTGTATATGAGTGGATGAATGCGCTTCTGGTCCTGGCATGAGGTGTTACATTTGGACTAGATTGGTGCATCTTGGTCTAAGATGGTGCAAATTGAGTGGCTGAGCTTGTCTTGGCCTGAGACGGTGCACCTGGCTTGAAGCTAGGCATGTTGGATTGGTATGGTGCACTTGGAGTGGATGGGCTATGCAAGCTGGACTGAGGTGGTGCACTTGGAGTGGAGTTGAAGCTATGCATGCTGGCCTACAAATAAGAAATTCACACACATTATTAGATGTACTTGAAAAGCAACTAATAGTTGGATTAATGCTATATGTGTTCATAGGATTAGAAAAATCTGTTTTAAGAAATGGTTAGTAAAGCAAGCCATTCTCTAACAAGCATATCAGATGTGTTATGAACAAGTCTCAGGGCACGCAATGGCTAATGAGAGTCATGGAAAAGCACATATGTAAAGTAAAATCAACCAAGGTTGGGTGAGAAACCAACCAGCTAGAGAGAGAGAGCAGGTCATCTAAGCATGAGTTTACTATAAAATTTAAATGACAATGTAAATCTAATTCTTAATTTTATTGTTTAGACAAACTATGAGAAACTCATCTACAATTGTATTTCACACACATGTCCATATATTACCTTATTAGATGTATTGGTTCTATTTGTGGTGCCTGGCAGTGAAGAGCTCCTTCCAATCTTACCCTTGCAACTTCTTCTATTATGCCCTAACTTACCACAGACCTTGCATTGCTTAGAGATGTCAGCTCTCCTACTTATTGGCTCATTAGGTTCCCTTGCTCTCTTCTTTTTAAGTCTGCCAGGTGGTCTTCTTTTGATGGGAGGCTGAACTGGGGTCACACCACTAGGCCTCCACATATTCTGTCCATTGATTGGTGATATGATTGGTTCATAGCAGGCCTTGTATGTAGAGACATGGTAACATGGGTGAACATACTACTCAGCATCTTGTTTGTTGAAAAATATGCAGGTGAATGCATGAGCACAGGGTATGCCACTTATATCTCACTTCTTACAACTGCAGTGTGCTGTGGCCAAGTCAACAGTGAAACTTTGCAGACCATTTTTTACTTAAAACTGGGTCTGCCCTACCCAACAAGCTAACCATCTACTGGCTGCCAGTTTTTCCTTATGCAACCTCTTCAGAACCTTGGCACAAATATCTGACTCTACTCTCAGAATCTTCTTTCTGTTCTCTTGAAACCTAGTTTTGAGATATAGCCTGATACACTCAAGCTGCAAGCACATACAAGTACAATGAAACATTAGATATTAATTGCAACACCTGCTAAAAACAGTACCAAACAATGAACCTAACTAACTGTAGGTGATCACAAAGACTCATATCATGCTAATTATAGGCTTAGACCTAAATTTAAGAATCCTACTGTTGAAACTCTCACTCATATTGTTTACTATAGTGTCAGTCAAGGCATCCTCACGAAACATGTGTTTGGCCCATTTTGTTGTTGAATGAGTATCCAACCAACTGTGTGTATCAGCATCAATACCCTTCAGCTCATCCATCACCCAATCAGACTCTTCTTTATAAGTTGCCTTGGTTGCCCTCCAAAACAGTTCTCTGATCAGAACACTAGGATAATTCTTCCTGAAGTTGTTGTGAAGGTGCCCGCAGCAAATCCTATGTTTATATTGCGACCAGTTATCAATGAAAGTTTGCACCAACCCCTATCATAAACAGTATCAAAGGAAAATATATCTTAGAGATAGATACAATGAGTAAATGAAGAAAAAAACAACCAAAATAGAGAATAAACTACACACCTTCTGCTGGTCTGACATAAACAGTCATAACCTATTCTAACCTATGTCTACAAGTAACAAATTGATGAACCAAGTCCAAGAGTCCTTGGTTTCAGCCTCTACCACTGCATATGCAAGTGGGAAACACTCCTCGTTAGGATCTTTGCATACTGCAGTAATTAATTGCCCCCTTGACTTGTTCTTCAAATGTTAGGCATCCAAACCAATGAATGGCCTGCATCCAACCAAAAACCCCTTCTTGTAGCCCTCCAAACATATGTATAGCCTCTCAAAATAAGGCACTCTACACACCAAATCCATCTCAGTTGCTAAATCACCATAATGGAAGGTATGTACCATCATAAGTATGGTACTACTAGGACTGGCCCTTCGTAATTCCTCATAGTACTCCCACAGTTAGTTGTACTGTTGTGTATAAGCCCCATCAACATATTCTCGAGCCTTATCCCTAGCCCTACTTGCTTTTCCTGCACTTATGTTTAGGGTATACTTGTCATGGACAACTTCTTGGATGTCTTTCAGCTTGATATTAGGCTGTCTTTTCACCTTTTTCATCAACTTCTTCCCAATGTATGATGAAGTACACCTAGGATTCTTATAACTTCTAGAGCAGGTGTGTTCCAATGTCAATGTCCTTAGTTGGTAGCTCCTCTTCCTTGGCACCTTTGTTAGATAGGCAACAAACTTGCACCCTTCTTGACAGACAGCTCTTACCATTTACAGATCATTTTTAACAAATCTGATCCCCCGTCCCCCATGAACTGCATAATCTGTTATAGCTTCCTTGAATTGCTTAGGTGTAGTAAACATCATATCTTTCTCAAAATAAATATGCTCAGCCTTAGCCACTAGCTTAAACACAGGGAACTTCCTTACTTGCTCTTTTTTCTGTTCCCTTTCATCTCCCACATGTGTCCTGTTATCATCCATAAACTTATCATCACTATCATACCGAAGCTCATCATCAGATGATGATTCCACAAGACTGTGCAATTTCTCACTCTCATAATCAGAGTTCATTACACCAACACCCATTTGGCCTGGTTCATTAACATTAGCATCATCCTTACCATCCCAACTGTCACTACTATCTTCAACGAAGTCCCTAACACCATGGTTCAACTCTACATCATCTTCTAGGCCACTTCCCCCACCATCACTTCCCACACTATCACTGCTATCACTTACATGAAAGACCTCAAGTGGGTGCTCAATGATAGGTTCTTTACCTACTCTCCTTGAACCCACTTGAGAAGCAACCACCTCAGTAGGAACATCAGCATTAACCTCAAGCTCATCCTCATTGTTAAAAGTTTGATCATTAGCATACATGCCATCACTATCAAAAAAACTGTAAAAATCATCCCCATCATGGTCGTCATGTTCACTGCCATCACTATAACTACTATCATCATTGTCATAATAACCTATAAAGTCTTACTCCAATGCCAATGGCTACACACCCTCACCAACATTATGTCCTTCATCAAATAATATAGGGTCATGTATTGGGTGCTCTACATAGACATGAATATCTTCATGACCCCTCACTAATTCTATCGGGTACATGGCATCACTATCATCAACAATCAAATGGAAGTCTGCCAGTTCTTGGTCCACTCTAGGCATTTTATACCACAGCCTGCTAATAGATGTGTACCCAAAGTCCCTACATATACTCTCTATCTCAACCTTTGACCACCTTTCAGGGTCACAATTATCAACTACATCTACTACACCTCCCATATATTTTCGGCCATTCTCAGTAAAATGGCCACCATGATGCACAGATATACTAAATAGCTCATCCATTTTGCATGCAACATAACCCCAAAACCAATTAAACAATGCTAGTTACTAAACAAAATATATATTATATTTAACAAAACAACACTCATACCTAATAAAATATTTCATTCTGCATGCAGACAACACAACACTTAATAAAGTATTAGGTGATCACAACACTTAATCAAATATTTAAGTAACAATACAACACTTCAATAGTTTTTTCATACTAAAAGAAACAGAGAAAATACTTTTGTCATACACGGGGAACACATGGTCCACAATGTAAACCATAAACAAACACATGCAAACAAGGACCAACAAACAGTCAAAAAGCCAAAATATACAAAAACATTGTGGCCCCTACTAGGAATAAGCCAACAAGCATATTGTAAAGCTATAAATAAGGACAGAGAGAAGAGAGAGAAGACCTTTTCACAAAGACAGAGGTCTCCCAGCTTTCATTTTCTCCACTATTTGAAAAGTGTGGGTATCAAGTGACAGAGATTGACAGAGATGGTGGTTTTGAGAGATGGTTGATGATGATGGTGCTTCAAGTTAGTGTCTTTTAGAGATGGGTTTTGAGAAAGAAGTGGGATTTTTCTTTAGGTTGACGATGATGGTGGTTTGAGAGAGAATTAGGATTTTTCTTTAGGTTGATGATGATGATGGCTATTCGGCAAAGGTAGAGAGCTTCACTAGGGATTAAGTTTGATTTGGGAAAGGTCATAACCTACGTGCCAGAGGTAGGTGAGTACACGTGTGGGGTGAGATGTGTCAACTGCTGTGTGATTCATTTCTTGAGTTATTGCTTCACGTGTAGGGAGGGACGCGCTAGAGGTAGGTAAGTGCAGGTAAGTGCATCACGTGAGTTATTGCTTGGCTTCATCTGATTTCTTCCTTTATTTTATTCACCAGCGTGTAAAAAAAACAATATTTTATTGATCCCATTAGTTTCCCCGTTAATTGGTGACGGAATGGGGCTGGAAGGACTAAAATGACTAAAATGGAAAAAAGTCAAAATGTAAGGACTAAAAGTGTATTTACGCCTTTTTCCAAAGAAGAATCGGTCAGACTTTATCAAAAACAAAAATTCATGATAGCATAAGGAAGTGTATTCTAGTTAACTCAATTAATACATTTTTTTTTTTTTTATTGTGAAATGAAAATTTTGTGTTCAAACTTAGAATCTCACTTACATAAATAAAAAACAGCTTGATGATAAAGAATAAAAAAATATATTTTAAGCACTTTTATAAGTGAGACAATATATTTTCTTTCATTAATTAATTATCATATTCTAAGAAAAGATAATTGAACTAAACTAAAACTTTGCCCTCGGTTGAGAGGTTTCCAACTTTCCATCCAATTTAAAGGCTCCCAAAAACTAATTTTGGATATAGTATCATATTAGTTGCTAACCCGTGCTATGCACGGGAACCTACCAATTTGTGAGGTAAACTAAAATAATTTTATAAAATCCTAAATTGATTAAGAAACTACACTATTGCATTATTTGCTCTTGTATGACTTCAATTTGTATTACAATTTGATGAAGAAGCCAATACTTGAACGTGCAATGGCTTACAAAAAATTTGTCAAGCACACTACAAAAAAACTAGACTATTGCGACGGGCCAAAACCATCGCAAAAGCCCAAAAAACTGCCGCTAAAGGTCCATTTGGCCTATTGTGGTGGGGGCTATTGAGGCGGTTCCACCCGCTAGCCTTGCGCTACCGCAATAGCTCTATTGCGGCGATAAAAAAAAACACCGCAATAAATTGGCCATTTAGCGGTGCTTTTGGTCTATTGTGGTGGGTAGAAAAACGCCACCACATGAGGTTGGGTTAAGTGACCTTTTAGCGGCGGTTACGCCAGACACTATATGTGTGAGGCTTTAGCGGCGGGCCAAAAACGCCACTATAGGCCTCTAACTATTTCATAATTTTAGTCCTTCAGCAGCGGTTTTTGCCCGCCACTATAGGTTAATTTCCCCCCCTCCTCTTAGGTTCTAAAACCACATATCTATTACAAATAACCTATAGCAATTTTAGCTCCACTAAGACAATACCACAAATATAACTAGATAACACCACAAATATTTCCAAACTAACATTATATTAACATAGAAATATTCTATTACAAATAACCTATAACAATTTTAGCTCCACTGAGACAATACGGCAAATGTAACTAGATAACACCACAAATATCTCCAAACTAACATTATATTAACATAGAAATATATTATCAAGTACATAACATTGTCTATAACCATCATCATAAAATTAACAAAAGAAAGATGTGGTCCTTTGTACACAGAAAGTCCTTCAACACTTAAATTAAACTAATACCATAATCAAAGTTTCAAAGTGTTTCAAAATATTCTTCAACACTTGCAAAAAATGTGTTTAGAGTTCAAATGTGGTTCTTTGTACACAAAATGTCCTCAACATAAAGATGCGGTTTGGATTGAGATTATTCCTGCGTTTGCGTTTGCGTTTTTGATTTTTTATTTTTTTTACCAGAAGCCCGTGAACACAGCTGCCAGTGGGTCTCGTGCACTATGCACAGGACCCACACCGTCCACACATTGGCCTTGCTATGGCACTATCGTGGGTCCCGTGTACTGTTCACGGGACCCACAAATCTCACTTTTCAGCAACTTTTTCATTAAAAATGGGTCCCACGGTACTATTCACATATTTAAAAATTATTTTGCTACAGTGTTTTCAGTTTTCAGTTTTCAGTACAATAAGTTCAATCCAAATAAACCCAAAATTTATAAATTGCCTAGTTGATGGGATGCAGCTGATGATTTTTGGAGAGCTGGGGATTGTAGGATTGGAGAAACGTCCTACATACAAAAAAGAAAAAAAGAAAAAAGAAAAAAAAAGGCAATAATTAGGACACAAACCAATGCCTATTACAAACCAATGCCTACATACAAACCAATGCCAATTATTAGATCTTGAATGCACCTTTGATCCAGCATGCAATCAAAGTGATTACATAAAAAATAAAATAAAAACCAAGAAAAAGAACTATACCTGCACAAACAGTACTACAAAAGTATCAAATACAAGTGCCATGACAATGAAATGTGATAGAGCAAGTCCTTCAAATACAAGTGAAGGTTGATGGGATGCAGCTGATGATTTTTGGAGAGCTGGGGATTGTAGGATTGGAGGAACGTCCTACATACAAAAAAAAAAAAAAATGCAATAATTAGGACACAAACCAATGCCTATTACAAACCAATGCGTACGTACAAACCAATGCCTATTATTATATCTTGAATGCACCTTTGATCCAGCATGCAATCAAAGTGATTACATAAAAAATAAAATAAAAACCAAGACAAAGAATTATACTTGCACAAACAGTACTACAAAAGTATCAAATACAAGTGCCATGACAATGAAATGTGATAGAGCAAGTCCTTCAAATAAAAGTGAAAGTACCTAGACATGTGCAAGTGCAGTGTAGTGCAGCCAAGTACTTGATGCCATCAGCAATTAACATAATTATTCCATATGCCAACATTCATGTAGCTATCTTTTAATATTTGGTTGTTAACCTCAAAAGAGTATAGTTTTTCAACACTGAAAGTCTGAATATGCTAATGCCAAAATTTACAAAGAAGTAAACATCAACCAACCAAGTTTCAGATTGTCAAGATGAGCAAGGCTGAGTTCATAAACTTTCTTGAATATGCTAATGCCACAAATAGGACATTATGCAATAACACTAAAAAATGGGAAACAATCTCTATATATACTACCAAGTCTGCTACAAAACAAAGCCAATAAGCCTTAATTGTAGGCCAGGCTCTTCACACCACTTAATGAGAGAGGTTTCGCAAAAAAAAAAAAAAGTAGAGTTTGACAGGTTATTTAGACCCCTAAAACAACCAGATTGCGTAGCCTAGATTAATTAGCCAAGTTGTTACTTAGTCAAATTAAGCAATACTAGGTTAAAACAATCAAACAATCATATCAAGAATAATAATGCAGCGGAAAATAAATAACACAAGATATGATCACCCAGGAAACCACACGGTAAAAACCTGGGGAGGATTTGACCCACCGATCCTCAAGGCTAACCTGAATTCACTATGAAAGAATTGAAGTTCATACAAAAGGACTACAAGCTCCCCGCTCGACTTCCTAATGCTACCCACCAGTAGAACTTCCTGACACGACCACGCGCAGGCTCCGAATCCACGGACTACTTCTTTCTTGAATTCCTCAATCAGCTACAAGCTCCCCGCTTGCTTTTCTTTTAAGTTCCAATGGTTGCAACGGTAATGATCTTCAAGATGTTGAAATCATCTCCACCATGAAAACCCTAAGTTTTGTGTAAAGGAAAGCTCCTCAAAGATCTCACAAGAGATTCACACAAAACAGCAAATGTATGAGCAACAATACAATATGGACAACCTTCAAAAACGTGGCTAGGGTTTTGTTTATATACCTAGGGTAAAAACATAAAACCCTAAACGTTTAATGAAGTAGGGCTGAGTTGGAAATTCTGCAGAAAATTCAACCTGTGCGATTTTCGATCGATCGAGTCTATTCTTCGATCGATCGAGCCAGGCCAAAAGTCCCAAGTACTTCTGCAGCCACTCGATTCCAACTTTACAATATTAAACCAACTTTGAGCAAGTCTAAATAAGTTTAAATACAATGTTTTGATCATGGTTTGCCAACATTACAAATTAGAGTTCTAAATACATAAAATCCTAAGACCTTAGAACCTAACAAACTCCCCCTTTGGCAATCCGTGACAAAACCCTAATTAACAGCTCAAAGTTTTACAAATAAAAAGCCCTTTACAAAGATAATGCTCATAAATTCAAATTCAGCCTAACTACTATCCATAGTTGCAAGTGTAGACAGCAGCTTAGTTGAATCAACCTGTATAATCCTGAAATACTCAACAAACGCATAAACGCATGTGTGACAGTAAAGAGTAAAACAACAGGTATAACATTCTTGTAAGATTCACACAACACAAAATAAAGACATATAAGAATGATTAACTCATAAATATAAATCAATAAGCAGTGAATCACAAAGCAACAAGAATCAATAAAAAATATCATGTATATCAATCAATGTTACTCCCCCTAACATGAATAACCCCAAAAATGATATACAAAGTGAAGCACCTAGATACAATCTAAAAACTCCACAAGCTCCTCTAAAACAAAAAAAATCTCCCCCTAACTACAAAAACTCTACAACAAGTCAAAACTCCACTCCCCCTTTTTGTGACGGAATGCCAAAGGGCAATCACAAGTCGCCATCAAAAGGAGGTGGTGAGGGTGAATGAAGACGCGCAAAATCAGCTCGGAGAGCACGTATCTCGTCCAGCAAGTCCACCAAAATCTGACCATGAGCCGCCTGAACGGTCATGACAGTCTCCAAGGTACGACGAACATCGAAGTCGGCCGAAGGAGGTGGAGGAACATCAGCAGCAGCAGCATCATCACCAACTGGAACAGGAATATCCTCACCAGCAAGACCTGCAGAAGAAGAAGGAGGAGGTGCGCTACTAGAGGGCTCAGACCTAGGGTGTTTAGAACCAGCTCGAAGATGAGCGGCCCTCTGTCTAAGAAAAGATGCACCTATAGGAGCTATCACATGAACGAGCTCAGAGGAAGGAAAGCCACTAAGATCAAGATAGAGAAGAATCCTATGAATGAAAATAGGATGTACAAGGGCATGAGCAGTAGATGAACTCCTATAAACTTCGTTCAAAGAACGAAGAAAAAGATGGGAAAAACTAATAGGAGCATCAGTAACTAGAGCGTACAGAAATACACACCTCTCAAGAGGAATGGTGTGAACATGGGAAATAGGCCAGATCGAATGACAAGCTATCCTAAAGAACAGATAGTGTAACCCGGAGAGCTCAGCAGAAGTGATCCGAGGATCAGAACCCCACTGGACAGCAGTACCAGTGATGTAAGACAAAACATCGCTAATCTCGGGAGACTCATCATATGGATAGACAGGATGCTGGACCAATGGTACCCCTAGAGCATCAGCCACTACCCGAGGAGTAATGGAGTACTCTACGCCTCGTATCCAACTCTTAACTAGAGTGTTGGAATCATAGATGCGGATAGAGATGTTCGAATAGAACTCTCTAATCAAGGCAGAAGGTGGAGGAGGATCAGAAACATCCACCAAGGGTAACCAACCCCGACGCTCAAAATTTGCCCTAATGGCAGGATCAAGTTCATCTAACAGCACAGAACGCTCAGCCCAAATCTTTCTCCTAATGTTAAGCTTCTCAAAAATCTCTTGGTTTTTCTCACTCGGAAACCTCTCACTATCAAAGGATGGAGGGGGTGAAGGAGAAGGAGAGGGAACATTCCTACGGGCTCTAGTTTTCCTAGGCATAGTGCTAAGGAAAGGACAGAGACACAAAGAGAAAACCACAAAGAACAAGAGAAAACAAAACCAAGGGCAGACTGCAAATTAGCACAATAAAGAATATATAACAAAAATCTATATGATGCATGAACAATAAAATGTTGTGATGCATGATCTAATGCAGTAAATCAATTAAGTTTAATTGAGAGTAATTTGACAAAATTGGCTTGAACAAGGAATTTCTATCAAAAATCCCAAAAATTTGAAAACCACTTGAAAAATTTTGCAACAAATTGATGAATTGATCATTACACAAGGTTGAAAACAGATTAGTATAACCAATTTCATCAATACAACAAGCCAATTTCAGCAAATTCTACTCAAATTAACAAAATCCCTAATTCGGATCAAGAACAAGCCCTAGAATTTTCAATTTTTCACAAAACTCCAAAATTGATCAAATTAACAGGTAAGAATCATGTTTATGTAGTGTCCCCACAAAAACCCAATGATCAATTGCATAAAATAAGGCTTGAATCAATAGAAAATCCCAAAATAGTAAAGTCCGAAAATTACCCTTAAATGCATGGATTTATGCATGAAATCATGAAAATATAATCAAAAAGAAGGGTAAAAGGGTCTTACCGGCTTGAGGAGAGAGAGATTGTGCAAAAACTTTGGAGAAAAACGACAAAAATTCTCTAAGGTGGAGCCTTGCCAACGCGGAGAGAGAGAAAAAGTTTGAAAAAGCTTTGAAAATAGTTTGAAAAGGTCAGATCAGATCTTTTAAAAAAAACTTCTCCACGATATTCGATCGATCGAAAATTACATTCGATCAATCGAAAAGCACAGTCATTTTAAGACAAATGAGAGCACTTTTTCGATTGATCGAAAAACAGGCTGGATCGATCGAAAATCACTGTTTTTGAAAAAAAACAAGCCTAATTTTGAAAATAACTCCTCAAAGCATTAAATTACAGAAATAAAATGCATGAGTATGAGATGGAATGGTTTTTCAAAAACCCAAAATTTTAAACCCAATTTTCTCAAAATAAATTTCAATCATTCTCTCATTGAATTTTCTTAGGCAACAAATATGTTGTGCATAAATCTCAAGATATTTTCAAACTTGGTTGGTCAAACCAAAAATACACACACTAGCATGTACAGTGTTTAACAAAGAGTAACTTGTGTAGTGTGTGAAACTAGCAAAAACTTGAGATACATGTGAGGTGATATGTGAATAGCAATCAAACACAAAGTCTACAAAATTCATCACATAGAATTCAAAAGAGACTATCACCTAAAGAGTTACATCCTATAACTCTCACATCTCCTAGAACAAAAGCTTGCAATCATGTAAGTTTCTTGAATTTTTGCCCCATAATTTAGGTGAATTTTGGCATCAAGCCTAATAGTACACACCGGTTTGAATTAAGTGAATTGGCATCAAGCCTAATAGTACACACCAGTTTGAATTAATAAGCATTTAACAGAGGCTACACCTTATGTTCTTTTTGTGCATGTGCTACACTTTCTCGAGCACAAAATCTTATGATATGCACTAAGGTGTTCATGATTGACTAGTGAACAGTGGTGAGATGGTTATTTATGCCTTTCTCAAAAGGATCAAGTCCGACAGTCAAATAACATGTGACGTCAAGATCAAGATAAAGTGATTAAAAACCACAAACATCTTTCCCACACAACATGCACTACAAAGTTTCAACTAGTCAAGTGCAATAAATAAGCTCATCAAAGCTAAACAAGGTACATAAGACATGTTATGTGTAAATAAATTGACCAACCTTGTTTTTCAAAAATCAAGAAATATAGTGTCCAACATAAATTTTGCTTTCACTTTTCCCCTTTTTTTTTTTTTTTTTTTTTATTTTAAAAGAGAAAACAAATAAATCCTAGAATGAAATGCATGAATGTAATGCAATGCAAGTCCTAGAACAAAAACAAAAAAAAACAAAAACCAAAGAACAATGGTCACCAAAGAATATAGCAATTAAGCACAAGGACCATGTCAGAAAGACTCAATTAGTTCGAGTCTTTTGCATCCAAAACTTTTTAGATGCACCACGAGCATTGGAGTTCTTATTCACATTTGAGTGATTCCCAACTCCATGATTGGAATAAAGGTTTAACACCTTTACCAATTCACCAATTAATGCCATAGGATCTTGTGCTTGAGGCACAGGCACTTTTGGTTTATTTGCTCTCTTATCAGCTTGAAACTTGTAACAGTTAGGACGAATGTGTCCAGACTTACCACAATAATGACAAACCCAAGCAGGTTTACCATGCATCTTGTCCTTAGATTTGGTAGGTTCCTTAGGTTTAGATTCTCTTAAGTCTACCCTAATCTTCTTAGGTGGTGAAACTTCTACGGGTTTAACTATCTCACTCACAGGTGGTTTGACAGTTTCACTCACAACCTCACTCACAGAAGGTTCAGAAGAAGAAGAAGGAACAAAAGTATTGGAATGTGGTCCAGAATCAAAGATGCTTTCAACATATCCTATCCCATATTTATCAGAAGGATACTTTTGAACATTCAGCATGTGATCAAGTTTAGAACTAGCAGATCTAGCAACAGATAAATCATGTTCCAAAGTTCTAACTTTATCAAGCAAGAGCATGTTTTCAGATTTAACATTATTCAAAAGCTCATTAGCATCAAACAATTTAACAAGCAAAATTTTCTTTTCAAGCTCAAGGGCATCAATTTTCTTCAGGCCTAAATCAACTTTCATTGCATCCTTTGCAGCAATTTTGCAAAGTTTGTTGTAGGCCTCTTGAAGATCTGCATCTTCAGAGAGTTCCCCATCAGAAGGGTTCTCCTCAGCAGATATGCTTTCATTGACTGTAGCAGTAGCCGTGAAAGCAATGAAGTTTCCATCCTCGTCACAACCGGACTCATCATCAGAAACCTCATTATCACTAAGGGTTACAGCCATAGCTTTACCCTTAGTCTTCAAGAATGTAGGACATTCAAATTTCACATGGCCATACCCTTGACAGCCAAAACACTGAGGACCCAAAGAATTATTTGAAGATTGACCAACTTTTTCTCTATGTTTTTCAAAATTATTAACCTTAGTGGGATCATTCTTCCTAAAATTTCTAGGTTCAGCAGTGTAAGTACCTCTTGCCTTTCTATTTGTATTCCTAAGAAAGTTCTTAAAGTTTTTGGCAAGATAGGCAATCTCTGTGGCAGAGAGCTCATCATCAAATCCACCACCATCAACATCATCAACAGACTTAAGAGCCATTGATTTGGATTTGTTCACTTTAGGTAGGTCAGACTCATAGGATTGAAAAGATCCTACAAGCTCATCAACAGGGATGGAGTCCACATCCTTGCTTTCAGTTATGGCAGTCACTTTGGGTCTGAAATCTTCAGTTAAAGATCTAAGTATCTTCCTAACAATCTTAGGTTGATCATAGATTTCACCCAAATTAAAGGCAGAATTAACAATATCATTCAGTTTGGCATAAAATTCATCAAAGGATTCATCATCAGACATCCTAATGCTTTCAAACCTAGAAGTTAATTGCTGCAGTTTGTTTATCTTAACTGCCTTTGTGCCTTCATGCACAGTTTGGAGGATTTTCCAAGCAGTATGAGCAACCTCAACATTAGAGATCCTCTTAAACTCCTCCATAGAAACAGCATTAAAGATAGCATTCATAGCTTTGCTATTGAAGCTTGCTGCTTCTTTTTCAGAAGTTTGCCACTCACTCACAGGAGTAGCGGGCTTCACCCATCCGTATTCAACGGAATTCCAAACTCTTTCATCTATGGATTTCAGGAATGCTTTCATCCTTACTTTCCAATAGGCATAATTGTTCCCATCAAAATAAGGAGGAACAAACAGAGAGTGTCCATGCTCCATGACAACAGGGGTCAAGGATCAGCTCAGAGATTAAAAATCTCAAACAAAAAGAGCTACCTGCTCTGATACCACTTGACAGGTTATTTAGACCCCTTAAACAACCAAATTGCGTAGCCTAGATTAATTAGCCAAGTTGTTACTTAGTCAAATTAAGCAATTCTAGGTTAAAACAATTCAACAATCATATCAAGAATAATAATGCAGCGGAAAATAAATAACACAAGATATGATCACCCAGGAAACCACACGGTAAAAACCTGGGGAGGATTTGACCCACCGATCCTCAAGGCAAAACAGAATTCACTATGAAAGAATTGAAGTTCTTACAAAAGGCCTACAAGCTCCCCGCTCGACTTCCTAATGCTACCCACCAGTACGAACTTCCTGACACGACCACGCGCAGGCTCCGAATCCACGGACTACTTCTTTCTTGAATTCCTCAATCAGCTACAAGCTCCCCGCTTGCTTTTCTTTTAAGTTCCAATGGTTGCAACGGTAATGATCTTCAAGATGTTGAAATCATCTCCACCATGAAAACCCTAAGTTTTGTGTAAAGGAAAGCTCCTCAAAGATCTCACAAGAGATTCACACAAAACAGCAAATGTATGAGCAACAATACAATATGGACAACCTTCAAAAACGTGGCTAGGGTTTTGTTTATATACCTAGGGTAAAAACATAAAACCCTAAACGTTTAATGAAGTAGGGCTGAGTTGGAAATTCTGCAGAAAATTCAACCTGTGCGATTTTCGATCGATCGAGTCTATTCTTCGATCGATCGAGCCAGGCCAAAAGTCCCAAGTACTTCTGCAGCCACTCGATTCCAACTTTACAATATTAAACCAACTTTGAGCAAGTCTAAATAAGTTTAAATACAATGTTTTGATCATGGTTTGCCAACATTACAAATTAGAGTTCTAAATACATAAAATCCTAAGACCTTAGAACCTAACAGAGTTCAAGACACACCCTAGATACAAACGAGTTCAATGAATTCCAATATAATATAAGTATCGATTAAGTGTAAAATTTTAACCAAGAACCATTATGCCAATGTTGATGGGCTAATTTATCTTTGGGCATCCATGAAGAATGTTTCAATTGTTCATACATGAATTAAACAGAATATGAAAATTGAAGACAAAATCAGCAAAAAGTCCAAGCTACGATATATACGTACATTGCTGAAAAGGGGATCCGGCAGTGACCTAGCATTTGGAGTTGCTAAGACTTTAAGATTTGACAATTTTATAGAGAGCAATCTCGAGGTATTCAAGTGGCAGTGATCATCAAGGCTTTGTGTGATCAGCAAGCAATCGATTTCAGGAAGATTAGCATATTAAGTACACTCACCAAGTTGTTTACTTATTTATAACAAAAACAGGGAACTTAAACTTATAAGTACACTCATCATCAACTGCTTTAATTAAAGAACTCAAATTGCAAACATATTACACTAGAGAATTCTATAACTTGAGAACAAACCAAACCAAAGAATTGTAACAAAACTCCGAAACCCACATTTAAAGATAGAAATCTTTATGCATACCAAAATAACCAAAGGAATTAAACAAACATTAATGCCAACCTGACTACATTGTGAAGTTATTTGTTGCACTTGTTGAAGCATGCGAGCCATTCTTTGCTCCATCTCTTCAAATTGGCTAAGTCTTTCCTTCATTTCATCAAAACTGGGCAATTTCTTCTACATCTCAGCCAAGGAAGCCTTCAGTTGTGCAACTTCGTCATCCCTTGATTGACTTGATTGTATTTGAAGGTATGTGAGAGCACTCTTGCTACTTTGGCCACTTGGGCTTGGACCAAATCCTACCCCACAAATACGACCTTTGCGCTCCTTACCCATCACTTTGGCAAACACATCATCCAATGCCCATGCAATACCACCACTTGTGTCAGATGATTGCAATTGATTCGAAGGTTCAACCAACAATTCCTTCATTTTATCCTGATATTTGGGTTTGAACAAAACAAAACAAAACAATTAGAAATTAGCAACATTATTTGATTCAAGACAGAAAAAATTATATTGAGAAGCATACACAATATAATTAATACAATAAGATGCAACCAAAATCTTGGAAGGCAATTAGAGGGCCAAGATGGCTGCGTGTTTATCATTTAATGAAACTTCAAGTTGCCTTGTAATGACAGCATTGCAATTCTATAGTTTTATTTATTTTTTATTTTTTATTTATTTATTATATGTTTTGAGAATCAAGACACAATCTATTGGTAATAGAATCAAGACACCAGCCCTATGTAAGAGGGAAAACTAATTAACCAAACACATCATTACAACAGCCAAATTAATCACTAAAGTGGAAATTACTATGCAATGCACCAAGGGGTATACATGGGCAAACAAGATAAAGGTAAACAAGATTAGAACTTCTTTTTTGGGAAGGTTACACATTAAAAATGTGAAACCCAATTCAGCTTATCATCTAATAACCCAATCAAATGCAATACCATGACAAAACACTACCAACAAACGAAGCAAACTTAGATTACATAGGCCCATTTCTGAAACACTGCACCACAGAATAGAACCACATTATAGTATCTTTGAAATGCTTCCAAATGCATTTTAAACCTACTTGTGTTATAATAACTCAAAAATGACAACCAAGCCTTAGTTCCAATAAGAAAACTACAAAATTCATACTCTTTGTTACCCCCATAATTGAAATTCTAGTTGATCCATTCACAATAAGGTGACTAAAATTTTTTAGGTTTGGGACCAGCTATGAATAAATATTCAACACTAAACAGAAACATAGACAGACTTTACTGATATTATGATAAATTATAAAATTCTTGGAGCTGATTATATGTGCCATTATTGCAACTTAGAAGTATTGAGTTACGGTCTTGATATAAAAGCTAATTGGGTTCATTATTTCACAATAACCAACTTCAGTATTTTCTTTACATATTGAAGCAACAATACATATCCTTAACTATGGTCATTCATAGGCATTTACTCCATAGACATAGAACTACAACAAGCATGCTAAACAGTATGGTTATTGTGAAACCACTCTATTGAAGCAAATGCAATGATTGACAATGAAAATGAAACCACAAATGGATTACTCACCATTTTTGTTTGCACTACAGGATTAATTGCAGATCCATCTTTACTAGTATGTAGTATCGAATATAATGCTGCACGCTCTACAGGATGTCCATCCGCTTTTGCCTGCAATATGAACAACATATTTATGTAGTGATGAATATTGGTTTCACATAAACTTAAGATAAGTCAAATCATTTAAAAATTAGTCATAATACTTATTACCTTCTTTGCAGCGTGCACGGAAAAGCTACATGAACCAGCAGTATGTAAGTCCTCCTGTTTAGAACGACGGTCCTATTCTTCTCTGACTCTACCTACAAAATTATGGAATTACAAAATATATCGACATTTTACACATGGAATAACTTAATTCACAAGACAAACAAAAAATTGCACCTTAAAAGACTATACCATTTGTTATTTGCATATGAGTAGAATTGATGGGAGAAAAAAAAAAAAAAAAAACTAAGGTCATATGACACAGCCATGCAAAGTCATTCTCTCGAACTTCATCCAAATGTGAAACTCTCAATTCAAACTAAGATTACAAAGAAAAAATTGAAATATCATTCTATTCCAGATGTTAAAAGTTCAACTCAAAGTCATATTTTTAGATCTTCAAAATGCATATTCTGATCTTCAAAGGAATTACCATAAGTTGTAAGGATACTAATATTAAAAAATGAAAAGAGAGAGAGAGAGAGAGAGAGAGAGAGAGAGAGAGAGAGAGAGAAAACAAACATACCACTGCATCCTCAGTATACCAATGGTCAACAAGAACATCCCAATATTCTGGTATGCATCCCTTGGGTCGGTTGTTCTTCACCCGTGCTTTGTTTCTTGGATGCGGTATGTAATGAGCCATTTTCAGCCTACACTTGTGATCCCTCCAAGCCTTCCCAATTTTTTGTAAGGTAAATGTCTTCAAACCCGCATATGTAGTAGGATTAGTAAGGACGACGTATTTTCGCTACAATCAAATAGTTGAGTTAGCAAATTACAAATTTTTTCATGCTCAAATGCTTATGTATAACATAGTACAAAATGTCATAATTACAAGTATTATAAGTTCCTGGTTTACCTTTACAAGACGCCAACACTCTTCTTTAAGTTCTTCTGGCATGTCCTTCCAACTCAGATATCTAATCGGGCACATGTGGGGTTTCCAAGCAATCGTCCCCAAGAAACCAGTGAAAGCCCTCACCCCGTCATCAACCGGTTGATGCATACTATTTAGCGGCAACTTAATTACTTGGTTGTCGGGAAGATCCCAAACATCCAAGTACTTGCTTAGCCCGCGAGTGGCACGTATAGGTGGCTGCACATCTGAAATTTAAAGGAGACAATATCGTTAAAGTAAGTAAATATATATGAAATTAAATATATAAAGCTTATTTAGAGTTCACGTCAGATCGATCACTTTGTAACCAAAAAAAAAAAAAATCTAACTGTGTGATGACTGATAATCTCTACTATATGAATGAACTTAAATTTTAGTTTATTTTCTCAATGCATGTCATGCACTTGTAAAATTCCAGATCCACAAGCCCTTCACAAAAAAAATTCTAAGCAAATTTTCCCCCAAAAAAATAAAAATAAAAACCCCACATAAAGTGTCATACTTTATAGTTTTCATAGACACCCAGAAACAAAAAACAAAGCAGCATTATTACAAAACACTAGAGCCCGGTAGAACCAAACAAAACTACAGAGGCAAAAGAATCCGAGACTAGACAAGATCGTCATTAAGAAGAAACCAAAGACCCAAAATCCTCACCTCAGCTTATACTCCCAGAAACTAGATAATTAGTACATTTTATCTACAACAGTGTGTGTAGGTGGAGCTCTTTTACCTTCATTAATTCTATCATGGACACAAACTTGGTGTAACCGTTAAGTGTATATATATTTTGTTAGGTGCACGACACCAATTAAATCCAGCCCACGTAATAGCCCATGTAATGAGCTTGTTGGATAGAATAGAATTCTATTTCTATGAGAAGTCTTTTATATAAGTTGATTTAGGAATCCATATGTTCCTAGGAGTGTGAGGCAGCATATTTTATATAAATTAGGTTTTGTGTGTTGCATAATATAGTGAAATGTGGTTTTGGATGAAGAGAAGCACGTGTTGGACTATGTTGCTTTAAGTGTGGGGGTCAGCAATATATTATGCAGTAAGCGCATGCTCTAGCACCTCGAAAATTCAACAGACATTATGCAGCCTTACTATAAGTGACTCCTTACGTATACGAGAAATATATATATATATATATATATATAGACACACACACACACACATATATATATATATATAAAGGAATAATTGCAGTGATATACTCTAAAACTATGGCAGCATTTGCAATGTATATTCTAAACAATAAATTCTCATAGTTGGCGGGTGGATAGCTACCACTCAATATTTCAATTTAGACATTGATTTATATAAGATAATGTAAAATCAACATCAATGAGGCAAATACTTAAAAACCTCCATCAAAGCTTTTAGAGGTTTGAGCAGGGAGAATGTGCAGAATAGCGGTGCAAAAGCTTTGTATATAGTTAGTTAGGTAACGTTTGAAATTATAAGGGAAACTAGACATTTCGAGTTTCAGAAACTCGAGATTCATATTCATAGATCTCGAGTTTTAGAAACTCGAGATCCATATTCATAGATCTCGAGTTTTAGAAACTCGAGTTCCATGCAAAAATTTTTTTAGTTTTATCGCCCCTATAGTGGCGTTTTTAAGTCCTATAGTGACGTTTTAAAGCCCTATAGCGGCGTTTTTCTGCAAAAAATTTTCATAAGTATTCAGTACAGGTTCAGGAAGCCCTATAGTGGCGTTTTTAAGTCCTATAGTGACGTTTTAAAACCCTATAGCGGCGTTTTTCTGCTAAATTTTTTTATAACTCCATTTTTCAGCCCTATAGTGACGTTTTTAAGTCCCTATAGCGGCGTTTTTCGGAACTCGAGTGTTTAAAACTCGATTTTTACTTGAATTTTTTTCCGCCTCAGAGCAATTCGCTTACAAAGCAAGACTTAAAAACTCGAGTTTTATCATGGAACTCGAGTTTTAGACACTCGAGACGCTACTTTTCAACATTGTTTTGAAACGTGACAACTATCTAAATTTTTTTTATATTTATTGTTAAATGGAAATAAAATTCGGTTTGAGCATATATCAATAAGCAAACAACTGTCACTTATAAACTCTTGATCACTTTCACTTTCGTGTCATATACATTTTACATTGAATTCTTACTTTCATAAGCCACATGAGTTACATCCAAACTTAGTAATAACAAACCCAAATACTACAAAAATATGGTTCTCAATTAGTATAGCAATGATTTCGCAATGTTACAGCACAAATTCATAACAATGACATACACATATATGAATTTGAAACAGCAGAACAAACATGATCAAATTTAATTATGAGTTGAATTGTAGGGCAAAAAAAAAGTAGTTTCTAGAGCAACGGCACAAATTCATAATCTTTTCATGGGCTGAACTAAATTTCATCATAAAGTGACAGAGTGTAAAAATTTCAACAGGAAAAAAAAAAAAAAAAAAAAAAAAAAACACTAAATAAATTTTCACTACAAACTCTGTGAGGAAAGAGAAACCAAGCAAAGAAGGAAAATGTCTAGTATAAGTTCTTTTTCATAAGAGATAAAATACCTCACATCATTTATTAAGTAAACTATTGAGATTATTCACCAACTACAAAAAGAAAACCATTCAAATTATTTAGCAAGAAGAATTAAAATATTTAGCAAAAGAAAGAATTAAATTATTCATTTCAAAAAAACAAAAACTATTAGAGTTAGTATAGGGCAGGGGCTGAGACATGGAGGCTGCTCCTTTATTATTATTTTTTTAATAGATTTTTTAAGCAAACTAATAGCAAATTTGATATCAAGTTGTAAGCCCATACCTTGCGTAGAAGCTTCGAGCATTTCTTGGTTCGTTTCTTCATCCACATGTTCTGTAGAAGCTCCTTCCAGGATTACGCTCTTTGAACACATGCACAAATTTTCTCTTCACCTTGCCATTTCAACTGTCGAAGTGTAAAATAAAAACAAGTATATAAGCACAACGACAAGTAAAAAACAAACTGATATGAATGAAATATAATGCTAGACACATTACATAACATAACAAAAAAGAAACAAAAACAAAAACAAAAGGACCAATCTGTATTGCCTTCCAACCAGGGCATAATCAAGCCATTATAAACTTTATTAAGACTTGTCATGAAATGTTGAATAGGTTATCCATTTATTGACTTCTCATTCACTTTTTCATTACCAAACAGAAAAAAGTTTTGCAAACTTCAATTCACTTTTTCATTACTTTTCATTTTCTAACTTCAATTAAATGTATGTGTGCAATTCATAGAACAAAATCAAACTTCTGAACCGAGCTAATTTCCCTCTAATTTTCCTTTCCTTTCTACCATTTTCTCAGCAACCAAACACAAACCAAGACCCAAAAAAAAAAAAAAAAAATCAATTCCAAGCTCTCCATTTTCCTTTATTTTCCACTACATTGTCACCAATGAAACACAAACCAAGACAATAATAATGCATTTGGACACATCTAACAACTCAAACCAAAAATAAAAAATATTCATTAACAATCAAACAAGAGTAGTAAAATACCCTAATCACAAGGATACCCATAATCTAATGTAAAATTTTCATTAACAACCAACCGCAGATTTGAAAATCACAAGGATAACACATCACAGGGATACCCATAAACTGATAAAGCACAAACCAATGCATATTGAACATAACACATCAGATAAAAAAAAAAAACCAGAGAGAGTGTTCGAGACAACTAACAGAGAGAGCGTTTGGTTTTTAGGAGTGAAATGAGGTGGCAGTGATGAGGTGGATTGGGGTTGCTAGGTGGCGGCGCGTTTGGTGGTGGTGGTGGGGTTGTTGTGAAGGCGGCGGCGGTGGTGGGATTTTGGGTCTGCGAGTTAGAGATCGAGAGGGAGAGTGAGAGAAAGAGAGAGAGAGAGATAGAGTTTAAAAGATAAATAGTGTTTGAGCTGGGTGTTTGGGTGGGATTTTGGGTCTTCGAAGAGTTAGAGAGAGATACAGTGAATAGTATTTTTGGGTCTCTGAAGAGTTAGAGAGATAGAGTAAAATGAGATAGAGAGATACAGTGTTTTTGGCAAAAATGAAAAGCCAAAAAAAAAACAGAGGGAAGATTTGGGGAGAGGCGGGGAGTTAGAAGGTCTATAGTGGTGGGTTGGACCTCTGCTACAACTCCGCAAAAAGGAGTCCATATTGCGGTGGTCATACAAACGCTGCTACAGCTCGCATATTGTGGTGTTTTTCTCTATTGCCGCTATAGTATCTGTGCAAAATGATATATTTATTGTTGCGGGTTTTAGGAGTGCCACTATATCTAAGTTACTGTTGCTAAAATATATATATATATATATATTGCAGCGATTTTATGTTCTGCCGCTATAGGACGCTGCAAAAGACTATAACTATAGCGGTGGTCCCAAAAAACGCTATAATATGCGACATATAGCGGCGGGTTCAAAAACCCGCCGCAATAGTCCCTTTTTTTGTAGTGACAGTTTAAGATACTGCAAAAAAATAACTCAAAAATTCAGATATTAAAACTTCTAAATGATCAAAAAATATTAAAGAATCATATGATTCACTGCTTAGAAATTATTGAAACAAAACAAAATATATATGACTAAACAATAAAGAAATATAAGAGAAAGATGAGTTATATTTAAAAGAATAATTTCAATTATTGCAAGCTTTTTTTTTTTATCTTGTAAAAAAAGCTAAAGAGAGTTTGGTGGTTCATGTACAAAAATTACTTTTTAAAAAATATATGAAAAACCATAATATATATATATTTTAAACAAAGTAGAGGAGAAGAAAATAACATAAGAAGGAGTTTGCATTGCTTTTATAGTATTCATGATTAACCTCGCAAATTTGGAGATAAATTATCAATGTTTGAGTTTGAGTTTAAGTTAGGCTTGTTAGAGAGAGAGAGTTTCACTCCTTGTTAAGTTTGGACTAAACAAAAATAATTTTATTTAAATAAAATGATAATTTTATTTAAATATTGTACTGATGTAGAAAATTGTGAGAGCCTCAGAAGTTTTGGATTAAAAAAAATAATTTTGTTTAAAAAAAAAATGATAATGATGAGTTTGAGTTTATAAAATGAATCCTTGACTTGGCCAGTTTATATATATATATATATATATATATAATTTAATTTTAATATGACCCCCTAAAAAAAATATTTAAACACTTTGACCCTAAATTTTGTTTAAATCCAACTAATATAAGCTTAAATATAATTATCATAATGCTAATTTCACTATATTTTGATGACAGTAACATAATATTGGACTTTGTATTGCTTAAGAAGAGCTCATACCTCTACTTGGCTTAAAAAAAAATATTGGAGTTTGTATTGCTTTTATAGTGTTCATGATTAACCTCGCAAATTTGGAGATAAATTATTAACGTTTGAGTTTGAGTTTAAGCTGGACTTGTTAAAGAGATAGAGTTTCACTCTGTGTTAAGTTTGGACTAAACAAAAATAATTTTATTTATATAAAATGATAATTTTATCTAAATATTATACTGATGTAGAAAATTGTGAGAGCCTTAGAGGCTTTGGATTAAAAAAAAATTATTTTGTTTAAAAAAAAAATGATAATGATGAGTTTGAGTTTATAAAATGAATCCTTGACTTGGCCAATTTATATATATATATATATATATATATATAATTTAATTTTATTATGACACCCTAAAAAAATATTTAAACACTTTGACCCTAAATTTTGTTTAAACCCAACTAAAATAAGCTTGTATATAATTATCATAATGCTACTTTCACTATATTTTGACAACAGCAAAGATATAACTGGTTTTTATCTGAACTCACAACTGATATCACTTCTTTACCTTTTATTTTGCTAAATAAACATTCTCTCTAGGAGTCTTGCTTACTTTGCCGTTGACAACGAAATAAAGTTATTTTTCCTTGCACTATTCTTCTTCGTCAGCAAAAAATTACACTACATTTATTTGCTACATCAAATTTAGCAATCAATTCATCTTTTTCAAGTTTGACCTCTTTAAATTTAGCTTTTAATTTTGCCGAAATTTTAAAAGATTTCATACAAAATTTATAAAGCTTACAATAGGCATCTTAAATATCAACATCATCATTCAACACAAGATCATGCAAATCAAAACAATCAACAGTTTCTATGACAATGGGGGTCAATGGATCACACAACAGTGATTTAAACCTAATTAGAGTGTGCTTGCTATGATACCACTTGTTAGGTTATAAATTGACCATGGTTAATTAATTCAGTTACCCAAGTTGATTAATTAGGTCAAATTACATGCAAATTGTGCAGGCACCACCAAATCATCAAATAAACTAAGTGTAGCAGAAAATAAATAGACACGGTGATTTGTTGAAGAATGGGGAAAATCTCTTGCAACACAAAAGCCCCACCAGGTGACTAACACCATGCAACAGATGATTGTTGTTGGCTACAAAGTTCTTCACTTCAAAGCACGTTGAAGATCTGGAAGTACTTGGTTACAAAACCCTTAAACACACAAAATGTAGTAGCTTCTTACAGAGTGTATGAGTTCTCTAATTAAGTCTCTGTTTATTTGATGACTTTTAAAATAAGCCTTTTATATGGTCTAGGGTTGTAGAGAGAGAAACCGTAATTATCCAAGTCATCTTAGACCGAATATCAGATCTGAAAATTCTGAAATCGTAGATCTCAATAGATCAATCTTGTGTTAAGCTTGTGTCGAGTTTCTTCATTAAACCTCGATAGATGCTAGTTTGAGCTTTAATGAAATTGCTTTTCTTCACTTGTTTCTTGGATCAATCTTCATGTCTTTAATGATACCACTTAGTTTGTTCAAGCAATATACTTCGAGATACATTAAACGTAACTTAGATCTACCCAATTACAAGTAAAGTGCATTTTATCAAAAGATAAGCCAATACATAGAAAATATAACCCTAACAGATACCATAAGCGCACAACAGGACATGCCACTACTTTACCCCATTATTATATTTCTACATTTTAGGAAATATCAAATTGTCATTGATGACGAAAAAACATCTCAAACAATACTCCTAGAGTATTTTATAATTTTCAACTAGTTGGGTGTCATTTACCTTATTTATGCTTTCTCTTTACCAATTTTGCAATTTGAATTAAATTTTTTTTTTGGGTGTTTTGGATTAAATCCTGTAAAAAAAAAAAAAAAAAATCCTACAATGCTATATTTTTCTTAGAATAGGCCCAAAAATGAATTCTTTGTACTGCATCAATCTAAATAAGATTTAAGCTTAAACCAAATGCTTATCTTTTTTTCAAGAGCCGGATTGATTTGTTTAATTAAGCCCTTATGTGTGTGTGTGTGTGTGTGTGTGTGTGTGTGTGTATATATATATATATATATATAGAGAGAGAGAGAGAGAGAGAGAGAGAGAGAGAGAGAGAGAGAGAGAGAGAGCCAGTAGACTCATTACGAGAAATTGAATTGCATTAGAGTGTGTGTTTGAATCAATTTGAGCATTCATGAATGTTTAAAACTCAAACTCGTCAAATTAGACTCATTACGAGAAATTGAATTGCATTAGAGTGTGTGTTTGAATCAATTTGAGCATTCATGAATGTTTAAAACTCAAACTCGTCAAATCTAAACACCATGGAAATACAAATCATGTTAGTGTGAAAGACAAACTGGCTCGCATCCAATTGGGCCATATCTTCAAACCAAGGTTATTCAAACTGAATACGGCTTATGTTCAATGCTTTTTGCACTAGACACGTTACACTTGTCCAAAACTGGACACGTGTTTGAATGACACAAGCTTCACCCATTCATATTCTATTGATGCAAACATTACAAATTTTTATCAATAATGTGCTTAGGAGTTAGGACTAGAGGTGTCAATGTTTGACCCAACCTGTGAACACGGCATGGGTTTTTGCTGGTTAGGGTTAAACTTTAGCAGGTTTGGGTCATAAACAGGTCAAACTGAAAGCAACTCGATAAGAAATGTGTCATAATTAAGAGGGTCAGCCCGCGTGACCCATAATAGACACGTTTGACATGCCAATTTCTTTGTGTCAACCCAAAATGACCCATTTAACACAACCCATTTTATTCGTATAACAAATAAATATTCATTTTATTTTAGATTTTTCAAATACCTTTTATATCCAACCTATATTTTAAACTTAAAAACAAAAGTGAGTAATTACAAAAACTAACAAGTGATATAATTGGAAATTGAAACTTTATAAACCAAGTCATGATCAGTATATTGTTTGCACTGGCTCTTCAATATTGATACTTAGCATTTGGCAAGTTCTGTTTGTTGAACTATGTTATTTTGAATTTAGGTTAAAGTGTATGCACTTCTTTTGGAGTGTAAAGAACTTATTTCTAAGTGGATGTTATATTTTTGTTGAACTATGTTGTTTTGAATGTGGGTTGAAGACTTGAAGTGTATGCATTACTTTCGGGATGTAAAAAACTTATTTTTATATAGATGTTATATTTAATATTAATTAGGTTAAAATGGGTTGTATCATATCTGTGTTAACCCAACACGACCCATTTATTAAATGTGTCAAGCGAGTCAAGTCGTGTCAACCCGCTTTATTAACAAGTCAGGGTATGGTTGAAGAGTTATGATACGATTATTAAATAGGTCGAGTTTAGGTTGAGGCATTTAGTTGAATACCCCTATCTCGACATGACACGAACCCAACACGCTAACCCAAATTGACACCCCTAGTTAGGACTAAGTCAAAAAAAAAAAAAAAAACCCTAGCCATTAAGGTGAAGCTCCAATTAAGCATTATGTAATTTCAACAACTTGTGTGTCTATCTCGTTGGGAGTCAACATGAGAGATTCATTGGATGCTTTAGAGGGTGCTTGCCATTGTTTGGAATTGAAAACCCTCTCGGAACTAGTTACATAAAATGTGGATGGCATGAGAAGTGTAATTTGAAATTGATCCAAGAAATTCTTGACTGCACTTGAGAATCTGTTCATACAAGCCATAAACTAAACATATGAGGATAAATACACATATAGTAAAGACAAATCACACAAAGGGAGGGATAAGGATCAAAAGGAGCAAGTCAAACACAAAAGCTGCATAAATAAGGCCCCTTTGAAGAAAGGAAGATATCTTGGGTTGGAAGTTAGTAGTTTGCTGCTACCAATGCTCTAGTACATGTACAATCATCTATTGTTAAGAGCAGCATGATTGCACCAACTTAGATGATAAACAACGAGTGTGCTTGGGACGAAACAACACGGGACGAGGTAGTCAAAACCCATTCCTCTCGTCCCTTCAAGGTAGGGAAAATTCATACAGGATAAAACAGGGTAAGTTTGACCGAGTGGGGCAAAGAATTTTTGTCATCCCTAAAATTTTGAAATGCTTATCTATTTTTGAAAGATAAAAAATAAAATAAAAGTGCTTTGTAGCTAAACTAGCACTTTTAGGTGTTTCCAACTAAAATGTCTAGGATTCAAATCTACCCTCTCTCACCTATCAAATTATCAAAGAAGAAAATAGAAAAATAAAAAGAACTAATGCAAAATATTGCCGTGAAATTTTCAATAAATGGTGTAAAAGTCTGGAAAAGGTTTCTCTTCAAACTCCTCTTATATCATTTTATTGGATGTGAATTTTGAAAATTTAAACATTAGATTGTACATTCTTATGATATCCTCAATGCTTGTAGATTGTGGGATTCTAAATGGAAAAGGAACTTAACCAAAGTTTTATAATCCAGTTCTTTCCAATTTTTAACCATGATCGCCTCAAGGCCTAGGCCTAAGGCCCCCACTAGACCCAAAAAAAATATATATATATATATATATCCCTTAAAATAGTTGTGCAATTTTTTTTTAGTAGTGATGCTAAGGATAACACAAATTTTACTATAGGATTACAAATTGACTTGTCATTGATCATAAAAAAGAAATTTAAACATTCATTAATTAGGTTGTTGAAGTTTATAGATCATAGTCATTATCATATCATATTGTGAACATTTTGTAATAACTTAATGCGTTTTCCCTTTTCATTTTTATCGAGACTTCCAAAATACGATAGCAATAGCAACACAACCCATTGAAACCATAAAATGTTTCAAAAAAATGTTTCAAATGCATTAAATTTATGGTTCAACTATGATATTAAATTATTTATATGAAATTAAAATTAGTTAAGTTGGTATTATTCATGAAACTATGTATGAAATTAACATTAGTTAAGTTGGTATTATTCATCGAACTATGTATCTAATGTATCGAATTAACCTTGATTTGATTAGTATTAAATAATTTTATTTTATTAATTTTTACATGTAAAATGCTCTATATGATTTTTTTTTTTTTTTTTCATTAGGCCCCAAATTATGTTGGGCCGCCCATGTTTTAACTAAATTTGAGACCTGATATTTATTTATTTTTTAAAAATCTATATAAACCAAACAAACAAAATAAATGAATAATGAATTTTTTTTAATGCACGTGTCTCGTATGAGTCACGTCTAGCGTAATAATAGTTGCACTAAATTGACTATGAAGCTTTCCTGCTAGGAAGAAAGATTTATGATTTCAAAACCTGAAACAGGCCGTACCTGCTTGAAAAATGTGGATTGAAAGTTTTGCAGCCATTTATTTATAGTTGTATGAGAAAATTAATTCGCGGTAGAGACATCATTTTGGAAGGGTGATGATGGGATTGAAACTAGATTTGGCCAGCGAAAGAGAGGGAGTGACTATACTCATAAATCATGATTGTCTCAAACAAATCCAGTTAACTTTGTTCAGCTAGTTCAGCAATGTGGGTTTTGTTCTGCATATTATTTTGGGCTTATTATTGTACCAATTTTGCAGCTTGAACGACTGACTTTTTGGTGTTGTCCATGTAAATCCATCAGACTTAGTTTTGAAGTTACTTGATTGTAATAAGAATACATTTGAATTTTTTGGACCCATCACTATATGATTTGGGCCCACTCCATGTGTTGGTCATTTTTCTTTTTTGAGAAATAATTATAACATACTGCTAACCCCGCAGCTCGAACCCTTTCTCCCCTAGACCCCCAAGCATTTTGTGCATGGGGAGGTACCAATTCAACTACAAGGCCTTTGGCTAGTCATTTTTCGTTTTAGAAAGAAACCAAATAACTTATTCAGCCAAAAAAAAAAAAAAAAACTTCTTTATTTAAGGCCAGTTTCTCTTTTTTAGGGTCATGATATAGTAAAATGTCAATAGATTGCGTATTCAAATCCATGTGTTTTTATCAATAATCTCTTTAAGTAATTGTGTTTGAGGATTTGAAGCCAAATTAAACACAATAACAACTTTCCAAAAATATTTTTGAATGAAAAAGATAATGTCATTAAACCAAAAAGAAAATACAAACAACTCAAAACTCAGCAGCACCTAGCAGCAAAGCTACAAAGAAAGTTCAGCCCACACAAAAGGACCATGCAGTCCTAGAACCCTAATGGCTGTAACCATACACAACCAAGGTCAATCTCCATCCAGAACCGAGCCTACCAACTTGACTCGTTAACTACAATTTATCTCAAAGCATGCAGATGAAGACCAAGATAAGTTAAGCAGCTGAAGAACCCGCTAGACATGGATTCATAGCGAATCACAAAGCTCTCTATATCCACACGCAACATCATTCAAGATGGCTTTAACCAACCGCTAGTTCGAGACAAATTCTGTTATTCCTTTGCCTCTAAATGTGACACCATATTTTAAATCTATCTGTAAGAGAGAAATTTATTTTGTACATCTGATATACCATGCTTCCTGCTCAAATAAGGATGAACCCCGTAAATAGAGTCAGCCATAGACCATAGTATAGTAGTACTAATATACCAAATGTACTAAATTAGAAACATGTGATCTCTCTAGACATTATTTACAGATCCCAGCACATGTTTCTCCTTCATGTTTGGAGTAGGCATTGAGGATCCATTGGATGCTAGGGAAGGTGCTGTCCAGATTGATTGGAAACTCTGTCGAAACCAATCACATAAACCGTGGAAATTCTGTTGAAACCAATCACATAAACCGTGGAATGCCTCAGAAGTGGACTGCCAAATTGGTTCAAGAATTTCTTGACAGCGTTGGAGAATCTCTATGCGTGATCGATAAAGTAACAATGCCATAATAGATGCACATATAGTTAAGATGAACCATCCAAAAGGAGGAGCAAGCATCAACAAAATTAAGTCACAGGCAAGAACTCCAGAAATGAGAAACACGCTCTTGAAGAAGGGGAGATGGATTCTGTTGAAATTCGGTTGTATTGTCATTGCCATTGATATTGTGAAGATTCATACATCTATTATTAAGAGCAACATGATTGCACAATGTATGTCAAATAGAGATACATCTAGGCTTTGATACTTCCATCCAAGAAAGGTAAGCAAAGATCCAAGCATGAAGCCAAAAACAGCAAGCCATTTGGTGTATGAATGGAGTTCTTGCTCATTTCTAAAAATAGAATACAAATTGCTTCAGAATAAATACATGATACACCATACAGTTTAAAATGAAATTAAATCAACCTATGCCACAGTGCATTTGCAGTTTTGGCATGTATTAAGACAGTGAAGATACTAATTGTCTCAATTTTCAACAAAGCTGGACTTGGAAAGGACTAACCAAATATTTGTCTTATGCATAAAAATGCAGCTAACTTATCTCATAATTGTACCAGAAGTAGTGAAGTGAATCACATATTCCTAACTAAAATTGGGGTAATGTTACCTTCAATCAAGAGTTGCATTGAATTCATGTATTAATTTTTAATTTAATTTAATTTTTGACTTAAAAGTTTGAAATTTATTATTAGTTAAGTTAAATTCATGAAATCTAAGATCTGTCGGATGCTTGGATTGACAATATAGATAAAATAATCAGAAACTCAAAGAATCAACAAAGTTACAAACTTTTGATGGGTTGACCCTCAAAGAATCATCCATAATTTTATCAATCCCAAAATTTAACTATTTCCCTGCTAAGAAAACAAAAATCTTTTACGAGATCAAAGATTTTCTTTCAATTCTTATCCTCAACTTCTTGGAAGCCTAAACAGAAGTTTCCACAAATAGAGATAAATTTGAATGAGAGCCAGATGCACTGCTCTTCATGAATCTATCAGAGGGGTTGAAGTGTGGGATTTTGAAGAGAGAACAGTTTGGGAATGGACAATAAAGAGAGTGGAATGAGGAAGAGAATGGTCTTGAACTTGAAAAAAAGGAGTCCAAACAAAAATGGGTGCCCGGAAGACACGTTGAAACACAGAGAGAGAGAGAGAGAGAGAAATCTATATAACCCAAGAGTTAAAATATTCTCTCACCTTAAATAGAAAATGCTTTGAGTGGGGTATCAAATCTTAAAAAAATAAAATAAAAAATAGGGGCACAATATTTTATTTTCTATAATATGTTTTATAAATATTAATATAGTTTGTTGTCTTGTGGTTAGAGAGTGGCCTCATTTTATCTGTATCGACTACGACGACTAGTCACTTCAAAATTTTTTTTTTTTAATTAATACAAATTTTATTATGAAACATTCACAATATGATAATACAAATTTGGTGAACTAGAAAAAAAATCCAAAGATTATAAACTACAAAGGCTCAAATTTTAGAAAATAAAAATACGATGCCAAAAATAGAAATGATGGAAAACAAAAATAAAAGAACAGTAGGTGAGGTAAAAGAAAGAATAAATCAAATAAATAAATAATGTCCATAAGTTTTTTTTTAACAAAATAATGTCCATAATCTTTATTGGCACTTTAAATGAAAGTTCATGTCTTTCATCTTTATTGGCCCTTAAACTAAAAGTTTCCATAAAAGAGAGAGACAGAGAGCAGGGTTGGGTTGTATTGGGCAAAAGTAAAATCCAAATATTACACCGAACACAAAATGACATGTTAGAAAGTTCGGACAGTACAATTTAGACAGACCAATATATATGTCAAAATCTCAAACAAATCCAAACCAAAAAAAGACTCGGATCATTTTTTTGGTTATTTGAAATCGATGGATTGAACAGGTCCGAATGTCCTGCAGACTTAAACAAAAGATCAAAGATGGATTCTAGATTTAGTGCCACAATCTTCTTGGCTATACAGCTTTAATAAACTTCCCACCAAACTGTGCTTGAATATGCAAGATAAATGGAACATTAATTGAAGGCACATAAGCAATTGTTAATCATTAAAGCACCAATATAAGTGAATGATTAAGGCATATATAAACAAGCAATGCATATGTAAGTATAACACCAAAAAGTTCTTGTTTAAACTTGGTTTGGATAGAACTTAGCACAAAAATGGACTTGAACTATTAGTAGAATTCATGACAAACTCAGAACAAAAAACCTAAAGAAAAGAGATAGCTATGTACCCGTCGGGGCAAAGATCAGCGAAGTTGTTCATGTCCATTCTTCTAAGGGGGAAATGAAATTGTAGCACTTTGCAGCTCTTTGCTCTCTGTGTTTTGTTCTTATTGCTTGTAAAGTTGTGATTTACAACTATGTTTTATGTTGGCTTTATTCCATGACAAAAAGTGTTGTAATTTGCTTTAATTTTATTTCCTTGTATTTTGTGGGATTTTATTATATTGGGTTTAGTATCAAGTTGGTGAAGACTCAAGCTTAATTGAAGATCAATGCATTTCGCGACTAGCTCACGGGACGTTTGCGGGAAGGGTTCCCGCGAAAAGGGCATGTGAGAAGCACATAACTGGAAGCTAAAGAGTTATGCCAGGCTGTCAATTTTGAGAGTATCTTGTGGGTAAGGCCTTCTCGCGAGGTAGTCGCGAGACATTCTGCCTGGAGGATTTTTGGGAGTGAATTTCTTACCCTTCACCCATGCTATATATACTCTCATTACCCACAAAGTGCAAAGTGGCTATTTAGAGAGAAAAAACCCTAATAGAGGTTTCTATAGCACACCCACCTATTAGAGAGAGCTACCCATTCTTAGAGAGAATTTTTTGTAGTCTATTCTCATTCCGTCTCCCATTGTTATACCTATTAAGGGGAGATCTCTACCAAAACACTACCCACACACATTCAAAGTGTTGAGAGTGCTTTCGGTGTTGCTGGGAAGCATTGGAGGATGGCGGTTGCAACATGGAGCTTGTTGCGGGATCCAGAGAGTTAGATAAGATATGGTTCCGAGAAGTCTTGTTGGAGTAGGAGCTTGGAAGGCTTAGGTACATCGGGTAGATTAAGCTTGAAGGGTCTCTTGCTAACCCATGTATCCCAACTGATTGTCTAGTGAATCGATTATCGCTTGGAGGGCAGCAAAGAGGTTTTTCGCTGAGTTCTTCGATTTCCTCTTCGATAAGACATTAGCGTGTTATCTTGTGTTTGCATCTTTCTTCTCTACTATTTTACTGCTGTGTTGCTATGATTATGGATTAGAGTAGCTTATTTGTTTATCTGCTCACATTTACATTATTTTGCACTTACTATTAAGTTAGTGTAAAATCTATCGAGTTGTAACTTTAATTTGGGGGTCTAAACAGCTCTTGTGTTTTCAACACATTTTTGAGCTTTCATTGCTTATGCAGAGTATCTGGAAATGGCACTTATTTATAAAGAATAGAGTTGAAGTGTGGAATATATTAATGTATCTTTAGACTTTAGAGACTTTCTTTAAAGTAACAAACATTGGTGGCAATTTGGCAAAGCCAATGATACGGACTGAATTGATCAGCTTGGTCGAATTTTTGAATCATTCGGCTAAGGGAACTTACATTACTAATGTCAACTAGTTAGAAGAAGAAAGCTAGATAAAGTACTCGTCAAAAGAAAGGACCCACTTAATAAACATTACCTATTCAGTGTTCACATTAGAATTAGCAAGGATCGATTGTCTAATGGCATTAACTTGTAAGTCTCTCTTTCTCTCTCTATATATCACTTTTCTTTTCTTTTTTAATAATTCAAAAGTTATAACAATGTGAGATTTGAATCCTAGTTCTCTTAAATCTTAATAAAAAAAGTCATATTATATTACTGAGATATAAAACTCTTAATATATTAGCTTTATAATTGAATAGTTTTGATTTATTGGTCAGTTTGTACCAATACTTTTTTTTTTTGCTTTGCTTTTGTTATGTATGTTTTTAGGCATAACAACGTATACAACTTACACTAATGAGTTAGCTACTCCATGCTCTGTTGTTGGGAAGTAATCATTAAATCTCAGTAAGAACATTAGCATCTATGTATTTAAAACATCCAAATTTGAGAGTCTATACCTAAATTTTTTTTATAAGAAGTTAGTATAGCAAGTTTTAGGGGGTTATATTTCTCGATAAAAAAAGAAAAGAAAAAAAAGAAAGGTTTTAGGAGGTTATTTATTCACATTTACTCTCTCTCTCTCTCTCTCTCCTTGCCATTGCATCCTCCAAGGGGTATATCTGCGGTCATGGCAATAGTTTTGGTCAATGATTTTGAATTTGGATTTGGGTCAGTAGATTTGGGTTTCGGTTGATTTTGTGATTACTAGGTTGTGCAATGGTGGGTTCTAATATGTGTGGTGGTGGATGGCAACGGTGAGTCGGTTTGGTGTGGTTGTGAGTTGAGATAGTGGTGGTGGTAGTGGTAGTGGGTTGCGGTTCCAATTTGGTTTGGATTGGTTTGTTTTGTTTTTGTTTTTGTCTTTGTTTTTAAAAATTTGGGTTTCTAGGTATGGGTTTGTGTTTTTGTTGGCTGTTGATGGTTGTGGTGGTGGTGGTGGTGGATTCCAAGTGGTGGTGGGCTGTGGGGGTGATAGCTTCCGTGATTGAGTATTTTTATTTTTTGCTATAGAGTTTGATTTTGGGATGGGTATTGATTGTAGTGGAGGTAGCTAGTTTGAATTGTGGGTGAAGAGAGAAAGAGATAGAGAGGACGAGAGAGAAATTGCTATGGATGAAGAGGGAGATGGTGAGGAAGAGAGATAAAGAGAGTAAAATAAATAAAAAATTGAATAGTGTTGGATATGATGTGAAAAATAATAAATAGGATGTTATGTGATTTGTTAATTGATGTTTTAAAGTAGATGAAGTAACTTTTAGGTGTTAAAATAAGTTTTTTTTTTTTTTTTTGGTGGGGAAACCCAACTGTGAATGTTCTAAGATATCTTTGTCTGTTTTAATCTTCTATTATTTGGCTAAGTGCCAGGTTTACTAATTGTCTTTGATTTCAAGCAAATGTCACCTATATATTATAAAGTACATCATCTGATCCATTTATCAAATAGGAGCATGAACTCAAAAATTACAAAATTTTCCCCATGAAAATGGCAACAAGGGCTCAATTAAGAATTGGTTCTTTCTTTTTTCTTTGAATTTATCCTAAGGCATTGCCTTAATAAAGTACAAACGTTAAACTAAATTATAAGATGGCAATAATGGCTCAAATAAGAATCAGTTCTTTCCTTTTTCTTTGAATTTATCCCAAGGCACTGCCTTACTAAAGTACAAACGTTAAACTAAGTTATAACTTAAGTGATTGTATTACTAAATAGCAAAAGTATATGTATGTGACATTCAAATACAATTTGGGTCTAACGATCAACGATTGGGCTTCCTGGATCGGTTATGGCGCTTGATAATCAACCGGGTACTGACTTGGGCTTAACCATACCCGGTATTAATTTTAATTTTAAAATGGGGCCTACTTCTCCAAGACAGCCACAGCCCCTGAAAATAAAGAAGACCACTGGAGGTGGTCAAAAGAAAAACAAAGAAAACAGAGGTGAAAAGGAAACGAAGATGGTCTCCGGTAAGGAATGCATGCAAAGTCAAGAAGAAGACAAAATTATGGGGAGACCTATGGAAGTTGACAAAGCCGAGGTGGGAATAAAAAGGAGACCAAGGTCACCACTGCATGAGATAGAAAACCTGGAAGATAGTGGGAAGAGGGTAAGAATGGAGGGAGAGGTCAGGGAGTTCGGTAAGCTATTAGCAAACCACTTGGGATCGGTGGAGGCTGGTAACCAGGCCCGCCAAGCATAATGAGTGCCATCAGTTGGAACTGTAGGGGGCTTGGGAACCCCCTAACAGTTCAGGCACTCCAAAAGGTGGTTTTGGAGAAAGATCCCACCTTAGTTTTCTTAATGGAAACTAAGTTTAATGTATCTGAGATGGATGGAATCAAAAGGAAAATTGAAATACAGCAAGGTCTGGTGGTTCCGAGTGTTAGACATGGTGCAGGTTTGGCCCTCTTGTGGAAAAGTACGATGAAGGTAGACATACTGACTTATTCTCCTAGGCATATTGATGCAATTGTCATAGAAGAACAAGGGATGAGGAAATGACGTTTCACCGGATTTTATGGACATCCAGAGACAGGGAAGAGAGAGGAATCATGGAAGCTACTGGAGAATCTCAACCAAAGAAGCAATTTGCCTTGGATTTGCATGGGGACTACAATGAGATTATGTATGCCAGAGAAAAAGAAGGTGGAGGGGCGAAACCTAAAGGACAACTGCGGAGTTTCCATGAGGTGATAAACAAGTGCCGTTTGAGAGATATAGGTTATGTGGGTTCGGAATACACTTGGAGCAGAAGATTAGGAAGCCGAGGTTGGGTGCGTGAATGACTGGACAGAGCTTTCCACGAACTGGGCTGCGATGTTCCCATTAGTGAAGCTTTATCACCTGTCTAACTCAGTCTCAGATCATAGCATCCTAGTACTCAAGGAAGCTAGATCACCCTGGTGGCAACGACGACAACCAAAGTTGTTTCGCTTCGAATCAATGTGGCTTGAGGATGGGCGATGCAAAGATGTAGTAGAGGAAGCTTGGGAAAGAGGGCGAAACAGAGACTCAAGGTGGCCATTGAAAGCATGCTTGGAGGAATGCCAAAGTTCGTTACAGTCATGGAATAAGAATACCTTTGGCCATGTGGGCAAGCAGATTGCTATCATTCAAAATATACTCCAAGTGCTTGAGTCCAGGAAAGGCAATGCTACAGACTTAGAATCAATCCATGCAATGAAAATGGAGCTAAATAAGTGGTTGGGTATTGAAGAGGAGATGTGGCACCAAAGAAGCTGAAATAATTGGTTGAAGGCAGGGGACAAAAATACAAATTTTTTCCACACCAAAGCTTCAAACAGGAACCAAAGGAACACCATTTGCAGAATTTTGGACATTAATAATGAATGGCATGAGGATGTAGATCAAATTGGACAAATCTTTGTAGACTATTTTGTGCATCTTTTCACTTCTTCTAATCCAAGGGTGGAGCGGGAGTTGATTGAGGCAGTACATCCAAAAGTCATAGACCGAATGAACTCTATTCTCTCCCAAGACTTCCACGCAGCGGAGGTGGAAAAAGCACTAAAATAAATGCATCCTTTAATGGCACCAGGTCCAGACGATATGCCCCACTTATTTTATCATCATTTCTGGCCAACTGTAAAATCCATTGTGATTCATGCTGCTCTTACTTTTTTAAATAAGGGTGTATCACCACCAAAATTCCATGACACTCACATTGTTCTCATCCCCAAAATAAAGAATCCAGAAAAGGTAACTGACTATAGACCTATTTCTTTATGTAATGTGGCTTATAAAATTGCTTCCAAAGTGGTGGCAAACAAGATGAAAGTGGTGTTGCAGGATATCATAGGCGAGAATCAAAGTGCCTTCATGGCAGAACGTCTCATTACAGACAATGTGTTGGTGGCACACGAACTGATGAACCATATTAGTAAGAAAAAGAAAGGCAAGTGTGGAGAGATGGCAGTGAAGCTGGACATGAGCAAGGCATATGACCGTGTCGAATGGGAATGTTTACAACAGATTATGAGGAAGCTTGGCTTTCAAGAGAAATGGATTAGCACGGTGAAGAGGTGTGTGACTTCGGTGAAATATGCCATATGGATTAATGGGCAACCATGCGGGCAAATCCAACCAACCTGAGGGTTGAGACAAGGTGACCCTTTGTCACCTTACCTCTTCCTAATATGCACAGAGGGGTTGTCGGCCCTGCTACATCATGCTGCCCAAAGAAAAGCCATTAAAGGAGTGGCTGCCTTTATAAGAGGTCCAAGAGTATCCCACCTGTTCTTCGCTGATGACAACTTGGTGTTTGGAAGAGCCACAGTAAGTGAAGCCACAGAAATCCAATGGATTCTCAAAGTTTATGAACTCTCCTCGGGTTAACAATTAAACTGTACCAAAACTTCTCTGTATTTTAGCCCAAATACTGATGATGGAAAGAAGGAAAGGGTGAAAAACATGTTCGGTGCCCAGGTAATTAAGCCTCATGAATCTTATCTTGGTTTGCTGTCACTTATGGGTAGGTCTAAGAATAATACCTTTGCTCAATTCAAGCAGAAAGTGACAAATAAAGTCTCGGGGTGGAAAGAAAAATTACTTACACAAGCTGGTAAGGAGATATTGATCAAATCGATGGCCCAAGCCGTGCCTTCCTACTCGATGAGTTGTTTCCTACTGCCCAATAAATTGTGTGAGGAGCTTACTGGAATGATTAGACAATTCTGGTGGAGTCAGGTGAGGAATGAAAAGAAACTTGCGTGGTCGAGCTGGAATCAAATGTGCTTGCTGAAGGATAGAGGGGGATTGAGATTTCGAGACTTGAAAAGTTTCAACTTGGCCCTCCTGGCTAAACAAGGGTGGAGGTTGCAAACCAACTCCACGTCTTTGTTTAGCCTGGTATACAAGGCTAAATATTTTTCACACTGTAGTTTTGCAAAAGCAAGAATTGGTCTGACTCCATCATATGCTTGGCGAAGTTTAATGGCGGCACAGGGTGTGGTTAGAAGAGGTATGAGGTGGCAGGTTGGGAATGGTAATAGAATCAGTATATGGCGTGATAAGTGGATTCCAAGGCCAAGCACGTATAAGTTGGTTACACCAGAGAAACCGAATTCGGAGAATGCTCTCTTTTGTGAACTCATAAACAAAGCAACTCATGAGTGGGACATGGACAAGCTGGACAACTGGTTCCTACCTGAGGACAAAGAGGCAATAATGAGTATACCTTTGAGCATAAATGAAACCAGCGATAGATTGATCTGGGCAGAAAACAAAAGTGGAAAGTTCACCATCAAAAGCGCCTATGCACTGGCATTGAAGGAGCAGAAGCATTCAGCCATGGTAGATTGCTCAAATGGGATGGCTTATAGGAAGCTCTGGAAGACAATATGGGACCTAAATGTCCCACAGAAAATTAAACATTTCGCATGGAAAGCGGGTCATGACATCTTTGCTACAAAACTGAACCTGGCGAAAAGGAAAATCGTTCCGAATGGAATTTGCAAGCTCTGTGGAAAAGATGAGGAGTCTATCTGTCACTTACTTTGGTTTTGTGATCACGCCAAAGAAGTGTGGACAACAAGCAAATTGGCGTTACCATTTGAGATCTCTATGAGTTGGAGTTTCATGGATGTGGTGGAGAACTTACAGAGGTGTGAAGATACAAATCTTGGGTTGTTAGAACAGTTCATTACAATATGTTGGGGTATTTGGAAAAACCGGAATGAGCTTCGAACGGGTGGTAATGGTAAGGCGGGAAGGACAATCATGAAACAAGCTATACACTTGGTGGAGGAATTTCAAGCAGCTAATGAACAAAAATCAATAAATCGGGTTAAAGCTACACCAACGGTTTCATGGCAACCACCGGGTCGTGGGCGCTATAAGGTAAACACGGATGGAGCGGTTTTCTCGAACAGTAAACAAGCAGGGGCGGGGATAATTATCAGGGATGAGGCAAGGGAAGTAGTTGCAACACTGAGCAAGAAGTGGAAATGGCCACTGGGTGCCGTTGAAGCTGAAGCAAAGGCCCTAGAAACTGGTGTTGAATTTGCCAGGGACGTGGGAATTAGAGATGCAGAATTTGAGTGCGACTCATTGGTGATCTACAACGCCTTGCATGGTCAAGCCGCCCCGCCGTCATCAGTGGTGAATGTCATAAACAAAATAATGGCCCAAGCCTCGCTGTTCAGACAGTGGAAGTTTACCCATACCAAAAGGCAGGGAAATGTCCCCGCTCATGTTTTGGCCCAACACGCCAAGAATGTCCAGGACTACGTAGTCTGGTTAGAGGACTATCCTAGCATATATAGTAGAGCACGTGTGTGCTCAAGACATAATGTAATTTTGTGTTGCTTTTTAATAAAGTCTAGTATTTCCTATCCAAAAAAAAAAAATACAGTTTGGGTCTAGTGTTCCAGCCTCTGGTGCACTGAACTTTTTTTTTTTTGAAAACCTCTGGTGCACTGAACTTGTTTGAATGTGAACACGTCCAAAATTTGTTAAACTATATATGAACTTGAAGAGTTTTTAGTGCAGGCTTGGTTCATTTGGAACCAACGAAATGCATTGCTACATGGTAAGAAAATGCAAGCACCTGAGATCCTTATCAAGCGAGCACGAGATTTTACAGAGGAGTTTAAGCGTGCCAACAATCAACTTTCAGCACAGTGTTCAACGCTCCCAACAACTCAAAATCCGATGAGATGGAAGCCACCACCTTTAAACCGGTTTAAGCTCAATTTTGATGCTTCAATTTTCCAAGAATTGAATTGTACTGGTGTTGGAGCCATTATCCGCAATGATAGAGGGGAAGTCATGGCGTCTTTATCGGCAAAGGGTCCTCCTGTGGCGTGCAGTGATGAGGCAGAGGTCTTGGCTTGCCGTCGTGCGCTGGAATTTGCGGTAGAGTGTGGATTTACTGAGCTTGTCATTGAAGGAGATAACCAAGCTATCATGTCTGCGTTGAGCCTGAGGAAAAGCTGTTCTTCTTGGTTGGGACACATTATTCAGGACGTGATTTGCATGGTAAGTGGGCTTAGATGGTCGCAAGTTTTGTTTGTAAGGAGGAGTGCCAATACAGCGGCCCATGCACTAGCTAGACACGCCAAAGATATCCTAGATGAAGTTGTATGGATTGAAGATTTCCCTCCCCCAGCTGAGGAGGCATTGTACTTCGATTCTAATTCTATCTAATAAAATTTGAGGATGTTTCCCTCTTCAAAAAAAAAAAAAAAAAAAAAAAAAAAAAAAAAAATATCTATTTCCATTATTACGTAACTAAATTGAATTGTTGATTTTATAATTCTTTGGATAATTTGGGATCGATTTTGCAAGAAGTTCTGGGTTTTTTAAATTAAAAAAAAAAAAAAAAATTCATCTTAGAGATTAAAGAGTTTAAAGCACAAAAACAGCTAAGAGATAAACAGAAGGTTGAGACAATTGATTTGTTGTTAAATAAAACAAGCCTTAATAGGTGTCCTTTTCATACTTCCAGTTTCATACTTTCAAGTGCCACGTGTCAAGCTAGCCAGCTTTATAGGTGTCCTTTTCTATGATGATTTCTCTGACGTTTCCTTCCCTGCAATCATGCCTCAAAAACTGAAGGGCATATATAGGGTCCGTTTGGATTTAATTTATTGTTACTGAAACTGAAAACTGAAAACTGAAAATTGAAAATTGAAAACACTGTAGCAAAATAATTTTTAAATGTGTGAATAGTACCGTGTGACCTATTTTTAATATTTTTTATTATGTGAACAGTGTATGAACAGTGCGTGAACAGTGCACGCACTATTCATGCACAATGTTTTTTGTCTCTCAGAGTCAATTAATGCCGGCCAAAAAAAAAAAAAAAAAAAAAAGGGAAAACGCGGATTGAGGAAACGTGGACGTGGAGTCCAAACGGCACCATAGGGTCCGTTTGAATTGAACTTATTGTTACTGAAAACTGAAAACTGAAAATACTGTAACAAAATAATTTTTAAATGTGTAAATAATACCGTGGGACCTATTTTTAATATTTTTTATTGCATGAACAGTGTGTAAACAGTGATAAACAGTGCCACTACAGTACATCTACAGTATCATTACAGTGCTTTTCTGTCAAATTTGAACCGGGTGCAACCCAAAAAAAAAAAAAAAAAAAAAAAAAAAAAGAAAAAAAAAGAGGAAAATGTGGAGCCTAAACGTAGACACCCAATCCAAACCCTCACATAATACGGCTCCCGAAATTTTCCTTTAGGTTGGGACTTGGGAAGTTGTTTTATTCTTCCACCACTAATCTTTCTATCTATACGTTTGGATTTTTTTTTTTTTTTAACAAAACAAAACTAGTAGAAAACAATGAATTTCAAACTCCAATATACATTATTTATTTATTATTATTATTATTTTGGGGATGGAAAGATAGAACAGTACATTTGCATTTTTAATGTTTTTTTTTGGGTAAAAATTTGCATTTTTAATGTAACTTCTTGCATCTCTGTCAATGACCTTTGGTGTTTTCTTGTGTTTAGTTTTAATAATTTAATAATTAAGAGATGTGTTTTGAATCTTGAATATTTCCATTAAAAATATTATAATATAATAATTAATTCAATTATATGGCTTCTAGCCTCGTCATATTATTTGAAAAGAAAGTTTAGAGATGCAAATAATTTGACAAAAAATTTGACACTAATTAATACAGCAGATTATTTGTAGTAGATTAAAAAGTAATGTCAGTAACAAACTCATATGAAAATTGGTGAAAATTTGCTAACTTTAACATGTATGAAAAAAATTGTTCAATATTTTGATCATGTAGCATGACTTTTACTTGATGAACCATGATATAAAGTTCATTACGTCAGATTGAAAGGACAGAGCGGGCATTTAGGATGACTCATTCTATACGTTCAAATTGGACGCAAAGTAAAAGACAAGAAAAGTTGTAGACAACTTTAGGGTGTTGGTGGGGGAAATATCAATGAAAGGATCTTTTTCAAACTTTTAGACGTTTAATACGAGTTAAACCTCAGTAATTTGTCTTAGTTGCACAGGCAAAATTTCCAAATTTATTGTGTGCCATTCACTTGACAAAACGTACGGATATCTTTCATTTGTAAATGTAGTTTTCAATTTTGTCTATTTAAGATAATTTATTTTGCTGAAATTAAAATTTTTTTTTGCTGAAAGTATTGTAGATAAAAATAAAAGTTAGCTAAAATAGTACAATGAGACCTATAAATAGTACCAAAAAAATGCAATTGGACCATAAATAATAACAAAAATAAGCTAAATAGTAAAATAAACTAATTTTTTAAGCTGAAGCCAAACGCACACTAAGAGCATCCACGTAAGTATGTGCAAAATTTTTCTATTTTGCACATCTAAAACTTATTTTTTCTATTTTACACACCTATTTTTACAAAACACCCACATTAGTTTGTCTATTATACATATTTATTCAAATAAAATATTCATTTTTTAACACTGTGAACAGTAACCGTGAGAGGAGAGAGAAAGGAAAAGAGAGTGCGGTGAAGAGAGAAGAGAGAAAAAAAGAATAAAAAAAATCATTTACACGGTGAACAGTAACTGTGTATATATACACGGTTACTGTTCATTTGCAAGACCATTGTGCATATTTAGACATTTTTAAAAAGACTGATGTGGAGGGTTTTTGAGTTAAAACGTGTAAAATTGAGCACTTTTTGTATTTTAGAAGATTATCCATGAGCTGGTGTAGTTGCTCTAAATATTTGAAAATCCCATTGCTATAAAAACACTTACAAAATGATACAATAGCATGTATTACAACATATAAAATATATTTTGGCTTGGCTAATTCTAAGCTTACAGATATCACTAATCAAAATTCACTATCATCGAGGAATTAAAACCACACCTAAACTTTCACAAAAACTCTTAACATGAAAGCAAAACATAAATAATACAGGAATAAGAAATACAAAAAAAAAAAAAAAAGCTTTCTTACTAATATCTCTTACTAATCAGATTGATATTACCAAAAATTATCTCAGCTACTTATAAATGAAGGGAAAAATTTAATAAATGCTTTAGAAGCATTGGTTTAGGAAATATTTTAAGAAGTTTTTTTTTTTTTGGAAAAGAAAAATTAATTGATTTTTTGACAACTTTTTTATACTTCTCATTAAAGTGGTATAAAAACTTTCTTAAAAGATCCATTAACAAATATCCTAAGTGCACCCGTTAACCAGACTTATAAATGAATAATGTAGATAGAACCAAACATTTCCATATAAATTGTGTATTTCCTTTTTATAGAACAAAAAAGAAAGCATAGTTTCAAGTTTCAACAACTTATGATAACATTTTCATATAAATGGAAGAAAAATGCTACGTTCATAATATTTTCACAACAAATCATAAATGGTTGGTTATTATTGGTTCAAATTTGAATCTACCACTGAGATTACTTTTTTGTCTCAACAATAACAACCAGTAACAACCTGCCACTTAGGATTTGTTGTGAAAATATTATGAAGATAACATTTCTCTAAAAAGAAAGGTATTTTTTTTTTAACTTTCTTGTCAAATAAGCTAAATGATGTGCATTGATAATAGCTTAATTTTGCATATTTATATCATTGTTAGAAAGCATTATCATACTTGTTTTGAGTTAATTTATGCATTTTATATTTGGTTTTGGAATAATGCTAAATAATCAATTTTGTACTTAATTGAATTTTATTGTGTGAATTTGTCTTTTGTAGAAGAATGGAATTAAGTTAGTGGGTTTATACAAAGAAGAAAGCTAATGGACTTTACTTTTACAAGGGTCAAGATGAAGTTAAAGAAGACCAACTCAATTAAATTTAAGTCCAATTGGAGCAAGAAATCAAAGGAAATTAGCATCAAATCCAAGTCCAATTCAGATTAAGATTCCAGCTGACACATTAGTTAGTATTTTTGACATAACTTTTGGCTCAAATGTCCAATCGAGATGATTCAAGTTGGGCTGAAACGTTACCAAAAGTCCAAATTCTGACGTTAAACGGGCCAAAATTGTCGATTAAGTGAAGCCTAAAAATCTGAAATTTTCTCCAAACGGGAATTCAACTTGTAATCAAATTCCTTGACTTATTTAAAGGCTCTTTAGGGCAAAATAAAGAGGAGGCTAGTGCTAGGGCTGAGATGCAAAACAGAAAATTGAAGCAAGAGGCAGTGCCGCATGTGACTTCTCTGTAGCTTTTCTCCATGATAGCATTGCGACTATTTCTTTCTCTATTTTATTTGTCTAGTTTAATGTTTAGTATTTTATTCTTGTTTTTTATTTCAATTACCATGAGTAGCTAAATTTATAATTAAGGTTGAGGATGAAACCTTGTTAAGGATTATCACTATTTTTTATGTGATTTGATTTTTTTTCCACAATAGTTGTTCTTTAATGATATAAATTGTTCTTGCTTTATATCAATTACTAAAATGGGATTCTAGATATAAATTCAATCATGTTTTTCTCATGGTTTAGGATTTGTATTAATTAATTGAATGCTTGATTTATTATTTCTTGATTTTAAAATTGGATATCTCTTGTAATTTTTTTGGCTATGGATACAATTGATGATTTAGTTTTATAACTAGGAAGCGAAGAAGAGCATGATTTATATATTTAAATAAAAGTTTTAATGATAATATTTTCCATGGTAGCAAGATTGATCCTAGATTATCATGTAGTGGTTGGGAAAAATTAATGATCATAAATATACACTGATATGAATTAACAAGACAGATTCCAAAACCTTAATTCATTTCTCTAGATTGTTTACATCTCTTTACTGCTTTATATTATATCTTTACTTAGTTTGATTATTTGTTTAGTTTATTTAATTTCAAAACAACCAATTTTTATTAAACTAGATTAGGATTAATTTGGTTAAGGTTTAATTAATTTTCCTACGTTCATTCAAACCTCTGTGGGTTCGACCTTGTTCTTGTCAAACTAGACTTCGGTACGGTTCGTACACTTGCGAGTACTTTAAAATTTCACAACACTAAAAGATGTTCCTATTAATTACTATTCATTCATGCATTATCACTAACCAACTACATTGATTAAATTGTGAAAATTTCTTTTCTCAAAAAAAAATTGTGAAAATTTCAGCCTATGGCAATAATTATGTTTACTAGCTACTGGCTATTGATATATATTGGCTTTTGAGGGTCTCGGGTGAGGCATATGGGTTTTCGAGTTTACTGTTAAGGACTCTTTTTTGGACTTGGTTTAGGTCCAGTGCACTAGATGCATTGGACCTGATCAGATGGTGACATGTGTCTAAAAGTGGATACATGTCATCATCTCAACGAGTCTGGTGCTGCTGGACACTGGACCTAAGCCTAACCTTTTTTTTTTTTTTTCTCAGTTGGTACTTGAACATGCAATAACTTTTAATGACTAAGATTGAGCGTTAAAATAATAATAATAATAATAATAATAATAATCTCAACATTTGAATGAAAAATTTTAGCAAAAGTTAAAAGGTAAAAATTATTCTGAGAAAAATAGAAGCTATTGCATGTGGATGTTGTGCAATTCTGATCTCAATCCCTTTTACTTATTTATACTTTCTTTTGAATTTGAACCAACTTTCCAATTCGAATGGACATGTTATTTTTTGGTTGTTTTGCATTGAATCGCGTTAAGTCTAATTTGCTAGGCCACAATATGAATTCTTTATTCCGCGTCACAATAGGACTTAAAGCCCAAACTAAGCATTGATATTTTTTCCTGGAGTCTTTGACTGATTTGCTTAAAAGAAGCCCAATTATCTCTTATTCAGTAATTTTTGTGGGGCCAGCAGACTTATTACGAGAAATTGAATTGCATTAGAGTCTGTATTAACATTCATGATGGATAAAGCTTAAACTCATCCAATCTAAACGCCAGAGAAATACAAAATCAACACAATGAAAGAGACAAATCAGTTCAGATCCAATTGGTCATTTCTTCAAACCAAGGTTATTCATATTCTATTGATGCACACATTACAAATTTTACAATCTCATAAATATTTTAGCTTTGTTGATCGAGTCAAAAACCACTAACACCATATTACATATCTATGCAAAATAAAGACATAATCTCTATCCATTCAGTGTTCATGAGAGGACAAATAATGGTGAATCAACTACTAAACATTATGCCATTTCTGCCATTTGTGTCTCTGCCTCGTTGGGAGTTAGCATGGGAGATCCATTGGGCGTTTGGGAAGGGGCTTGCCGTATTGATTCAAGGATTTGTGGGTACGAGCTATAAAGTATATATACAAAACGAAGTGCACATATAATGAACGTAAACCACCCAAAGGGAGGGACAAGTATCAAAATGAGCAAGTCACAAGCAAAAGCTCCACAAATAAGACACACAAATTCAACTAAAAGGAGAGAACTATTGTGGGAATTTGGTAGTGTCACCATTGCCAAAGCTATAGTGCTGGTACAAACATCAATCATTAATAGTACCATGATCACACTGTGTTCGTGTAATAGAGCACCATCTGAGTTTTGATACTTCAACCCAACAAGGGCGAGCAAAAAACTAAAGGAAAAACCGAACATAGCAAGAAATTGCTTGAAGAAACGGAGTTCTTGCTCAGATCTAGACATAAAAACATTGAAATGCCTCAAAATATGTACAAAAGATAGATATATATATATATATATATATATTTTTTTTTTTTTTGAATAATATGCATCATATTGTTACAGGCTGACAAGAATTAAACGAACATTTGTCACATTCCTTTTTTTTTTTTTTTTTTTTTTGCTAACAAGTAACAAGTGTGCAACATAGCATGTTTTGATATGTGCATAAGGAAATGTTTTGGTGTATATAATAGGGTCAAGATAGCCTCAATTTTTAACTAAAGTTGGAAAAAAATTGCGAAACTTTATCCCATGTTCAAGATGTTAGCTACTTAGTATATAAAATCTTATAATGTTGTGCCAAAAGTCTAAACTAACCCTTGGCTTAGTAAATCCCATTTTCTTGAAAAACTGGGATAATTTTACCAACCATCATGCACAAGCAAACTCTCTGCATCTTAATTAAGAAATTCGACAATAAAATCTAATATTTGTTTTGGATCGACAACAAAAAAAAGTTATGAGAAAGAAACAAGGCAAAGAAAAAGAAATCAGAACCTTTAATAATACTCTGGCTTGACTCTCAAAACTTAACCCGGCTTAACATCCAAAGGTAACATCTTTGGATTTTATGTGAAGTCCCAAAAGTTTTCACTTTTACAATTACAAACCTAACAATTAAAACAGGGGAAGAAGAAGGAATCAAAAAGAAAAATACTTTGAAGGAAATGACCCAAAAAAAAAAAAAAAAAATCAGGGCATTAACCCATTAAAAGCCAGAATATATAAGATTAAACTACAAGTTCCCAGCTTATTTACTTCAAAAAATCATGATCATAGTTTATGCACCATGTAGCCTTGTTGGGTTGCCAGGTAGTTAAACACACTGACTCCAGGTCTTAGAAACACACCCAGTCCACACATACACAACACAACACAACAGAGAAGATGGAGTTTAGGTAGCTGATTTTATGCCAAGAAAAATTATATTATGTTTCGGGTGTATATGTCATCTCTCTCACAGCAGCTGAGTGCCACAACTATGTGGGACCCAACTGTTGTGAGAGAGATGGCATATACACCCGAAACATGATATACTATCTCGTACGCCAGAGGCTTCTTTGTACTTGGACGTGGAAGCTCCAATCCAATGCTTGAAAAAACAATAAAAAAATCACATCCAATTTCTCTTTCATTTTCATATCTATCATTGGGACAAAAATGCCTTATGCCCTTTTCAGGCAAATTATATAGCATTATGCCCCCATTTTCAAACTAATTAAGGAAATGCCCATATTTTAAAACTAGATTTTTGTTAAATCGAGTTAAAAAAAAAAAAAAAATTCTTAGGTCCTATAGTGACGTTTTAAGGACCTATAGTGACGTTTTTTAACTCAACTTCAATGAAATCGACATATAGTGGCGTTTTTTTTACCTATAACTTGATTTCATTGAAGTCGAGTTAAAAAACGTCATTATAGGTCCTTAAAACGTCACTATAGACTCCTTAAAACGTCACTATAGGGCCTAAGAATTTTTTTTATTTATTTTAAACTCGATTTATCAAAAATCGAGTTTTAAAAGAGTGGCATTTCCCTATTTAGTTTGGGAAGGGGGGCATAATACTATATAATTTACCCGAAAAGGGCAAAAGCCCATTTTGTCCTCTATCATTAAGTACAATTTAATGAACATTAATTGGAGGCACGTAAGCAACCAACCTTATTTAGTAAAACACTTAAAAAGGAAAAATGATCATGTAGGTTTAGGAGCTAAAAACGTCTTGTTTGTTTAAAAAAATTAGTACTAAACCATGGAGCTTCAAGTCTATGCACTACTAGAATTTATGGCTAAACAGAGAAATGTAGAACCAAAAAACTAAACCAAGGAACTTTGTACTAACCTTTCGCAAAGAAGATTGCTCAAATTGTTGCTGTCCATCCTGAACTGAGTGAGGAATTCGGGTATGTTCGGAACAGAGGGAAGGAAACGGACCACTCCTATGATTGTCTATTTGTTTAAGGTATCCTATGATTCCTTATGATGTCAAAGCCTCATGGTCTGATACATAGCTTTTTTGCCTGCTAGTCTCTCTATTCTCTATGTTAAATCTACACAAAATTTCCAATAGATACATAAATTGACTTTTATTTAAGGCGAAAAGCCACTTTTAGTCCCTATATTTTCAGGCGATTCCCATTTTAGTCCCTACATTTTATTTTTACCGCTTTTAGTCCCTATCCTGAAAAACGCTTCCCGTTTTGGTCCCTGCCGTTACATCAGAGACGGAAAAAGCTGACGTGGCAAACGGTAGGAATAAATAATAATAAATTAATGTCCACGTGGCCTAAATTAATAATAAAAAATGTCACGTCAGCGTCTAAATTAAAAAAATTAATTTATTAATTTTAACTAATTAAAAAAATTAAAAACTAAATCAAAAACTAAAAATATCATGAATTTAAACCCAGAAATTAAAAAAAAAAGAAAAAAAAAAAAGAACGAGCTGGACAAGATTGAACTAAGAAGAAGATGAAAGATCTGGGTTGTTGGGCGAGATCTTCTTCTTCTTCACCCACAATCACTAAACAAATGTCATGGCTGCTGCTGCTTCTTCCTCTTCTCCCGTCGAGACCAGGGCCACCACCCCACCGCCGATCCCCTCCAGCCCACCCACTGCCGTGCCTCTCCCTCTCCCGCTCCTTCTGCCCGCTCCGCCCACGGCCCAGATCTAGGCCCAGCCCCAAACCCCGTCTCAGACTTCGACCCAGACCCAGCCCCAGCCCTCCACTGCCTCGCGGTACTTGCCGCAGTCGTGCTGGTCGCACGAAGCTGTAGAGAGTGAGATCCATGCCCGTTTCACGGTTTATCTCCTCCTAGGTCCATTTCCAGCGCATGGACGCCATGGAGAAAGGTCCAGTTTGTTTTTTTTTTTTTTTTTTAATTTCTGGGTTTGTGTTCTTAGATTTGGGTTTGTGTTCTTGTTGTTCTTATTCAAGACACCCTTAGATCTCAATTCATGTGATTTTTAGTTTTTAATCTTTTTTAATTAGTTAAAATTAATAAATTAATTTTTCTAATTTAGATGCTGACGTGGCATTTTTTATTATTAATTTAGGCTACGTGGACATTAATTTATTATTATTTATTCCTGCCGTTTGCCACGTCAGCTTTTTTCGTCTCTGATGTAACGGCAGGGACCAAAACGGAAAGTGTTTTTCAGGATAGGGACTAAAAGCGGTAAAAATAGAATGTAGGGACTAAAATGGGAATCGCCTGAAAATGTAGGGACTAAAAGTAGCTTTTCGCCTTTATTTAATGCAAAATGTCACCTGTATTCTCTCAAAAAAAAAAAAATGTTATCTCCATAAAGTTTTAACAACAGATTTTATGTGGCAGTCTGTTATTAGTTGTTACGGATAGACCAAAAAGTAATTTAAATTGTGAATTCAAATTAGAAACAAACAATAACAAATTAACAATACTTATAATTTGTTGTGAAAATGTTATAGACATAACACTCCTCATTTTCTCAAGTAACATGTCCCCTTAAAAAAGGTACATTATGCAGAAACTATCATTCCCTCCCCCTCCCACACCCCCTCCCCCCCCCCCCCCCCCCCCCTAAATTTGTCCCAATGCCTGCCTTACCAAAGTACAAAATGTTCAAGAGTATTAATTATAATATAAGTAATTGCATGGATTTTAATTATTTATCACTAAATCACTCACTACCGTGACGTATGTGACATTCAATTTTCATTTTTAAAGATTTTTTCATTTTTAAAAAATAGCATCCAAATTTAATTTTGTATTTCTTTGGTGTAACACAATGCACTTACATTCAGCTTTTAGGATCAATTTGGCAGGTTTGTTAAGAACTGGCATTGGTGTTAAAGAGTACATTTTTTAAAAATAAATTCTAAGCCTCGAATAATGTAAAAAGAGTCAGCTATTCCATTCTCATTTTTAAGCTGACCCAATTTTCTTGTTATCTTTTTCTTGTGCGACTTCCCTGGATGTTTCCTTAGCCTTGCCTACACGTATCAAAACCACCGTCTTTTTAAAGAGGCCGAATTTTTGTGTTTGTTTGGGATGCCGTATTATTATTGCCATTTCTAATTTTCTTTTCGTTTACCTTTTCATCTAAATTCTTCTTATCTTTTTATATCATAATCAAAAGAAGAAGAAAAAAAACTGTTATTAACCTTTTTATTTCAATTTATATCTATTTCCTTAAATTGATAAATAAGAAATATAATTATGAATTTATATGATGTTGTCTTATCATTTTCTCTCATTTCCATTTTAATATTTAAATACCCATTCTCAATCCTTCTCTACTTATAATTAAAGCATCCAAAGTCCAAACAAGAGCAAGGAGGATAACCACCTCCTATTTTCTCATGGATGGAATCATAATTTTATGATTTTATCTTTAGTGGGCCAAAAAAACATGCATAACTCTCTCTCTCTCTCTCTCTCAATCAATCAATCAAGAATATAAAAAATAATATATTGAAAATCAAAATAAATAAATACACAAAAAAAATAAAATTAGCATATATTCAATTCAAATACTAAAAATATGTAAATCAAAAGATACAAATTACTTCTTTTTTTTTGAGAATCAATACAAATTACTTCTTTTTAATACATTTCAACTTCATCATTTATAATAAATCAAAGCTTATCTTATACAATCTGTGGGAGGGTTTCATAGTCTCAGCCCCCAATTAGCAGGTATTGTCCTCTTCGAAAAGGACACTATGCCTTTCCTCAAAGTTTTGCTCAATCCCACATCGGGGAGAGACGCCTCCCACATGTGCCTTATAAGGATTGACCTCAAGACACATGTGTACCACTACTACACATTGTGGGGTCAAAGAATTTGGCGACCCTGGCCCATTTTATACCAAGCCCAAGGCCCATGCCAAGGAGGAAGAAACGTCCGAGGACGAAATTAGAAAGTCCAAATTGCCCAGAAACATTGCCGAGGACAGGTCTGTCCTAGGCAAACCAAGACCATGGGAGGAGGAAGCAACGGGCCATCAAAGGTAGCCTCCCAGAGTATCCCAAGAAAAAGAACAAGAACAATGTGTCAGCCATGGAAGCATGGTGGAGGAACAATTCTAGGATAAACTGTCATCTCCACATTAAATGCCCACAATTAACGTTCTGGCCGCATTAATGAAGAACTGACTCCTAAACAGTGCAGCCTTGGTTGTTGCAACCCACAGAAGGAGTGGGAAGGCGGCTGATGGGACAGGCACTCAAGTAGTGACCTGCTTAATCAACAAATATAGGGTTAAGATCAACTGAAATGGGGTATATAATGTAAGAAGTCCTTCTAGAAAGGGGGGACGAAAAAAAAGAGAAAATACAATGGTAATCTGAAGAACTCTCCCAACCTTTGTAGTCAAGCACTGAAGAAATAATAAGGGTTACATGTTCCTCAAGAGAGTGCCGAGGAGCAGAATTTCATACTTCAGCCCATGTTCTAGTCATCTCACCCACTCATTGCCATGTTTAGTTGTTGCAATCCTCACTGAGCCTTAGTTCTTAAACCCATTCTTTACAAATTTATTGTATTGGGCTAATTGGGTCTGAGTCCACTTGTCTAGAAGATGAAGTGCTCAAACCCAGTCCCTACACAATCATTTTCCATTTTGTTGGGAAACCTAGTTATATATATATACACACACATAGTTGAAATTTCCCATTCCATAGTTGCAATAGAAATTAGAATAGTAAGTACACCAAGACCACTCTATAAGTTAGCAGGTTGTTGATTTTCTGGTCCTTACAAGCTATTGGCATAATTCAAAAATATTTCACATTTTGTTTGGAATTCGGATGTTGAACTAGATTATGTTTGTAACGGTGAAGTTCCAATTTCAACAAACAAATATCATCAATTCTAAAAATTCCACATATCTCATTACTTACTCGCTAGACTGATGATTTAATTCTTGTAATTGAGAATTTATTGCAACATGTAAAATATCTAATTGTTATCAATGAAAAAAAAATAAAAAAATAAAAAAATTAAGGCGGAGCTAAATATCACCATTAAATCCAAATCTCAAAGAGCCAAAACTGTTAACTTTTGTTTTTTTTTTTTTTTTTCAAAGTGCCATTCTAAAAATATTATGAATCAAAAGTCATTTGCTTTTTTTCCTCTTAGTTGTGATATTTTTTAAGAGGGATTTGTTTTTATTTTGTTATTCCAAACAAAGTTTTGTTATTGTTTTGGGAAAAGGCCACAAACCACATATATAAACTAGGTGATATTTTATTTTTTTGGGTTCTTTGGACAATTTTCAAATTTGAGAAGGCTAATTTTGCAATATTGAGGACAATGCAAAAAAATCTTTGGACATAAAATTTTAAATTTAAATTATTACAAATTAAAATATACTATAGGCTATATTTGAACCAAGAAAAAAAACAATAGAGCGAGAGGCTCATCAATTGGAAATTATAATTGCCAACAAAAATAGATAAAGTTGTATTCAATGATTGTAGGTTGAAGTCTTCCTAGGTTGTGACAGGACAAAGTGAGAAGTTTTTAACAAAATTATCCCTTGCAAAAGCTTATAAATACCCTTGCAGCAGAGTGGAATAAAAAAAATCCAAACCCATAATTTGTTGAAATTTCTTGATAAACTTATTGTCATCTAACTTAACCATCAAAAGCATCTAATATCAATATCACATGGTGTCGGGGTGAAAAAAGTTTTCCTTCCAACAAATGAGATTTATGTTGGGTTGGGGGCCTAAACCGAAACTCAACGATGGGCTTGAAACATGGCCCAAAGGCTATCGGTGAAGTTTTTGAAGAGTTTGCCCTTTTTTTTATACCTTCGGCCTAGGATGGGACTAACAAGGGTTTTGAGATGGCCCAAAAACACTTCCTATAACAGACATGTCAGCATAATAAAAAGCATACTGCAATAAAGAAATAACCCAGCAATAACATATTTCAGCAATAAAGTATCCCAGCAGTAAAGCGAAACAGAGCAGAATAAACCTCCAGCCATTAGATATTCATAGATTAAGGAAAGTATTTACATCTTCAAACTCATCATTCGTGGACTCTGGCGAAGAGTCTTCTAATACAATAATATGAGGGAAAAACTCTATAGCAACAGTTACATCATAACCTTCAATAGTAAATGAATAAACAAATATCATAGGTTCCATTATAGCAAGTAATGAGGAAACTTAGTGTGAGATGAAGGGAGAAAGAGAGGTTCCAGCTAGCGTAGCAAGATCATACTGATGCCAGGGCATGCTCATGGATACAATATATGTAGTGAGTAGTGAGGGCCATTTGTGGGTAGTATGAGTAGTGAGAGAGAGTGTTCAGTAAAGCTACTAGGGCTTTCTGCTGGGGATAGATGAGTGTTTATAGATAGAGGTATGAGGGGTACTTATGAGCTAGGAGGTAGAGAACTTAGTTCTAAGCTTAAAGCTAAGAACTCAGTGACTCAAAACTTTGCTAGAACTTAGAGAATGCTAAATAGAGAAGTTAAGGAAGAACTCTTTTCTATTAGTGTATCTCTTAGTATGTGTTGAAGTGTTAATGGAGAGTTCCATTTATAGTTGAGTTTGAGGGGGTAATTAGCAAATAATCTCTGCTAAATCATCCTCAATCTTCAGAAAATCCTTAGAGAATTGTTCCTAAGATTTGGCTAAGAGTAGTAAGCTCAGTTTTAGCATGTTCTTTACTGTTTTGGGTAATGGCAGTTGGAGTTTTGACCTAGCATTGATTGCTGATTGGCCTTAGCTGATGAGATTAAAGCACACATTAGGCTAATGATCTTGGTTATGCTATTGCTAGAATCAGAGCTCTCTAGGGCAAATTGCATCACCCCAAGCCAGGTGTCAATTTTGGAGCCCTTTGCTGGGAACTCTGTTGGAGATCCCTTTGATGCCCTCCAAACCACATTTCCTTAAGCTTCTCTATTTGGAGTTCATGTGCTTGGTCCATGAACCAGAGAGTACACGTTTTTGGCATGATAATGAACTGATTTCAAGTTGTTCTAGATGCTTTCATGGCCTAGTTATGGATGCCCTTAGTCCTTGTCCGAATGGGTTGGAGAAGAAAGGAAAGACAGCTGGCTGAAGCTTCCTAGCCTTAAGTCATGTCATCCCAGCTTTGTGTCATATGAGAAATGATGGAATTTAGCTTCTCAAGGAAGGGTTTAACCCCTACTGGACACATGTCCTCTTCTGATTTGATTGGACAAGCTGGAATTGATGGCAATGGGCCCTAGCTGTCAGGTTGTGCTGAAGCTTGACTAGACAGCTCACGTGAGCTTCAGCTATTGGTATTTGTATGTGAGCTGGGTTAGCTCAGCTGGGCTTTGTAGTTGAGCTTCTTTGGGATTGTTATCCCTACAAAAATGAATAGTTTTGCCATGGGTGATATACATGGGCTATTATAAATTTTGTAAGAGAAGTATTTTTTGAGAGATGAGTAATTATATTTCCCATGAGTTAGGGACTTTAGTGTATGTAAAACAAGTGCCAACATAATATTGGGCTTTGTAAGATGGGTGCCAAAATAATATTTGGGCTTTATAAAATAGGTGCCAAAATAATATTAGGCTTTGTAAGATGGGTGCCAAAATAAAATTGGGCTTTGTAAGGTGGGTGTCAAAATAAAATTTGGGCTTTATAAAATAGGTGCCAAAATAATATTTGGGCTTTGTAAAGTAGGTGCCAAAATAACATTTGGGCTTTGTAAAATTAGGTGCCAAAATAATATTTGGGCTTTGTAAAAATAGGTGCCAAAATAATATTTGGACTTTGTAAAATAGGTGCCAAAATAATATTTGGGCTTTGTAAGATTTTGCAATAATATTGCCGTGTAGCAATGGGCTTTAGAGTGTCGTGTAGTAACGGGCTTTATAAGAGAGTTTTGTTGGGCTTTTCGGGTTTTGCTCACAAGTTAAATGATTTTGGGTTTTTTTGTAGAGATAGTGTAATTTTGTGGCCCAATTCGGTAGTAATGTGATAAGTATTTTTTGTGAAAGACCCAAATTGGATAATATGTAGGATATGATGGGTAATATTTGTGAGAGAGCCCAAGGTAATTTAAGAGGCTTATATAGGGAATATTTGTGGGAGCCCAATAATACGGAGAATATTTGGATAATATGTGTGAACTATTTACGTGGGCTCAAAATAGTTTATGGGCTTGTGTGTGTATTTTTTAGTGAGTGGGCTAATGAAATTAGGGCCCGAAAATTTGTACTTCAACAGATGGTTGATCAATGATGTAGCAATCAAAAGTCATTAGCAATTATAAGAAGGAGATTGACAATAGAGGGTTGATCAAAGATATGACGAGTAAAATTCATTTTCCTTGCAGGAATTTTACGAAGTAGATTGGCAATAGATGATTGATCAAAGATATGACGAGTAAAATTCATTCGCCTTGCATAGATTATACAAAGGGATTGGCAATAGAGGATTGGTTAAGCCCGGACTCATCTTTGGGCTATATTAAATCCAAGTTTGACAATAATTCCTTTTTTTGTTATCTAGTACTACCCCTACACCCTCTACTTTCCTCTCCATCTAAATAATAATAATAATAGTTGCATTAGTTATTAACCTTACCAAGAAGATTATACAGTACTTGCGAATTTTGAATAACAATTTTGCTTTTATTGGTTTTTGGCTCTATGCATAAATATTAGTTGACATTATGGCAAATTTTTAAAGAGTTAAGGGATTGAAAGTTATATTTGGCTTGTGTAGGAGATGATGTGACCATACTCATTGTAATACGTTAAGTTACAATGTGTTGAGAAGCAAACCAGCTCTACACATTTTGTGTCTGGTGACAATTTAAAGTAAGGTCTTTTTATTAGTTTTTTCCAATACCCTAATGGTAGTACTCGTTGAATACTTATTCGCAAAGCCATCAATTTGATACTTGGTTTTATTTTTTTTACAACTTTAACCTTGATTGAATTGATTACTTTAAACTAATACCACTATGATAATGCCAAAATCATGAAATATTAACAATGTTATGGGCATGTTGAATGCATTTCATGCAAAATATGGCCACATTGCTATGCAAATTCTTCATATGTGTAGAGTATTTTAAATATAAAATAAAAATGTTAAGAAACTTGCAAATTCTAAATTGTGTCATATATATTGAATACCTCAAATTTAGTTTCAAACATCTTCTTTTCAAGTCTTGCTCAAATTCACGATTTGCAAAAATAGGGCCTAGTATAGAGCTGACTCAACACATTTTGGGCCAAAAGAAATGTAAAATGTATTATTACTTAATATTTTATAACAATACATGAATTAGAAAAAATAATCCAACCTTTTTATATAATTTAATACATTAATTGGACTATTTTCATATATTTATATTAAAAACTTTTAATTCTAAAAATGTCGAAACCATTAGTATTAGCATAAATATCATATTTTAGATGCCCACCGTCTCTCTTGGCAATGTTGGATTTTAGTTTTGAATTTGACTTGAAAACTATCAATTCTAATTTTAATTTTGATAGAGAGAGAGAGAAAGGAAGGGTAAAATTTTTGGGAGTTTGAAATTTTTTACACTTTTAAAATATCGCAAACATAGTAAAACGTATTAAATAAAATTTGATCATTCAAAAATAATATAATAGTTTAAAAATAATATTTATTTATTAAATTTTTGGTCTTAATTAAAATTTTTAAATCGTAAGACCAAAAAACAAGGCATTCTATCGATTAATAGAAATTTTAAATTTTTTTTATTTATTATTATAGGTGAGAGGATTACTTTTATATTACAATATTATTTTATGCAATTGTATTAGACAAATAGATATAATATATTATATTTTAGGGGACCTTTTTCCATTTTGGGGCGTAGGTTATTGCCTAAATGGCCTTATGGTTGAGCTGACCTGTTGAGAAGTTTTAAAGGAAAGGGGAGAATATGGTAAAGGGAGAGGAGAGGAGAGAAAGGGAAATGACATACAACTTCTCTTTCATGCACCAAGTTAACTAAAAGGGCAAATAATGGGTTTGGACTAGTTAACATGGGTTTGGACTAGGTGTCTTCTAGCTTATTTGGGCTGGGTGTCTTTTAGCTTCTGAACCAATTTTTCTATTTGAATGGGCACATTTTCGGTGTTTTGCATCAAGTCCCATAAAGCCCGGTTTAATTAAATTTTGCTTAGAATAGGCCTAAATTTGAATTCTTTGGGCCACTTCATTGTAAGATTTAAGCCCAAGCCAATCACAATTTTTTTTTTTTAATTGAAGCCCAATTATCTCTTTCAGGATCTACTACAAATACAATTTATATCATAACTTATTTCACAACTTATTGAGACAACAAATTGTGAATTGTAGAAGATTACTTTCACATTGACCAAACATTAATACTGTATCATTTTTTTTCCCATCACTCATAACCTACTACTTTAACATGTTGTAGAAAAAATGTCACTTGACTTATTGTGTTAAAAATCAATGCATAATAAGAATACAATCTCCCCCATTCGCCGTGCTTAACCTTCTGTCAAGCCTTCCTCCAATTTAGTCACTTGTTTCTCTATCACATAGGGAGTAAGCATGAGAGATCCACAGGATGCTTGAGAAATTGATTGGAATTGGAATTTCTGTCTGAACCAGTTTGAAACTGATTGAAGATTTTTCTCGGCAAGACTCGAAAATCTTTTTATAGAAGCCATAAAGTAAATATACAAGTGTGGATGCACCTAACACAAGAATGACCCACCCCAAGATTGGGTTAAGGATGAAGAGGAGTAAGTCACAGGCCAAAGCCCCCAAAATAAGACACACTCTTGAAGAATAAAGGAGAATTTCTGTTGGTAGTGGCTAGTACCCACGCTGGCAATGCTGTAGTGAAAGTAACTTCATCTATTATTAGGCCTAGCATGATTGCATTGTGTTCATGGAATAGAGTAGCACCTGAACCTTGATACATTAATCTGACGAGGACAAGTAGATTACTAAAGGTAAATCCAACCAGAGCAAGCCATGCGATGAAGGAACGGAATTCTTGCTCAATTCTAGACTGAAAACATAAAATGTCTCAGATCATGTGCAACATATAGTTAAAGGGTGCAAATATAAGAAATTAAATGAATATTTGTCACATTCCATTTGTTTTTTGGGGCTAGGTTGCTAGTAATATGTAACTTGACATGTGTTGTTATGCATAACAATGTGAAGATTGCTTGAATTAATAATAATAATAATAATAATGAAAAAGATGGACAAGGATGGTAGAAAATTTATCCTTTATTTAAGAGTAATGCATAAAATCTTTTGATGTCTTGCCAAAAATATGAACTTAGTTGGATACAATAAATTACAAGGCCCTTAATTGAGTGAATCTCATGTTCTTGAAAAATTGTGGTAATGCCAGAGTTTTGTAATTTAGTGGTATTGTATGTTTTCTTTTATGAAGCGAATTGTAATTCAAATCCTCTCACCTATTATTGTAATTATTTATTTATTATTTATTTTTTTATAAAAATGGGGATAATTTAATCTTCTATCATGACTTTCATATACCAAATGCTTCATAATTTAAGGAAAAAAAAAGTAAAAGTAAAAGTAAGTTGAGAAGGAAAAAAAAAAAAAACAAATAAGAAGAGGATTTTATCTTTAAAATCACAAGTTTTTCTAAATTTGCAGAAATATGCATAAAGAATTTCAAATTATGCACAAGAAAAATGCTCTGCATTTCAATAATAAATAAAAAATCGAAGATCAGTTTATAAAACATCGATATTCATATATATATAAAGAATACTATATAGCAATATATATATATATATATATATATATATATATATATGTATATATATAGCAATCTAAAGAACTGAATAATGCAAAATTTTGTCCAACGAATTTTCAATAAATGGTGTGAGAATCTTCCTTTTACATTAAACATGGCATAAGGGTTGATGATGCCGAAAATCGTCAGTAAGCGGCACAATACTCACCTGCTCGAAACAAGACTTGTGAAACAAAGACAAAGAAAACCCTTCAAAGAGTATCGGTGTGGTACCGGCCACAAAGTCCCTCTGAATGTTAAGTCAAAGAACTCTTTCTCAACTCTAGAGTGCCAAAGCTGGGGTAAATTATGCGTACCTTGATTTGTGAGGGTCTTGGGGTTTTTATAGTAGTGTAGGGTTGACATTCGTTCCTTGGCCAAGAAGATGTTTCCTTGTAGGAAAGAAACTCTTTATTTCGCGTATCTTGCGGAATCCTTCCTTGTAGGAGTCTTCTTGATTAGGGTTAATCGTGGGGCGCAAGATATTTCCTTATATACTTATGCGTGTAGACCAAGTTATACTGAACCCGTCAGCTTCATCCCATCAGCCTCACTATCCGTCAATGCCTTCTGATCGTTTCTATTCCATACATTGACGACCATCAGGTGTGCCCGTCAGTCTTTGAGATGGATCGTCGGTTTCTTAGAGTCGTTTATGGGCATGTAAGCAAAGTCGTCAGCTACCACAGGTTCATCAGCTTTACTTCAAGAATTTCTACCTATCAGCTGCCCCCTACTCCATAATCCTATCAGTTCCTGCTGTCGGGTTGTGGAGCTTATTTATATATATTTTAGTAAAAGGGGCATTTATTGACGGGTTCCTCGAGTAGCCATAAATGTCAGAACACGTGGCTCGAGCCAATTGGCCTTATGTCTGGACGAGGGTGTCGCTTCGTCTTCTGTGTGCTTTTTATCCTATATATACCTCACTTCCTCCCTCATTTTCTTCTATTTCATTGATGTTGATCATTAGAGAGAACCCGTCACTTCAAGGACTTCGCCCACGTCATTGCGCTTTTGTCATCGTCCTTTTGCTGAGATCGTCACCTTTCACGAAACCGTCCACGTTACTTGGTAAGTCACCTTTACTCTCACTGCCTCCTATCTTTTACTTTTATCCTAGTTGATTGCGAAACCTTTTTAGAGAGGCCGTCAACTTAGGTTCTTAGAATACCTCCATCGCTTGTAGGTAGTCAGATGTCTAGAGAGGCGACGAGTGAACAGTCGTCAGTCCGCGAGGGAGCGGGCTACGACGAGGTCTTCCCATCAGGTCATGAGCCCAATGAGGGCTTCTCCTGGTCGTTAGAGAGGGAAATGTCAGCCCAATCTTTTGACGAAGAAATGGAAAGTGGTGGAGGAGAAGATGAGGTAGTAAGTGAGGGCAAAGATGAGAATGATGAGGATGAAAGGGAGAGAGAGAGTGACAGGGATGAAAATGACGGTGATGAGGAGGTCTTAGAGAGTACTTCAGGAAGCCCAGGAAATGACCGTCCTTTCATTCTCCCTAAAAAATGGACGGTTAATGACTTTCTACTGACGATGTCGGACAAGGTTTTCAACAATTTACGTGACCGCTACCAAATTCCAGACAACATTCCAATCCGTCTCCCTGGGAAGTTTGAGAAGTGCTATTCAGGGAAGACCGCGGACATCGGCATGTATGATGCCATGTTCGCGGCAGGATTGAGACTGCCTCTGATGACACTTCACCGTTAGTTGGACAATTTTTTGGGGTTGTCCATTAGCCAAATTGCCCCCAATGCTTGGAGGATATTCATTGGGGCTGAGATTTTGTGGAGGCATCTAAGTGGAGGGAACCGTTAACTAACTCTTGACGAGTTCTTTTGGTGCTATCGTCCTCAACACATCGTCTCGTCCTAAGGAATATACCACTTTGCTACAAGGAAGAAGGGACTAAGGCTAGTATCTGATATGCCCGATTCCAATAGGAATTGGAAAGGCATGTATTTTTTTGTCAAAGGGACGAACTGGATTTTGTCGTCAGGAAGAGTAGGAGACGATGCCTCATGGTTTTGACAACACTTGGGCTTATGTCAAGGATTCAGGTTAATCACGTCTGCTTCTTTTAGTCTATTTGTTTCGAATTTCTAACATCGTCTTCTTTTCTTGTTTTCTTTTAGCTAGTGTTCGTCCACATATCACAGTCGAGCAAGAAGACTTTATTCGCCAGGTAGCAGAAATCCCATTGGACGAGCGGAAGTGTCGGGATCTCATTACACTTGACACTTTACACGCGTATTGTAGGGGTCCTGAACCAACACCAGAGGCTCGTCGTCTTAACGATTATTCCCATCGTCGTAAGTTTATCCATTTTAACCCTTTTTTTCTTTTTCCATCAGTTTGTCCAAGGCCGTCACTTCTTCCAATACTTGTTATTTGCCCTTTTGCAGAAATGGAGGCAGCTAGGCTGAGGGCGCAAGTAAAGGTAGCTGCTGCGCGCCAGAAAGAGGAGAACGCCAAGGGAAAGGAGAGGGCGTCCTCGTCAGCCCCCAAGGCCGTCAATAAGGAAGCGACTAAGAGGAAGGGTGACGAGGAAGGACGACCGCCCTCCCAAAAAGGTGTCTCTCACTCCTGGAGAGAAGTTTCCTAAGAAGCCATCACCTCCCAAGCCGAAGCACGGGGCAGGCAAGGGGCTGATGACGTCACCTGGCCCCGTCACTCAGGATCCTAAGCTTCGTCTTCTCACTCACAAGGACTATGCCTTGGAGATGATGGAGTCCATTATTAGGGACAAGGACGTGGACCTTTGTGTTGAGCAAGCCACCAAGGAGCTAGGGGCGTCAGGTCTTTTTTACCTTGCTCGGGTACGTTTCTTCCTTTATTTCTCTATTTATTCATTCTTATGCTTAATAACTGACGGTTATCCTGTCTTACAAGCAATGGGTTGTATGAAAGCTTTGCAAGATAGGGGCGTTGCCAAGGAAGGGGTGATTACCCATCTGCATAAGCGTATTAAGAACCTGACCAACGGGCAAGAACAATATAAGAGCGCCCTTCATACCCTTAACCAGAAGGTGAAGGAGTTGAGAGAGAAACTAGAGGAGGAGGGTTGTCAGAAGAAAAAAGAGCAAGAAGCCAAGGAAACGGTGGAAAAGGAGTTGACAGCCCTTGCAGGCCAAGTGGAGACAGCCAAGGATGATACCGTGAAGAAATTCAGGGCGTCACAGACATTCATTAATTCCTATGCCAAATACTATGTTGACGAGTTTGAGGATTGCCTTAAACAAGTCAAATCCATCTACCCTCACCTGGATTTGTCTAAGGTCTCCATAGATGACCCCTTGCCGTCAACACCAGTAGGCGACACTACTCTTGAAGAGAATGATGACTCCACCGAGTCCGAGACGGATCCAAAGGATGATAGTGTCGTTCTTGCCCAACCTGCTGTGGACCAGACCGTCATTCCTTTGACTCCGTCGGCCAACCCTCCGAATGCTAAAAATCCTTCAACTCAAGATGTCCAGGACCTTCCTCCTAAAAGTGACGAGATCCAATAGGATCCCCCAGCCTCCTGAAGTTTGCCTTTTTCTTTCCTCTTTATTGTAAATTTGCTCTAATTTCCGGACAATATTTAATGCCCTTTTGTTTTTTGAGCTCTGTTTATAAAAAAACTTCATTTTATTTATGGTATTTCATATTTGTCACTTTCAATATGTGTGTTGTTTTTTATTCATTGTTCTATGTGTTCATTACCTGTGCTTGTCTGTATGATATGTTTGTACTTGGTAAACTAGGACGAACCCGTCCACTTATTGGATTTAAACAATAAACTCGTCCACCTAAGGATTTTATAGCTTCAAGGTGTCCTTATGGCCTGGACTTGTTTATTTTGTGGACTTAATGATTTTAATTCATCCTCTTTGAACCCGTCCTTTCTGCGAACTTGGTAATTTCGTCCACTTTTGGGCTTTTTATTGAACCCGTCTACCTAGTTATGGATCTGTCCACTTGTGGACTTAATAATATCAACTTATCCATATGGAATGAACTCGTCCACTTATGAACCCGTCTACTTAGTCATGGGTCCGTCTACTTGTTATGGGTCTGTCTCTTTTAATTATGGATCTGTCCACTTATGGACTTAATAATACTAACCCATCATTATGGGATGAACTCGTCCACTTATGGACTTAATCATGGACCCGTCTACTTAGTCATGGGTCCGTCCACTTGTTATGGATCTGTCCCTTTTAATTATGGATCTATCCACTTGTGGACTTAATACTAACCCATCCTTATGGGATGAACTCGTCCACTTATGGACTTATTCATGGACCCGTCTACTTAGTCATGGGTCCGTCCACCTACTATAAATATGTCTATTTTAATCATGGATCTGTCTATTTGAGGACTTAATAAAACTAACTCATCCTTATGGGATGAACTCGTCCACTCATGGACTTAATCATGGACCCGTCTACTTAGCCATGGGTTTGCCCACCTAATATGGACCCATCCATTTTAATCATGGATCTGTCCACTTGTGGACTTTATAATATTAACTCATCCTTAAGGGATGAACTCGTCCACTTATAGACTTAATCATGGACCCGTCTACTTAGTTATAGGTCCGTCCACTTGTTATGGATCCATCCATTTTAATCATGGATCTTTCCACTTGTGGACTTACTAATATTAACTCGTCCCTATGGGATGAACTCGTCCATCTATGGACTTGATAAGCACGTAGAATAAACATGTAGAAACAAATAAGTACGCCAGTTATTTCTGAATAAACTCCTCTTATTATGATAAATGCATGTAGAAAAACTGTTCTTTAAAGAAAAAAAACCAGCCCTCTAGGCTTAAAATGTATTGTAGCAAAAATTAACTAAAATAAATTGGAAAATGAGGAGTGTCGCTCTTCATGCTATTATATCTACTGGTAGTATTTTCAGAGATGCTCGGTGTTCCACGGGTGGTGCAACTTCTGTCCGTCCAACATCTCCAGGTGATAGGTACTTTTCCTCTGCCATGACGTGATTCTATAAGGCCCCTCCCAGTTAGGGCCGAGCTTTCCTTGGGCGGGGTCTTTAGTGGCACCTATTACCTTCTTTAGGATGAGGTCTCCAATCTTGAAGTCTCTGTGTTTTACCCAGGAGTTGTAGTGTTTGGCCATAAGGTCCTGGTACTGTGCGAGTCTCTGCTCAGCTGTTGCCCTGACTTCGTCCAGTAGGTCAAGCTGTAGACGCATTGCTTCGTTGTTTTTTCTTTCATCGTGATTGTCTACCCTGTAGCTTGTGAACCTGACTTTTGTTGGAATAACTGCCTCGCTCCCATATGCTAGCCGAAACGGTGTTTCTCCTGTAGGTGTTCTGGCCGTTGTCCTGTATGCCCATAGTACACTTAAAAGCTCTTTAGGCCATATACCCTTTGCCCCCTCGAGCTGAGTCTTGATAATTTCAAGCAAGGATTGGTTTGTGACTTCAACTTGCTCATTGGCTTAAGGGTGGGTGGGAGAGAAGTAGTGGTTTTTGATCCCCAACTGTGAGCAAAAATCCCTAAAGGAGTCGTTGTCAAATTGTTTCCCGTTATCTGAGACTAGGACTCTGGGAATCCCATATCTGCAGATGATGTTCCTCTAGACGAAGCTTCGCACGTTCTTCTCTGTGATGGTGGCCAACGCTTCAGCTTCTACCCACTTCGTGAAGTAGTCTATGCCTACTATAAGGAATTTCAGCTGTCGTACCACTGTCAGGAATGAGCCCATGATGTCTAACCCCCATTGAGTGACTGGCCACGGGGCTGTCATAGAGGTTAATTCTTCTAGCAGCTATCTGATGACGTTGCTAAACCTTTGGCACTTGTCGCAAGCTTTGACATAAGTCTAGGCATCCTTCTGCATAGTGGGCCAGTAGTATCTTGCTTGAATCAGTTTGTGTACCAACGATCGTGACCCTGAGTGGTTCTCATAGATCCCTTCGTGGACTTCTTTCATGACATAATCTGCTACCTCAGGGCTCAAACATCTCAGGTACAGTCAAGAGAAGCCCCTCTTATATAGTACGTCTTTTATCAAGACGAACTGGGCCGCTTGAACCTTCAACTTTCTAGCAGCCTCCTTACCACTGGGTAATGTGCCGTCTTTCAGGTAGAAGACTAAAGGGGTGGTCCAATTGCTTTCGGAACCTATTTCCTACACATTGATGGTATCTATCAACGATGAAGGCTGAATAAATGAGAGTACCTTGTCAAGGATGACCATGTGTTCTGCTGACGCGGCCTTGACTAGACGGTCGGTGTCACGCCCCAAACCCGATACCTAGATTTGTGACCATGACCAGCATGCTAATATCAAGCCTAAACCTGATATTAACAAGAACCAACTTAACTTTTAACAAAAACTTTTACAAAAGCTTCACTCTTTCTTATCATCTTTGTTTCTTTACTTAAATGATATAATTTTTTTCACTTGATATTCAGAGCATCTACACTATACTCCAAATATAACGAAATCCTCCAGTTTTTCAAATTCCATACTTTCACATAATACATCTCTTAATACCTTAAGGTACAACTTTCATTAGATCTTAAAATTCACAATACTGCAAAACTAAACATCAAATACTACTTTAGGATCTATACATATAAACTAAAACCAGCTCCTTCCAAAACTCGAATAAGCCTCCCTCTGCTCCAAAATAAAACTTGCTAACTGAAAGAGTGGAAGGGGTGAGCTACACAGCTCAGTAAAGGTAAGATATATGAGAATTCAATAAGTATGCATGTAAATCAAATCATTTCATTCTATGAATATTCGAATAGGAGAACATCTTTTCATGCATAGTATCTTATACTATGTATAATAATAACTTATACGCTCTTCGTAGGAAAATAATTATTCTCCCTTTTTTTATCAGAATAATTTTATCAAAACCTTTCGAATTGAATTTCTTTCATTTCTTACAAAGTTACCATATATATATTTTCATTACAAAATAATTATTTTAACTTAAATCAGATAATCGGTAACTTTGCCTTAAACTGGAAACATCTTAAAGAATAATAAAACTTCCTTCATAACTTGTTCTCGTAAAATATTATAACCTTCATAATCATAAAACTTAACGTTTCATAAAGAAAAACATATATCTGATGACTTCATAACATAAACTTATACTTTCTTCAGAAACTTTATCTTTATAGCATAACAGAACATTAGAAACTTTTATCTTTAATGAACAGCTTTCTTTTCATCAGAAACTTCTTCTTTTCATGAGAGCTTTTAACTTTCCACAATGTATATAACAAAATAATTCTCTCATGATTAATAACATAACATAGCTGTTCATAAATAACTTATTGATTAGTCCCTAGCTGATAGGTCTGTACTTATTTGGGAGGCTTCTAGTGCTAGGCATCCAGCATTCCCCACAATGCCAGGTATTCCCGGGATCACATCATAATACATATCTTCCAACCATGGGGGTAGGTTGGCTTCCCCCACAAGTTAGTTGTAACCAACAAGGGGCGGGTATAGCAGAGCCAGTCCCACTTATAATGGCCAATCAGATAACGTTTTCCATGGAAAACTAGTAATTAACCCCTACTAGCAGAGTTCAGATCACCAGAGGACATAACCCGAAAACATTTCATACTTATTCATCATATTGAAACTCATACTTTGCATTACATTTTACGATAATAGCATTTCCATTCTTTTCTTTAAACATCATGTTCGTGGAATTAGTAATAGTATTAATATGCTTAAATCATATACATAGAGTTTCGAAAGCTCACGAACATATCTTGGTCTGATAATGCTTACATGTCATATTCTCTAATCAAAAACATTTTAATGCATAATATACTTTAAAATAACCTCATGACTTACCAAATGCTCATATAACTTATCCCTTACCTGAAAGCAGAGGAGTCGAGAGCCTAAAGTCGAAGGAGCTTAGACCTGGCGGTTGGTAACACCTAAACCGAAATCAAAGCTTATTACTATCCATAATTTCCTTATCATAAACTTACACATTCATCTCAAAGCCTATCTCTTAAAATTAAGGAAATCCTAATCCCACCTCAACGAGGTTCCCACAAACACAAAATTCATTCATCATACAACATGATGTATTAAATCATAAAAACCAACATTCTCAAATTACTTTCATAAGAGCCAACTTCATTTCAAAAGGTGCTTTAAGCTTAGGGCAACAATGCATGCATAAACATAAACTCTTTTAAGCATTGTCATGTAACCATACACACTTAAGGAAACATACAGCATGTTCAGTAAAACAGCTTCATAAATACAACCGTCGAATGGTTTAAAACCCCTCCTTTGAGTACTACACCTTGAACCAAGGTATAACAAAATTATTCTATGATCTAGACATATCATATGATGAGCAAAATAAATTATAGCTCAAATCATTTACCCTAACTTTAGAATTAAATCCTCAAAGTTAGGCAGGTCCCTTGCTGTTCACTGTTTCATTCCAGCAACTTATGCTTTACTTATAAAATACAAATGGACAACCAATTCACATTCAAACCACATGAAATTTTACAGAGCAATTCCCTTGTATGTCAGTATATACCATAAAAATTTCATAGTCAAAGAATAAAATTATGATTTATTAAAAATCATACAAGCCAACGTGTTCAATTCTGTCCTGGCAGAAAATCATGCAAATTATAAATTAAATAATTATTTTTCTATTCATCCAAATGTTGTGAAACCACTTCCACAACAACCATACGTGTCTTAGGGTTCATACAAACTATTCGTAGGATCCTAATTCACAAAATATGATTTAATACAGAATTTTCTTGTTGTAAACCTCAAATCTGTCACAGAGACAGCTTCAGTACATATTCTTTCTAAAATCATCAACAAATAGAAATTGGCCTTCATATCACTTAGGTATTTTTATTCCTATAATAAACATATTAAAATACCTAAATAAGCATCCAATAGACCAAATATCATCAAACTTTCAAGTCACTAAAACAGAATCATAAGTTCATCTTCTAAAATCAGAACAGAGAACAAAGAAGGAAAATAAACAAAACAATTATACTATCAAAACACCCAAAAACATATGAGGTTTAATTTACTTACCCACACACTTTGAAGATGAAACCCTAGTGTTTAGGCTCTTAATTTCTTCTTAGAGAGATATCTATGATTTTTGGTGTGAGAGTGAGGGAGAGATGCTGCCGTGCAAGAGCAAAGAGAGAAGAAAAACCAAGAACAAAGAAAAAGGAAGGGAGAAAGAAGATAAGGAGCTGCTGGACCTCTGGGGCAGCCAAAGAAAATAAGATAAGGGAGAAGACTTTTGTCTTCCTTTTGAGTGTGTGAACCCGTGGACTTGAGAGAAGACTCAAGGGAGCTTCCTAGCACTTTCCTTAAGAGAAAAGAGAGAAAAGTGAGGTGAAACTTCAGATTTGTGTGACCCGTGGGAAATGAGAGGAAGTGAGTTTCTGCATGTTCTAATTACATTGAAAAGTCAAGGAAAAATGAGGTGGAACTTGGTGATTGCATGGCCACCAAGTCTTGGTCTTTGGCTTGTCAAGATGCATGAAACTTTGGCTTTACTTGTGTTGAATTCTCATTGGTTGCATGTGAGTGGAATTTCTACTATCACAACTCATGCATCATATGCCTATTTACAACACCAACCATGCATCATACTAAATATATATATATAATACCACTAGCCATTTCAATTATTTATAATCTTTACAATTCTTATTCAAAAATATTATAAAATAATATACTTATTAAATATTCTTATATTAATTTTAGGAAGTAATTGGCTTAAAATAGTAATTACCCACTTAAACACATAATTTAATGATAAAATTAGGTCAGGGTGTTACAGTCGGCTTGCTCGTTTTCCCCCCGGAGATTTGAATGATCTTGGCCCGTAATTCGTCCACCCTTTTCTTTGCTTGCTCCAAGTATTTCTTCATCCTCTCACCCTTACACTTGTAATCACCGTTTACTTGGTTTGTGACAACTTAGGAGTTGCAATGAATAATCACACTTGCGGCCCCTGCTGCTTTGGCGAGATCTAACCCTGCTACTAGTGCTTCGTACTTTGCTTCATTGTTAGTTGTAGGGAAGTCGAGACGAACCATGCATTCGATCTCGTCCCCTTCGAGAACGAAGTACAATGCCTGCTCTGCTAGCCCGTCTGTTGGATGATCCGTTCGTGTGTATACTTCACTAAGGATACTCCCCTGCTCCCTGGTGATCTATGTTAGTGAATTCAGCAATGAAATCAGTGACTACCTGTCCTATAATGGCAATACATAGGTGGTACTATATGTCGAACTCACTCAACTCTATTGCCCATAATACCAGTCGTCCGGTAGCTTCGGGATTGCTTATCGCTCGCCATAGAGGTTTGTCAATCAGGACGATCACCGTGTGGGCTTGGAAGTATGGCTTGAGCTTTTGGACTGCTGTAACTAAAGTGATTGCGAGCATTTCCGTTGGTGAGTATCTTTCCTCTGCGCCTCGGAGTGCTCAACTTGTGTAATACACTGGCTTCTGTACCCTATCCTCTGTACCCTATCCTCTTCCCTAACTAAGGCGGCACTGATGGCTGCCGAGGATACCGCTAAGTAGAGGAACAATTCTTCCCCCGGCTGGGAAGGACTCAACAATGGGGGAAATGAGAGGTAGGTCTATAGGTCCTCGAATGCCTGCTGACACTCAGTTATCCACTCAAAATATTTCTTTAGTGTGCAAAAGAAAGGTAGACACTTGTCCGTTGCCCTTGACACGAACTTGTTCAGCGTTGCTATCTTGTCGTTAAGGCTTTGTACTTCTTTCATGTTCTTCAGGGGTTCCATCTCTATTATGGCCTGAATTTTGTCTGGGTTGGCCTCGATACCCCTCTGAGACACCATGAATCCCAGGAACTTTCCCGCCGTCACTCTGAAGGCACACTTGCCTGGATTGAGCTTCATGTTGTAGGAATGAAGGGTGTTGAATGTTTCCCTGAGATCTTCCAAGTGATCTTCCTCCCTTCAGCTTTTCACCAGCATGTCGTCAATATAGTCCTGGACGTTTCTCCCTATCTGTTATGCGAACATCTTGTTCATGAGCCTCTGATACGTTGCGCTCGCATTTTTAGGCCAAATGGCATCACTTTATAGCAGAAGAGGCCCTAGCTAGTGATGAACGAAGTCTTCTCTTGATCTACTTCGTTCATTCTGATTTGGTTGTAACCCGAGAAAGCATCCATGAAACTTAATAACTGGTATTGAGACGTAGAGTCAACCAGGATGTCGATCCACGAGAGGGAGTAGCTATCTTTGGGGCATGCCTTGTTTAGGTCGGTAAAGTCTACACACATCCTCCGTTTCCTGCTGGCTTCCTTGACCATTACCACATTTGCCAGCCAGTCAGGGTAGTAAACCTCCCTAATGAAGTTCGCCTCCTGCAGCTTGTGGACTTCTTTCGCTATAGCTCGGTCTCGTTTTGGGGCGAATACTCGCTTCTTTTGACAGATGGGTGGAAAGGAAGGAGATACATTTAGTCTGTGCACCATGACCAAAGGGTCTATTCCTTGTATGTCTGCATGGCTCCAAGCGAACACATCTTGGTTATCCTTGAGAAAAGTTGTAAGTGCTTGGTGGATTGTTGGGCCGGAGAGGGTACCAATCCTGGTCGTTCGATCAGGGTTGGAGTCGTCGAGAAGTATTTCTTCAAGCCTTTCAATGGGCTCTATCATTGTCCAGTGTTCTTCTATATCCATTGCTTGGAGGTGGTCGTCCATCTCCATCATAGCTATGTAGCATTTGCGTGCAACCACCTGATTTTCGTGCAACTCTTTTACTCCATAATCAGTAGGGAATTTGATCATTAAGTGGTAAGTCAAGGTTACAGCCTTCCATGAATTGAGGGTGGGTCGTCCTAGGATGGCATTGTAAGTGGACGAGCAGTTGACCACATGGAATGTTACGTCTTTAGTGATCTGCTGGGGGTAGTCGCCCACTGTCACGGATAATGTGACTATACTAAGGAAAAACACCATTGTTCCTCCAAAACCAATGAGTGGAGTGTTCGTCGGAACCAGTTACTCTCTATCAATCCTCATCTGCTGGAATGTAGGGTAGTAAAGGATGTCTACTAAGCTGCCGTTATCAACTAGGACCCGGTGCGTGTTCTAATCCCCTACCCATATGTTAACGACAAGTGCATTGTCATGCGGGTGGTGAAGATGCCGGGCATCTTCTTCCGAGAATTCGATGATGGGGTTGTCGATCCACACCATCTTTGGTACAAAACCTGTTAGTTGGACATTCTATACCATCTTGAGGTAGGCCTTATAGGCCTTTTTGGACAACCAAGTAACTGTTGTGCCCTCTACAATTATTCTTATGTCTCTTATGGGCCTAGAACGCTTGTTCTCCTGGCGAGGAGCTTGTTCTTGAGGTGGATCCACCCTCTCCTTGCTAACAAACCTTTGCAGCTTTCCTTCCCTGATAAAATCTTCGATTTGTTGCTTCAAGTCGTAGTAATCAACTATGTCATGGCCATGATCACGATGGAAACGGCAATACTTGTCCCTGGACCTCTTATTAGGATCTCCCTTCAGCTTGCCGGGAAAGGTCAGGGCTCCTTTGTCTTTAATTTGCATTAAGACCTGGTCGATCGAGGCAGTCAGCGGTGTGAAGCTTGTGAACTTAACTGTGGGTGGTTTGGAGCGTCTATCCTCCGGCTGTTCTCCAATTCTAGCCATCTTCCGCCCCCTGTCTGGTCGCGTGTCTTCCTGTCTTTCCCTTTTCTTAGGCTTTTCCTTTTGGGCCAGTAATGTATCTTCCGCATTCATGTACTTGGTCGCCCTGTAAAGCACATCTAACATACTTTTCGGGTCGTTCTTTTACAGTAAAAATAGGAACTTACGCTTCCGTAGTCCATTGGTGAATGCCGCCACGAGTATCTTGTCATCCGCTTAGTTGATCAAGAGGGCCTCCTTATTAAAGTAGGTTATGTAAGATCTCAGCGTCTCGTCCTCCTGCTGCTTAATGTTCATTAGGCATGCAGTAGACTTCTTATACCTGTGTCTTTCGATGAAGTGCGAGGTGAAATGGGCGCTTAACTCCTTGAAGGTACCAATGGAGTTAGGTGTCAGTGTGTTGAACCAGATTCTTGCGGGTCCCTTCAATGTGGTGGGAAAGGCTCTGCACATGATCTCATCTGGCACCCCTTGAAGGTGCATCAAGGTCTTGAAAGACTCCAAGTGGTCTAAAGGGTCCTTAGATTCGTCGTAATTTTCCACCTACAACATTCGAAACTTCGGTGGTAGGGGGAATGAAGTGACAAACGCTGTGAATGGCAAATCAGTTCGATGGACCAAGTCATCGAGGTCGCTGGACACCCATCCTCTAAGGGCATTCATCATAAAGTCCATCTGTTCCCTCATCATCTGCATCTTAGCGACTATGTGAGGTGGGACTGTATTTGTGACTGATAGTTGGCTCGTGTCTTGTCATTCTAGCCTGCTTGGGGCGTTACTACCCTCTGGCCCTTCCTAGTTCCTTCTCTCGGCACTGGTGCCTTCTTGGTCTTCCTCTTGGGTATTAGGGCTTGCATTCTTTTGGCGCAGCTGTTCTTCCAGATCATGGTTCTGCTTGGTGAGGCGCTCTACAACAGCGGCAAGAGTTTGAACTTGTCTCTTGAGTGCAGTCGTTCGTGGTTTGTCTCCTTGACCGTTGTTGGTTGTCGTCATCGAGCGAGTAAGTACCATGCAACTCTTTGTCTGGGAAGCGATAATATGGCTTATAAGTCGCTGTTGCTGAAGTTCCCACAGACGGCGCCAACTGATGATGTCAAAAATCATTAATAAGTCGCACAATACTCACATGCTCGAAACAAGACCTGTGAAACAAAGACAAAGAAAACCCTCAAAGAGTACCGGTGTAGTATCGGCCAAAAACCCTTCGAAAGTTAAGTCAGAGAACTTTTTCACAACTCTAGAATGCTAGAGCTGGGGTAAATTATGCGTACCTTGGTTTGTGAGGGTCTTGGGGTTTTTATAGTAGTGTAGGGCTGACATCCGTGCCTTGATTAAAAAGATGTTTCCTTGTAGAGAAGAAACTCTTTATTTTGCGTATCTTGTGGGATCCTTTCTTTGTAGGAGTCTTCTTGATTAGGGTTAATCGTGGGGCGCAAGATATTTCCTTATATACTTATGCGTGTAGACCACGTTATACTTGAACCCGTCAGCTTCATCTTGTTAGCTTTGTTGTCCATCAATGCCTTCTGATTGTTTCTATTCCATACGTTGACGACCGTCAAGTGCGCCCGTCAGCCTTTGAGATGGATTGTCAGTTTTTCAGAGTCGTTTATAGGCATATAAGCAAAGTCGTCAGCTACCACAGGTTCATCAGCTTTACTTCAAGAATTTCTACCTATCAAGGGTGTATTGAAAAATATTCATATTTAGACTGTGTTTTGGTCAATGGTCAGGACCCCTTTGGTTTGGTTGTATAATACAACTTAGCCATTCAGCCAAAAAAAGACAAAAGAAAAGAAAAAAGTACTACAAAAGATGTTTTACGAATTAAAGTGAATTTATATTTGACAAAAACTTTTTTTTTTTTTAACTTTTTAGTTTATTTATTAATGTACAACTTTTTAAATACTCATTGTTTTTCTAGTAACTATAACTAATTTTAAACAATAAACAAATAAATTTTTAGTAAAAAGTTACATTTAGATGCAAGAGAAAAAAGTTTTGTAACTTAATGAGCACTCTTAAGCACTATAATTTTCGGATTCAGATCTTCTAGATTTTCTAGGGTACTCTACCAAATAGATTTCCTTAAATCTTAACCATTATTTAATGATTTAATGGTCTAGATTCTGCCATGTCGGCATTCCACTAACAATAATCTTTATTGTTTTATTTGCAACATTATTTTATTATTTTAAGAATATTGTTAGTGAAATGCTGACATGGCAGAATTTTGACCATTAAATTATTAAAAAGTGGTTAGGATTTAAGGAAATCTACTGGTAGAGTACCCTAAAAAATCTAGAGGATCTGAATCCATAATTTCCTAACTATCAAAAAAGTTTTTGGCTCCACTATTGTTTGTAACACTTGATGCAAGAGATTAATATTTTGATTTAGCGTATGAACAGAACATAGTTGGTCATTTCTTAGAGGGCCAAATAGGATTATGACCAAGGTAAACAATATACCCTAATTTTTTCAATGATGAATGGATTTGGATCCTCTCCCTTTCCCTTTGAAAGGAAGAGTCTATTTTATGGACAAGATTGATTTGAAACAGATCTAGGGTAAAAAAACATGTTGCCTCAATTAAAATCTAATTAATAACCTAACTCAAAAAATTTAACTCTAGTTAAACACTCATTTGACTAAGCAAATTTCCTTTCTCGCACCACCAAATACTTGTGAGATACTTATGTTCTTTTGAGGGAGAATGTCAGTTAAATGAAAAAGAAAGAAGAAAAATTTAACAATTTTTGTCCAGTAGGTATACATAGATTCAGATGTAAACTATTTACATAGATAATAAAACTGAATATTTCCATATAAATTGCGTGGTTCTTTTTTATGGAACAAAAAAGAAAGCATATTTTCAAGTTTCACAACTTATGGTACATATCATATAAGTGGATAGGTATAATATTTTTGAACCCTCTTGTCAAAGAAGCTAGAAGCTGTTCCTGTTAATTACTATTTATTCATGCATTATCACTAAGCAACTACACTGATTTATTAATTGTGAAATATTCAGCCTACGGCAAGAATTATGTTTGCTGCTGGCTATTGATACATTGGCTTTTGAAGGTGAGGCAAATGGGTTTTCAAGTATACTAGTAAGGACTCTTTTTCTAGTCGATACTTCAATATACAATAACTTTTAATGGCTAAAATTGAGAGTTTAAAGAAACACGTTTCAATCTCAACCTTAAAAAAAAAAAAAAAAAAAGAGTCTGCAAAAGTTAACAAGTGAATAGATAATTTTTTTTTTTTGGAGAGAAAAATAGAGGCTATTGGATGTGGTGCAATACTGATCTCAATCCTTTATGGTTATTTATTATGCTTACCTTTGAACTGACTTTGACATTTGAAATTTTGAATTGACATTTTTTTGGGGTTGTTTTGCATTGAATCCCGTAAGGCTACTTTGCTTAAAATAGGCCCAAATATGAATTCTTTATCCCACATCTCAATAAGATTTAAGCCCAAACCAAACGCTATTTTTTTATTTTTTTTTTCAGAGCCTGACTGATTTGTTTAACTGAAGCCCAATTATCTCTTCTTTTTTGTGGGCCAGCAGACTTATTACTAGAAATTGAATTGCTTTAGACTATGTTTTAGCATTCATGATCGTTTAAAGTATAAATTTATGCAATTTAAACATTAAGAAAATACAAAATCTGCTCAATGAAAGGGACAAATTGGCTCAGATCCAATTGGTCATATAAAAAATTAGTCATATATTCAAACCAAGGTTATTCATATTCTATTGATACATACATTACAAATTTTATCAACAATCTCATGAATATTTAGTTTTGAGAATTGAGTCAAAAAGAACTAACACCATATTCCATATTTATGCATAATAAAAACACCATCTCCATCCAATCAATGTGTCTGAGAGAGGAGAAATTATGGTCAAGCTGCTACTAAACATTATGCCATTTCTGCCCCTTGTATCTCTGTCTTGTTGGGTGGGTGTTTGAGAAGGTTCTTGCCTTATTGATTTTAGAATTTCTTGACAGGAATTGAGAATTTTGGCGTATGTGCCATAAAGTATATATGCAAGACCAAATGCACATATAATGAACATGAACACCCCAAAGGGTGGGACAAAGATCAAAAGAAGCAAGTCACAGGCAAAAACTTCAGAAATAAGGCACACAATTTCAAATAAAAAGAGAGAACTGTTGCGGAAAGTTGGTAGTGTCACTATTGCCAATGCTATAGTGCCTATACATACATCTATTATTAATAGCACCATGATCACACGATGTTCATGGAATAGAGCACCATCTGAGTTTTGATACTTCAATCCAACGAGGGCAAGCAGAAAACTAAAGGAAAAACTGAACACAGCAAAATATTGCTCGAAGAAACGGAGTTCTTGCTCAAATCTGGACATAGAAATATTAAAATGCCTCAAATTATATTCAAAATATAGATTAAAAAAAAAGATAATGTGTAACATATTATTAAAGGGTGCAAACATAAGAATTAAATAAAAATCTGTTTCCATTTTTTTCCTTTTTGGGCTGGGTTGCTAACAGTGTACAACATGGCATATTTTCATATGTACTGTAACATAGTGAAATGTTTTGGTGTTTATATATATAATAGGGTGAAGATATTTTGAATTTTTAACTAAAGTTGGGCAAAGATTGTGAAAACTTTATCCCATGTTCAAAGATATTAGCTACTTAGTGTATAAAATCTTTTAATATTGTGCCAAAAGTCAAAACTAAACATTGGCTTAGGGTCCGTTTGGTTCCCGTAAAATATTTTTCGGAAAATACATATTTTCCGGAAATGCTATTTTCCGGAAAAGGAAAATATTTTTATATGTTTGGTTGTTTTATGAAAATTAGTGTGGAAAATATTTTCATGTGTTTGGTTCAGTTAGGAAAATGCTATTTTCCTACGACAAATTCCGGCAGCAAATTCCGGCCACCACAACAACAACAACAACAACAACAAATTCCGGCAACCACAACACCACCACAACAAGAACAACAATAATCAGTTCATCAAAAAAAAAAAAAAAAAAAAAAAACTGAGAGATCGAGGAAGAGGAAGCGATCGACGGCGCGGCGCGGCGACGACGATCGACGATCGATGACGAGGCGCGGTGCGACAACGATCGACGGCTTCTAGGTTCGCTGGTGGGAGATCGAAGGCGAGTCGCGATATCGAAGGGTAGATCGCGAGATTGAGCGGAGGTGATCGAAGGCGATCGCCGGCGTGGTGCTCGGGGTTCGCCGGCGCGATGATCGAAGGCGCGGTGCTCGGGGTTCGCCGGCGACGTCTCCGACGTGTCTGGGCTCGCTGGGTTCGGGGTGCTGGCGCTCTCTTTCTCTCTTTCCCTCTCTCTGTCTTCATGCTCTCTCTTTCTCTCCATTTTCCGGAAATCATTTGAAGCGAAAATGATTCCGTAAATCATTTTCAGCCTTGACCGTGAGTCAACTGAAAATGATTTCCGGAAAATTGCTTTTTCCGGTGCAACCAAACACCCGAAAATATAGAAAACCATTTCCGGAAACCAATTTCACCCAAAACAAACGCAGCCTTAGTAAATCCCATTTTCTTAAAAAATTGGGATAATTTTACCAACCAACATGCATAAGGCAAACTCTTTGCATGCATATATATATATATATATATATATATATGCAAAATTCAGTCCAATGGATTTTCGGCAAATGATGTAAGAAACTAAGAATCTTCCATTTAGTATTTAGATTAAACATGGCATAATGGTGTATAGAAAATATTCATATTTACATTGTCTTTTGGTCAATGATCTGGCCCCAATGGTTTTGTTTTTATTGAGGTCCCCCGTCCCCAGTAGTTTTGTCAATTAAAAATAACTCATTTATCAACTCTTTAATTTATTTGTTCGTGGACAACTTTCGAAAATCTTACTTATATATTTATATAATTATAATTTAACTAACTTTTAATAAATAAACAAATATGTTTTAGCAAAAGGTTTTAAAAGATATGTGCAAGAGTTAGATAAACACGTGATCTCTTGTGTAGTAATTTAAAATTTTTAAATAAAAAATTAAAATTTATAAGTTAATATAAATCTGGGATAAAATCTAATATTTTTTTTGGATCGACAATATAAAAAGTTTTGGGAGTTAAATACATCTTTATAATAGAAAATAAACATGACAAGAAAAAGAAAAAGAAAGCAGAGCCATTTCTAATTCTCTGGCATTACTCTCAAAATTTAACCCGGCTTAACATCCAAAGGTAAAATCTTTGGATCTTATGTAAAGTTCCAAAAGTTTTCACTTTTAAAATTACAAACCTGACACTTAAAACACGGGAGAAGAAGAAAGAACCAAAAAGAAAAATACTAATGAGAAAAAAAAAAAAAAAAAATCAGGGCACTAACCCATTAAAAGCCAGAATATATGTAAGATTAAACTACAATTTGTCTGTTTATTTGCTTCAAAATATTATGATCATAGTTTATGCACCATGTATTACAGGCTTGTAGCTTGGTTGGGTTGCCCGCGCAGGTGGTTCAACACACTGAATCCAGGCCTTAGAAACACACCCACACATACACAACACAACAGAGAAGATGAAGTTTAGATTGCTGATTGTAGGCCAAACTTGAATGTGGAAACAAAAGTCCCAACAATACTCTTAGAGTATTTTATAATCTTCAATTGGTTGGGTGTCTTTTACCTTATTTATGCATTCTCTTTGACCCAAATTTGCAATTTGAATTAACATTTTTTTTTTTGGGTGTTTTGCATTAAATCCTGTAATGCTATATTTTATTTAGGATAGGCCCGTATAAAAATTATGTGTATCACATCTCAATAAGACTTAAGCCCAAACCGAGCTTATATTTTTTCAAGGGCTTGACTGATTTGTTAGATTGAAGCCCAATTCTTCTTTGAGCCCATCAGACTCATTATGAAAAATTGAATTGCATTGGATTGTGTATTTGGATCTGTTTGAACATTCATGAATGTTTACAACTCAAACTCATCCAATCAGGTCAATGTGAAAGGCAAACCGGCTCGAATCCAATTGGGCCATAATTTCAAACAAAGGTTATTCATATTCTGTTAATGCAAACATTACACATATATGAACTCCATCCATTTAGTGTGCGTGTGAGAAGAAATTAAGTTAAACATTATGTCATTTCAGCCACTTGCATCTCTATCTGGTTGGGAGTCAGCGTGAGAGATCCATTGGATATTCGGAATTGAAGATTCTCTCGGAACCAGTTACATAAAATGTGGATGGCATGAGAAGTGCAATTTGAAATTGATCCAAGAAATTCTTGACTGCAGTTGAGAATCTGTTCGTACGAGACATAAACTAAACATATAAGGATAAATACACATATAATAAAGACAAACCACCCAAAGGGAGGGACAAGGATCAAAAGCAGCAAGTCAGATGCAAAAGCTCCAGAAATAAGACACACACTTTTGAAGAAAGGGATATATCTTGGGTTGGAAGTTTGTAGCATCGCTGCTGCCAATGCTATAGTACAAGTACATACATCAATTGTTAAGAGTAACATGATTGCACCATGTTCGTGGAATAAAGCAGAACCTGAGCTTTGATACTTCAATCCGAGAAGAGCAAGCAGAAAACTAAATAGAAAGCCAAATAGAGCAAGCAATGCGGCGAAGAATCGGAGTTCTGGCTCACTTCTAGACCAAAAAAAAAAAAAAAAAACCATAAAATGCATCAGATTTTGTGCAACATATATTTAAAGGGTGAAAATATAAGAATTAAATGAATATTCGTGATATTCCATTTGATTTTTGGGATAAGTTACTAACAAGGGTGTAACTTGACATGTTTTGGTATGTATATATAACACAGTGAAGATGGCTTTCATTTTACAAATAGTTGATGTGGCCAACTTCTTATTGGTTTTCATCTAGGCCTACTATTAATATCACTTTTTCATTTACCAATAATTACTCACCGCATCAACAGTTTGTAAAATATTTTGTAAAAAAGTTTGTATCTCTAGCATTATTCTTAATTTTAAATAAAGTTGTACAAGAATTGTAGAAAACTTGTCCTATATTAAAAGATGCTAGCTACTTTATGCATAAAATATTTTGATGTGCCAAAAGTCTGGGTACAATAAATTAAGAAGGCCCTTAATTGAGCAAATCCCATATTCTTTAAAAAATTGGGGTTAATTTTTCCTTCTATCATGATTTGGATATGTCAAATAGGGATGGCAATAAAATGGTGCGAGGTTAGATTGAATACAGAATTATAAATCACATGTCTCACTTTTTGTATTCCACTTTATACTACATTAATCACAACTTATTAGTATTCAATTTATTTTTCTTATAAAATAACAAAAAGTTTAAAATGGAGAAGAAAATAATAGACACATGGTATACCACAATTGGTAGAATATAAAGTGGAACAAAAAAATGGGACATAGTAAATATTTATATTCAAATCGGATTATGAGCGTCTCATCCACACTTTACAAAAGGGAAAACCCAAACGAGGTTGGTTGGGGTGAGGTGTTGGGTGGAGGCATTTTCCATCTCTTATATTTGACTCTGTCACTAATGATATACTCCTTCCGTCCTAATTTGTTTGTCTAGTTTTAAAAATCCAACATTTTAAGGGAACATAATTTATTGTCTTATCTATTGTATAAAGAGATAAAAGTTTCCAAAACTACCCTTAAATAGATTTATCAAAAAATTGGAATACTAAAAATATGAAATGGTTTTGGAAATAAAATAAGGGCACAATAGAAATATTAGTAAATTAATGATTTATAATTTTAGAAACATGACAACATTTTGGGACTTCCCAAAATAGAATAAAAGGCAAACATATTGAGATAGGTGGAGTATATGATAAAGAAAAAGGGAAGAGTGACAGTGAGCACTGAGATAATAAACAATAAGTATGTTTAGATGATAGTAATATAACCAAAAAAAAAAAAAAAAAAAACCACCAACTTAAACGTATAAATATGGGTGTGACTCTGTGTGGAGAGAGAGAGAGAGATGTGCACACACACACGTGCTTGGGTCGAGGCAAGACAAGACGAGGTAGTCAGAACTAGTCCCAACCTATCGTTCCTTAAATGTAGGGAAATTTTGTACAGGACAAAATGTGGGGTTTGATCAAGTGGGGCACATAATTTTTGTCATCCCTAATAGTTCGTTTGGATTGAGGGAGAGGGAGGGGGAGTAGAGTAGATTTAGCTTCAAATTAACTTATTTTTAGCCAACTCTACTCTGCTCTCCTCCACTCTCCCTCCTTCTCCTCTCCATCCAAACGGGCCATAAAATTGCTAAATACTTATCAATTTTTATGGGGAACTGAGAAGAGCCTTATAGCAAAACTAGCACTTTCAGGAATTTCCAACTAAGATGTCTAAGATTCAATTCCACCCTATTAATTTCAACTATCAAATTATTAAAGAGAAAAAAAAAAAAAAAAAAAAACTAATGCAAAATATAGTCGTGCAAATTAATTTTCTTTAAATGGTTTAAAAGTCCCCATTTTACATTAAACATTGCATAAAAAGGGTGTGTAGAATAAATCATTTATAAATTTATACTTTTAATTACATAACTTATTTGATAAGTCATATAATTTATTTAAATAATACACATAAATCATTTTATGAGTTATCACAATGAATTTAGGGAATTTTCTCGATATAAATTTAGTACACAAACTGTATATATAGACCTGTATCATTAAAGAATTTATGACAAAAAACCAAAACTATGTTAAATTGCTAACCCACAGAAACGGCCGCTTAATATTACAGCCACATCAGACACGAGATAATGAACCGGTTACCGGTGTCGCAGCATTGAAGATGTGAAGACTGAAGACATTCATGGATCCTCACGACGCCGTTTTGTATAAGAGTGTCATGATATCAATATGCGTAGCTTAATTAATTATTTCACATATGGCTCCCATGTGTCACTTTCAGTATATTTCCACATGCACGTTGATTTCTGTTATGATTGTAGAATTCTGTTACAATTGCAGAATTAGATTACAGACTTCTCATAGAAATCACTCACTCTAAGCTTCTCCTTCTCTCCATGTTGTCCCTCTCTTTGTTTTCTGTTATCTTCAACCTCTCTCTCTCTCTATATATATATATATCCTTCTTCTTTGTTGTTGCAGTCTGAAAATGTAAAATCTTTGAAACTAAAGAAAATTAATAACTTTGCACTAACCTTTCAGAGTGAAGATTGCCCAAATTGTTGCCATCCATCCTGACTCTGAGCGAAGAATTGAAATGGTTTTAGCAGCTCCTTCTAATGCGTGTTCTCTCTGGTCTTTTACGATAGAAAGAGTGGGTCTATATCTTCGACTATTTAAATGGCTTCCTGGTCGCTGTGGACCGTCCCAAATTTATCAACCACGCGCCCTACAATTCATTTAGGTCCCTATTATTCACCAATCTTACGAGTGCGTTCATGTCCAACTATCCCACAACGCGTTGGAGTTGTCCCCGTACCCATTTTTCAACATCCATCAAGATTTTTCACAAATGGAATTTGCCAAAGTAGATTTCCTCCGGTCTTCCTGCTAGCAAGACATGCTTTAGAGCGCACTTTTCTAAAGCATGTTGCAAGAGATGCTTTAGAATTTAGAAAAGTGCAGTCCTGCAGGAGGAGGAAATCTACTTTGCTTTTGAAAAGTTTCATGAATAGGACACAGATCCCAATTTGGGTTGGCCGAATTTTTATTATATTATTACTTATCAGCACTTCTATTTTTTTTTTAGATGGTTTTGCGGTATTTTGGTAATTTTAGAAGTTTCAAGGTTTTTTACTCATTCTAGAAGATTTAAGGGCATTTTGGTCATTTTACGAATATGAGGATATTTTTTAATCATTTTACAAGTTTTAGGAGTATTTTGGTCATTTTAGAGGTTTTGAGGTATTTTAGGTCATTTTAGAGGTTTTTGGGTTATTTTGGTCATTCAATAGGTTTTAGAGTATTTTAGGTTGTTTCGAAGTTTTTGGAGGTATTTTGGTCATTTTAATGGTTTCGGGGTTTTTTATTTTTTATTTGTCATTTTAGAGGTTTTGGGCATTTTGGTCATTCTAGTAGTTTCATGAGTATTTTGGTTATTTTAGAGGTTTCGAGACATTGTTTTGCCATTTTTGAGGTTTTAGGGTATTTTTCGTCATTTTAAAGGTTTTGGGGGTATTTTGGTTATTTTAGAGGTTTCGGTGGTATTTTGGTAATTTAAGAGGTTTCAAGGGTATTTTGGTCATTTTAAAAGTTGTGGGGTATTGTGGTCATTTTGGAGATTTTGGGGGCATTTTGGTCATTTTATAAGTTTTGGGGGGTATTTTAGAGGTTTTTTTGCTATTCTAGTAATTCTCATGAATAAAATTAATTTTTTTTAGTATGGGCTATTTTGTCGATTCAACAAATTATTATATCCCCACTAATAAGTAATGTAATATCATCCCATTAAAGAATGTGGTGTGATTAAGGTGATGTGATTTATATTTTAACTTTAAATTACAGTAATGTTAAAAAACATTAAATGAATCAAACACCTTAATGTCATGGTAAAATCTAAATCCAGCTAAACTTTTAATTTTTGGTAAAAAATAAAAATAAACATGCCATGTCAAACTCTATTATAATTCGAAGTCATTTGCTTTTTTTTCTTTTCTTTTTTTCTCTTACTTGATTTTTTTGTTGTTGAGAGATTTGTTTTTATTTTGTTATTCCAAAGAGAGTTTCGTTTTTGTTCTAGGGAAACGACACCAACCTCAAACATGAGCTAGGTGACCATCTTATTTTTTTGGAATTTGGGTTCTTTGGGCGATTTTTCCAAATGTGGGATGCTCGTTTTTCAATTTCGTGGACAAAGGCAAAAAAAAAAAAAAAAAAAAAAAATGCTGACGAGCAAATAAATAAAATTATTGGACCCAAAATTTTAAATCTTAATTCTTATAAATTAATATATACTGTGGGGTATATTTGAGTCAAGCCCAAAAAGAATCGGCTAGGGGCTCAACAATTGGGAATCTCAAAGTAACGCATGGATAAAGCCGAAACTCAATGATCATTCGCCAATAAAGATGGACACAGCCGAAACTCAATGATTGTAGGTTGAAGTTAGCCAGGTCTATAACATCAAAGGAGAAAGCGGTCTTTACAAAATTATCCCTCGCAAAAAGCTTACAGATAACCGTGCACTTGAAGGAGAAATCAGCCAGGTCTATAACATCAAAGGAGAAGAAGTCTTTACAAAATTATCCCTCGCAAAAAGCTTACAGATAACCTTGCACGTGAAGGAGAAATCAGCCAGGTAAACCCTTACGCAAAAAGCTTATAGATAACCGTGCACTGGGAATGGCAATTTTCCCTAGATAACCCGTGCACTAGAAATGACAAATTTTTCCTACTCTGCTTGACATGTTTTTCTGCACTTTGTCCAAGGTAGGTTTTTCTCGCGTAAAGGTGGTTGGGTGAAATTTTAGCCCTGCACCACACGGGACAAAGTGAAAATGAGTTTAAACTTTGTAAATCAAAACTACCCGGTCTTGTATTGATAAAAGTTAAATTGTAAATTTTTCATATCATAAAATCCTATTATTTAAACAAATATATTATTAGCTTATTTTATTCTACCGAACAAGACTTTGTACTTTTTTTTTTTTTTTTTTTTTCTCTAGTAAGGTTGGAAATAAGTTACCAATTTTAACATATTCTATTGTTTATATTATAAACAAATTTATATACTAGTGAATCAATGATTTTGTATTATGAGATTTTGTTTTTGTTGTGATATTGTCTTATTAAACACTTTAATAATATTATTCATTTTTTGCTAAAAATTAGTTTGATTTGATAGTGAAATTTATTTTTAATTTCAAGAATATTTTTATTAATGAAACAGTTTTTATTAAAAACAATTGTAATAATTGTGGGTAAATTAACAAGAAGTAGAGTTTTATGAGGTGAGGTGAGGCTTTGCAGGGCCTCAAGGGGCAAAGATAGGGCAAGAAAATTTTTTTCCCATTATGCAAGGCGGGATAGGGATATAGTAAGATAAAATTATGCAGGGCAGGAGCGAAAACCCCATCTTTCGGACCCGCCCTGCTCCATTGCCATCCCTACCATGCACGTGAATTAGAGAGGATTGAAAAAATTCCAAGCCAATAATTTGTGTGGGCTTGTCAAGTAATTAAAAGCTAGCATTTTAGTTTAATTATCTACTGTTTGGTGGTCTTACATTATTTATTTGTCTCAACTCTCTCTCTCTCTCTCTCTCTCTCTCTCTCTCTCTCTCTCTCTCTATATATATATATATATATATATATTAGTAGCCAAAGTTAATAGAAAATCCAATTAGATTTTAATTGGATTCTCAATTTTGCACTACGTATTCTATTTAATTTTTAATTTTGTGCCAAGTGAATTATTGAGTGTAAAAATTGAAAAGTCCAAATCCAATTAGATTCTAAATTAGATTTCAATTGAAGTCTAATTTTCCATTACATGTCCATCTACTTTTGTAATTTTTGTTGCAAATGAATTATTAGGTGCAAAAATTGAAGAGTCTAAAATAAGAAACCATTATATATTTAAAAAATGTATGGTTTAAAAAGTGTAAGCTAATACAATGTATAATTTAAACCTCTTCTCAAAAAAAAAAAAATTTAATTTAAACTATATAATTGTGATTGTTTTTAATTATACTCGTACATATGCATGCATGAGGCTACACATGAGTTTCAAATAATATGCAGGCCAAGGGTTCAAATGAACCCTTAACTTGGCCAATTCATATATATAAAATTTTAAAAGTTTTACTATGGCCTCCTAAAATAAAAATTTAAACTCTTTAACCCTAAATTTTGTTTAAATCTAGCTAAAATAAGCTTGAATATAATTATCATAATGCTACTTTCACTATATTTTGACAATAGTAAAGATATAACTAGTTTTTATCTGAACCCATAACTGACATCACTTTTTTATCTTTTATTTTGCTAAATAAACCTTCCCTTTGGGACTCTGGCATACTTTGCCATTGACAATGAAATAAAGTTATTTTTCCTTGCATTTTTCTTTTTTGTCAGCAAAAAATTACACCACCGTTATTTGCTTCATCCAATTTAGCAATCGATTCATCTTTTTCAAGTTTGACCTTTTTAAATTTAGCTTTTAATTTTGCAAAACTTTTAAAAGATTTCATCAAAATTTATAAAACTTACAATAGGCATCTTAAATATCAACATCATCATTCAACACAATATCATGCAAGGCAAAACAATCTACAATTTCCATGGCAACGAGGGTCAATGGATCACATAGCAAAGATTAAAACCTAATCAGAGTGTGTTTGCTCTGATACCACTTGTTGGATTATAGATTGACCCTGATTAATTAATTTAGTTAACCAAGTTGATTAATTAGGTCAAATTACATGTAAATCGTGAAGGTACCAACAAATCACTAATAAACTAAGTGCAACGGAAAATAAATAAACACGGTGATTTGTTGACGAATGGAAAAAATCTTTTGCAACGCAAAAACCCCATTGGGTGACTAACTCCAAGCAACATAATGATTGTTGTTGGCTACAAAGTTCTTCACTCCAAAGTATGTTGAAGATCTAGAAACACTTGGTTACAAAATCTTAAGGCGCACAAAATGCAGTAGCTTCTCACAGAGTGTATGAGTTCTCCAATTGAGTCTCTGTCTTTGACAACTTTTAAAATAAGCCTTTTATATGGTCTAGGGTTGTAGAGAGAGAAACCCTAATTATCCAAGTCATCATGGGCCGAATATCAAACCTGAGAATTCTGAAATCGTAGATCTCGATAGATCGAGCTTGTGTTAAGCTTGTGTCAAGCTTCTTCATTAAACCTTGATAGATGCTAGTGTCAAGACTAGTATCGAGCTTCACAGAATCAGCTTTTCTTCGGCCAAAATGGCCAAATACGGTTTTTGAAAATATTTTGCAATCTACCACTGTTTCTGAAATATGTATGGATCTGTTACTAATTGGGAACCCAAGTTTGGGGAACTCGAGTTCCATAGAAAAATTTTGAAAATTATTTATGGAACTCAAGTTCCATAAAAAAAATAGCACAACAAATTTGATGGCTATTTTTTCAAAGAACTCGAGTTTTTGGAACTTGAGTTTCACAAACTCGAGTTTAAAAAGGTAGTAGATTGCTAAATATTTCACAAATAATGGTAGATCTATACATATTTTTCCAAACAGTGGTATATGGCCATTTTGGCAACTTTTCTTCACTTGTTTCTTGGATCAATTTTCATGTCTTTAACGATACCATTTGTTATGTTTGAGCAACATACTTCTTGATACATTAAACCTAACTTAGATCTACCCAACTACAAGTAAAGTGCGTTTTGTCAAAGGATAAGCCAATACATAAAAAATATGACCTTAACAGATACCACCAACACACAGTAGGACATGCCACTACTCGACTCCATTGTCATATTTCTGCATTTTAGGAAATATCGAATTGTCATTGATGACAAAAAAAAAATCCCAAACAATACTCTTAGAGTATTTTATAATTTTCAACTAGTTAGGTGTCATTTACCTTATTTATGCTTTCTCTTTGAACCAATTTTGCAATTTTAATTACATTTTCTTGGGTGTTTTGCATTAAATCCTGTAAAATATATATATATCTTATAATGCTACACTTTGCTTAGAATAGGCCTAGAAATGAGTTCTTTGTTCTGCATCTACTTAAGATTTAAGCTCAAACTAAGTTGATGGAGAACTAAATATTGAATCAACTCCTACTCGTCCATAAGAGTCGTCCAGACAAGAAAGACTATCCTGACATAGAAAGGTCGATCCTGGTAGGACGACCGTCCACGAGCATAAAGGTCGTCTATAAGGAAAGCCCCCGAACGACCCTAAACATGAAGATTTCCAAGGGTAAGATTTATCTACAAGAGCTTATGAATTGAACCACGTGTAATCATTTTGATACATGAGCAAGATCCTGATTCATCGCTAAAGCTTCCTACTAAGCACTTAACTTCCAATGACAGTTATAGAAGATAAGAGTAAATATTCTAACTTCTACAGGAGTTGTAGAAGTTAAGTCTAAACTTTCAGACTTCCATCAATATGGGGGAAGTTACAAGACAAGTAACCACTCCAAAGTACACTATATAAGCACTCATCCTCATCAAATGAAAGTAAGTTCCACTGTTCCTCAAAAAAGTTGGAATTCTTAAGGTTGAGAGAAACTAACTTAAGCATTGGAGGGTTCTTGGCTGGTCCACCTCGGTCTCCTTTGATCCTGTCTTTTTTTTTTTTTTTTTTTTTTTTTTTTTTTTTTTTTCAGGCCTTTCAATCAATTGCCCAAAGCATTCAACCTACTGATTTTCTGTGCATCGTCAGTTGGCGCCGTCTATGGGAAAGATAAATTTTGTGTTTTGCACTTTATCTTTCTTCAATAAAAGGTTGCATGGTTCGAACAAGATCAAGGGCTACTAGTCCAGGCCACCAGGAGAGTAGGAATGCTTCTAGTAATCCTCACCATGATCTTTAGTTAGCACCTGTTATGCAACTACCTTCCATCCAACACATACAGTCCATGGTAGCTGCCATGGCGGAATTAACCCATCAAAACCAAGAGTTGACTAGGGAGATCAGTCTAAGGAGGCAACGCCATGAAAGGCACACAGTAGGACAAGCTCAGAGTCAAGAAATTAGAGAAGGAGAAAATGCTGAGCCCAAGTAGCAATCAAGGGGTACCGCTTCATGAAAGGTGCCATAATTGGAGAGAGAAATGGATCAGATGAGAAAGGCCATGGACAAGATGAAGGAGAACATGAGAAGGGCGAATCCCGTAGATGATTTAGTTCATCGAACAGACTCCCCTTTCACGGCTTCCATCAACGGTCATCCCTTACCTCCCAAGTTCAAGATGCCTTCCTTGGATTCGTATGACGGGATGTGTGACCCATGTGATCACATCTCAGCCTTCAAGACTATGATGCACCTTCAAGGGGTTCCAGACGAGATTATGTGTAGGGCCTTCCCTACCACCCTTAAAGGGCCAGCACGAGTGTGGTTCAATAAGATACCTTCAAATACTATGAGTTCTTTCAAAGAATTGAGTAAGCTATTTATAAAAAATTTATCGAAGGACAAAGGCATAAGCACTCCTCGTTCAGGCTGTTAACCATAGAGCAAGGGGAAAATGAAAGCTTGTAGTCCTTCATTACTCGTTTCAATAGGAAAGCCCTGACAGTAGACGAGATGGATGACAAGTTGTTATTGGCAGCCTTCCATAATGGAGTTAATTTTGATTTATTCATTCATAAGCTTTATGAGCAAGAGCCTCACACCATGGCTGAACTTGTCCATTTGGGCCAAAATTTCATGAATGCAGAGGATGCAATTATAGCTAAGAAGAGGAAGAGAGCCTAGCGAATGGAAGTAGATCCCCTGCACCATCCTAAGCAGGGTACTCGTCCAAAGAAGGCCCGGGCGGGAGAGAAGAAAGATCGAGACAACAAGAAGGCAAGTTCTTCAGCACGGAGTCAGTAATATACGCCCTTGAACATGCCACTTGAACAAGTGCTCATGCAAATCAAGAATGATCCATCCTTGAAGTGGCCGGAAAAAATGAAAGGAGATCCCAACAAGCGCAATAGGAACAAGTATTGCCGTTTCCACAAAGATCATGGGCATGACACGAATGAGTGTTTTGATTTGAAACAGCAGATAAAAAATCTCATCAAGCAAGGAAAATTTAGAAATTTCCTTGGACGAGATTACAAGGACGAGAAGTTGAAGGGAAAGCTAGAAGAGTTGTCATGACCCCCACTTGGAGAAATAAGAGTTATCATAGGAGGGACCTCGACAGGACGGTCTTCCAAGTCAAGGAAGACGTACTTGAAGGTGGTACAAAATGTCCAACTTTTTGGACGATCCCCAAGGACGAGGGTAACGGACAAGCATGCCATTACGTTCATGGACGAGGATGCTGAAAGAGTTCACCACCCACATGACGACGAGGTCGTCATCACTTTGCTCATTGCTAATTATACGACTAGAAGAGTGTTGGTAGACAATGGAAGTTCGGCGAACATCTTATATTACCTTGCCTTCCAGCAAATGAGGCTTGGACAAGATCAACTTTGTCCAGTAAATTCACCCTTGGTAGGATTTAGAGGGATGATAGTGCAGCCCGTGGGTACCATTATGTTACCTGTGGTGGTAAGAGCATATCCACAACAAATAACCAAAGAAGTAAACTTTCTTGTGGTAGACTATTCGTCGTCATACAATGCTATCATTGGAAGACCAACTTTAAATAGTTGGAAAGCAGTAACATCTACTTACCACCTATTAGTCAAGTTCCCTATAGAATGCAGAGTAGGACAAGTGCAAGGAGATCAGTCAGTTGCCAGAGAATGTTATCTAGCCATGTTGGCTATGGATGAGCATGTGCATACGATGAATATAGAAGAGAGAAGGGTCACCGTGGAGCCCACCAAAGTGTTGGAAGATGTTCCTCTAGACGAGAACAACCCTAAAAAGTATACAAGGGTTGGTGCAAGCATGGAGAAGAAGGTAAAGCAAGACCTTATCCAGTTCTTAAAGAAGAGTATCGATATGTTTGCATGGAGTCATGAGGACATGTCGGGTATTGACCCAAGTGTCATTATCCATAGTCTGAAAGTGTATACTTTCTCCAAGCCCATCCGTAAAAAGAAGAGAGTTTTTGCTCCTGAATGAGATAATGCAATCAAAGAAGAAGTCCAGAAGTTAGCCACGGTGAAATTCATCTGGGAAGTTTATTACCCGGATTGGTTGGCTAATGTGGTGATGGTCAAAAAGGCTAATGGCAAATGGAAGATGTGCGTGGACTTCACCGATTTAAACAAGGTTTGCCTTAAGGATAGCTATCTGTTTCCACGCATTAATCAGCTGGTAGACACAACTGTGGGTCATAAATTTCTAAGTTTCATGAACGCATTCTCAGGTTACAATCAGATAAAGATGGACGAGGTGGATCAAGAGAAGACATCCTTCATCACTAGCCAAGGCTTGTTTTGTTACAAGGTGATGCCCTTCGGTTTGAAGAATGCGGGAGCAACTTATCAAAGGCTGGTTAACCATATGTTTCATCCACAAATTGGACAGAATGTGGAAGTCTAGGTAGATGATATGTTGGTAAAGAGTTTGGATGAGGAAAAACATCTAGACGACCTTCAAGAGACTTTTGATACACTTAGACGATATAACATGAAGTTGAATCCGAGCAAGTGTGCTTTTGGAGTTTCGTCAAGTAGGTTTCTTGGGTTCATGGTTTCACATAGGAATATCAAAGAAGTCCTATCTCTCATCGAACGAGTTGTCGCCATAAATAGGTTCGTCTCTAAAGCTATCGACAAGTGGTTACCATTTTTTAAGGTTCTTAAAAAAGCATTTGAATGGATGGACGAATGTCAAAAGGCCTTCCAAGACCACAAGGTCTACCTCACAGCAGCTCCTCTACTAAGCCCGTTTACACTAGGTGAAGAATTATATTTATATCTAGCAGTGTCCCCACATGCAGTAAGCTTAGCTTTGATTAGAGAAGAAGGGAAGATACAGAACCTTGTTTATTATATAAGTCAAGCACTAAGAGGGGTAGAAGGACGATATCCCTTGATGGAGAAGCTAGCCTTTGCTTTGGTCATGGCTTCTAGTAAGTTAAGGGATTACTTTCAGGCTCATGTCATCAATGTCTTGACAGATCATCCACTGAAGAAGAAAATGAACAAGTTGGAAGCCGCGAGACGAAATGATATGTCATTGATCACAAAAAATAAATTTAAGCATTCATTAATTAGGTTGTTGAAGTTTATAGATCATAGTCATTGTCATATCATATTGTGAACATTTTGTAATAATTTAATGCATTTTCCCTTTTCATTTTTATCAAGACTTCCAAAATATGATAGCAATAGCAACATAACCCAATTGAAACTCTAAAATGTTTCAAAAAAACTGTTGCAATGCATTAAAATTTATGGTTTGACTATGATATTAATTCTTTATATGAAATTAAAATTAGTTAAGTTGCTATTATTCATCAAACTATGTATGAAATTAACATTACTTAAGTTAGTATTATTTATCAAACTATGTACATAATGTATCAAATTAACCTTGATTTGATTAGTATTAAAAAAAATTATTTTATTAATATTTACATATAAAAAGCTCCACGTGATTTTTTTGCATTAGGCCCCAAATTGTGTTAGGCTGCTCCTATTTTAACTAAATTTGAGACCTGATATATATATATATATATATATATATATATATATGTAGACCACACAAACAAATAAATGAATAATGAATTTTTTAAATGCATGTGTCTCATATGAGTCACATCTAATGTAATAACAGTTGCACTAAATTCACCATGAAGCTTGCTAGCTAGGAAGAAAATTTTATGATTTCAAAACCTGAAACAGGAAACCTGCTTGAAAAATGTGGATTGAAAGTTTTGCAGTCATTTATTTACAGTTGTATGAGAAAATTAATTCGCGGTAGAGATATAATTTTGGAAGAGTGGTGATGGGATTGAAACTAGATTTGGCCAGTGAAGGAGAGGGAGTGCTCATAAATCATGGTTGTCTTAAACAAATCAAGTTAACTTTGTTGGGCTAGTTCAGCAACATGGGTTTTGCTCTGCATATTATTTTGGGCTTCTTATTGTACCAATTTTGCTGCTTGAACGACTGACTTTTTGGTGTTGTCCATGTAAATCCATCAGACTTAGTTTTGAAGTTACTTGATTGTAATAAGAATACATTTGAATTTTTTGGACCCATCACTATATGATTTGGGCCCACTCCATGTGTTGGTCATTTTTCTTTTTAGAAAGAACCCAAATAACTTCTTTACGTACTTAAGGCCAGTTTCTCTTTTTTAGGGTCATGATATAGTAAAATGTCAATAGATTGCGTATTCAAATCCATGTGTTTTTATCAATAATCTCTTTAAGTAATTGCATTTGAGGATTTGAAGCCAAATTAAACACAATAACAACTTTCCAAAAATATTTTTGAATGAAAAAGATAATGTCATTAAACCAAAAAGAAAATACAAACAACTCAAAACTCAGCAGCACCTAGCAGCAAAGCTACAAAGAAAGTTCAGCCCACACAAAAGGACCATGCAGTCCTAGAACCCTAATGGCTGTAACCATACACAACCAAGGTCAATCTCCATCCAGAACCGAGCCTACCAACTTGACTCGTTAACTACAATTTATCTCAAAGCATGCAGATGAAGACCAAGATAAGTTAAGCAGCTGAAGAACCCGCTAGACATGGATTCATAGCGAATCACAAAGCTCTCTATATCCACACGCAACATCATTCAAGATGGCTTTAACCAACCGCTAGTTCGAGACAAATTCTGTTATTCCTTTGCCTCTAAATGTGACACCATATTTTAAATCTATCTGTAAGAGAGAAATTTATTTTGTACATCTGATATACCATGCTTCCTGCTCAAATAAGGATGAACCCCGTAAATAGAGTCAGCCATAGACCATAGTATAGTAGTACTAATATACCAAATGTACTAAATTAGAAACGTGTGATCTCTCTATACATTATTTTCCAATCCCAACACATGTTTCTCCTTCATGTTGGGAGTAGGCATTGAGGATCCATTGGATGCTTGGGAAGGTGCTGTCCAAATTGATTGGAAATTCTGTTGAAACCAATCACATAAACCGTGGAATGCCTCAGAAGTGGACTGCCAAATTGGTTCAAGAATTTCTTGACAGCGTTGGAGAATCTCTATGCGTGATCGATAAAGTAACAATGCCATAATAGATGCACATATAGTTAAGATGAACCATCCAAAAGGAGGAGCAAGCATCAACAAAATTAAGTCACAGGCAAGAACTCCAGAAATGAGAAACACGCTCTTGAAGAAGGGGAGATGGATTCTGTTGAAATTCGGTTGTATTGTCACTGTCATTGATATAGTGAAGACACGTACATCTATTATTAAGAGTAACATGATTGCACCATGTATGTCGAATAGAGATACATCTGGGCTTTGATACTTCCATCCAAGAAAGGTAAGCAGAGATCCAAGCATAAAGCCAAAAACAGCAAGCCATTTGGTGTATGAATGGAGTTCTTGCTCATTTCTAAAAATAGAATACAAATTGCTTCAGAATAAATACATGATACACCATACAGTTTTGGCATGTATTAAGACAGTGAAGATACTAACTGTCTCAATTTTCAACAAAGTTGGACTTGGAACGGACTGACCAAATATTTGTCCTATGCTTGAAAATGCAGCTAACTTATCTCATAATTGTACCAGAAGTAGTGAAGTGAATCACATATTCCTAACTAAAATTGGGGTAGTGTTACCTTCAATCATGAGTTGCATTGAATTCATGCATTAATTTTTAATTTAATTTAATTTTTTACTTAAAAGTTTAAAATTTATTATTTCATGAAATCTAAGATCTGTTGGATGCTTGGATTGATAATATAGAAAAAATAATCAGAAACTCAAAGAATCAACAAAGTTACAAACTTTTGATGGGTTGACCCTCAAAAATCATCCATAATTTGATCAATCCCAAATTTTAACTATTTCCCAGCTAAGAAAACAAAAACCTTTTACGAATCTATCAGAGGGGTTGAAGTGTGGGATTTTGAAGAGAGAACAGTTTGGGAATGGACAATAAAGAGAGTGGAATGAGGAAGAGACTGGTCTTGAACTTGAAAAAAGGAGTCGAGACAAAAATGGGCGCGCGGAATATAACTATATTTTACAATAGTCTAAAAAATTATTAATAATTTAAAGATTAGTAAGACAACAACTATTGAATACATAAACAAATAGAATTAAATAACTAATCATACATTCTTGTCAAATAACTAATCATACATTCTTTTAAAACAACTAATCATACATTTAATAAAATACAGATGTAGAAGAAAAGTGCAGGAAAAAACAATTTCATTCTGCTGTAAATGCCAAAGTAAGCCAAAGTCTGAGAGAGAAAGTTTTTTTTTTTTAATGAATAAGTTAAATTTTGAATTTTCTTTTATTTCTTATAAAATTAAATATTTTAAGAGTGTTGCTATTGATACAACACTTTCACAAAAATTTCACAACAAAATCTAGATGGTAGGTAAAAAAAGTTATGTTAGTTGCAGGTCTAGATAAAAGCCAATTACAACTTACTACTTAATTTTTATTGTGAAATTATTATGAAAATATTGTGAAAATAGTACTAAGATGATCATATTTAAGTTAATTTCAGTTGGATTTTAAGAAAAAAAATTAGGGTCAAGGTGTTTAAATTTTTATTTTAGAAGGGTCAAAACAAAAAAAAATTAAATTTTTTTATATAAAATTGCTTTTGTTGGAAGCAGGTCAGGGGGTTCATTTGAACCCCCTGGGCTGTGTTTAATGCCGCCCCTGCCCAAGAGTTAAAATATTCTCTCACCTTAAATAGAAAATGCTTTGAGAGGGGTATCAAATCTTTAAAAAAAATAAAAATAAATAAATAAATAGGGGCACAATATTTTATTTTCTATAATATTTTTTATAAATATTGATATAGTTTGTTGTCTTGTTGTTAGAGAGTGGCCTCATTGGTTTAAAAAAAAAAAAAAATGAGTGGCCTCATTTTATCTATATCAACTACGACGACTAGTCACTTCATTTTTTTTTTTTTTTTAAAATTAATACAATTTTTATTATGAAACATTCACAATATGATAATACAAATTTGGTGAACTAAAAAAAAAATCCAAAGATTATAAACTACAAAGGCTCAAATTTTAGAAAATAAAAATACGATGCCAAAAATAGAAATGATGGAAAACAAAAATGAAAGAACAGTAGGTGAGGTAAAAGACAGAATAAATCAAATAAATAAATAATGTCCATAATCTTTATTGGCACCTTAAATAAAAGTTCCAAGTCTATCATCTTTATTTGCCCTTAAACTAAAAGTTTCCATAAAAGAGAGAGACAGAGAGCAGGGTCGGGTTATATTGGGTAAAAGTAAAACCAAAATATTACACCGAACACAAAATGGCATGGTAGAAAGTTCGGACAGTAAAATTTAGACAAACCAATATATATGTCAAAATTTCAAACAAATCCAAACAAAAAAAAGACTCAGATAATTTTTTTCGTTATTTGAAATCGATGCATTGAACAGGTCCTAATGTCCTACAGACACAAACAAAAGATTAAAGATGGATTCTAGATTTTAGTGCCACAATCTTCTTGGCTATACAGCTTAAAAAACCTTCCCACCAAACTGTTCTTGAATATGCAAGATAAATGGAACATTAATTGAAGGCACATAAGCAATTGTTAATTATTAAAGCACCAAAATAAGTAAATGATTAAGGCATCTATATATAAGCAATGCATATCTAAGTAAAACACCGAAAAAAATCTTGTTTAAACTTGGTCTGGATAGAACTTAGCACAAAAATGGACTTGAGCTATTAGTAGAATTCATGACAAACTTAGAACAAAAAACTAGAGAAAAGAGATAGCTATGTACCTGTCGGGCCGAAGATCAGCGAAGTTGTTCATGTCCATTCTTCTAAGGGGGAAATGAAGTTGTAGCACTTTGCAGCTCTTTACTCTGTGTTTTGTTCTTATTGCTTATGCAGAGTATCTAGAAATGGCACTCATTTATAGAGAACAGAGTTGAAGTTCGGAATATATTAATGTATCTTTAGACTTTAGAGACTTTCTTTTAAGTAACAAACATTGGTGGCAATTTTGCAAATTAAGCCAATGATACGGACCGAAATGATCGGCAATTGGCCGAACTTTTGAATCATTCGGCTAATGGAACTTACATTACTAATGTCAACTAGTCAGAAGAAGAAAGCTAGATAAAGTACTCATCAAAAGAAAGGACCCACTTAATAAACATTACCTATTCAGTGTTCACATTAGAACAGCAAAGATCGATTGTCTAATGGCATTAACTTGTAAGTCTCTCTCTCTCTCTCTATATATCACTTTTTTTTTTTTTAATAATTCAAAAGTTATAACAATGTGAGATTTGAATCCTAGTTCTCTTAAATCTTAATAAATAAAGTCATATTATATTACTGAGATACAAAACTCTTAATATATTAGCTTTATAATTGAATAATTTTGATTTATTGGTCAGTTTCTGCCAATACTTTTTTTTTTTTTTTTGCTTTGCTTTTGTTATGTATGTTTTTAGGCATAACAACGTATACAACTTACACTAATGAGTTAGGTACTCCATTCTCTGATGTTGGGAAGTAATCATTAAATCTCAGTAAGAACATTAGTATCTATGTATTTAAAACATCCAAATTTGAGTATCTATACCTAAATTTTTTTTATAAGAAGTTAGTATAGCAAGTTTTAGGGAGTTATGTTTCTCAATTAAAAAAAAGAAAAAGAAAAAGAAAAAAAAGAAAGGTTTTAGGAGGTTATTTATTCACATTTACTCTCTCTCTCTCTCTGACCTTGCCACTGCATCCTCCAAAGGGTATATCGGTGGTCATGGCAATGGTTTTGGTCAATGATTTTGAATTTGGATTTAGGTTAGCAGATTTGGGTTTCGGTTGATTTTGTGATTACTAGGTCGTACAATGGTGGGTTCCAAAATGTGTGGTGGTGGATGGTAGCGGTGAGTAGGTTTGGTGTGGTTGTGAGTTGCGATGGTGGTGGCGGTAGTAGGTTGCAGTTCCAATTTGGTTTGTTTTTGTTTTTTGTTTTTTTGTTTTTTTTGTTTAATTTGGGTTTCTAGGTGTGGGTTTGTGTTTTCCTTGGCTATTGATGGTTGTGGTGGTGGGCTATGGGGGTGATGGCTTCCGTGAATGAGTATTTTTATTTTTTGCTATGGAGTTTGATTTTGGGATGGGTATTGATTGTAGTGGAGGAAGCTAGTTTGAACTGTGGGTGAAGAGAGAAAGAGATAAAGAGGACGAGAGAGAAATTGCTATGGATGAAGAGGGAGATGGTGAGGACGAGAGATAAAGAGAGTAAAATAAATAAAAAATTGAATAGTGTTCAATATGATGTGAAAAATAATAAATAGGATGTTATGTGAGTTGTTAAATGATGTTTTAAAGTAGATGAAGTAACTTTTAGGTGTTACTTGATGTTTCACCTATATATTCTAAAGTACATCATCTGATCAATTTATCAAATAGGAGCATGAGCTCAAAAATTACAAAATTTTCCCCATGAAAATGGCAACAAGGGCTCAATTAAGAATTGGTTCTTTCTTTTTTCTTTGAATTTATCCCAAGGCATTGCCTTACTAAAGTACAAACGTTAAACTAAGTTATAAGATGGCAATAATGGCTCAAATAAGAACCAGTTCTTTCCTTTTTCTTTGAATTTATCCCAAGGCATTACCTTACTAAAGTACAAACGTTAAACTAAGTCATAACTTAAGTGATTGTATTACTAAATAGCAAAAGTATATGTCTGTGACATTCAAATACAGTCTGGATCTAATGTTCTAGCCTCCGGTGCACTGAACTTGTTTGGATGTGAACACGTCCAAAATTTGTTAAACTATATCCTATTTTTAAATCAATAACATCTAAACTTAATATTTAGGCAAAAATGCAAAACTGACCCTCTAACTTTCACTGTTTTTCATTTCAGTCCTCTAACTTTCAGTTTTGTCAATTCAGTCCTCTAACTTTCAATTTTTGTCAATTCAAGGCTCCGTTACAACTCAGTTAGTTTTGCCGTTATATATGCTTGAAACGACGCCGTTTTGCTCTTTTTTTTTTTTTTTTTTTTTTCTTTTTTTTTTTTTAATTCAAAATTAAAAGAAAATAAGAAAAATCTGAAAAAAAAAAAAAAAAAAAAGGAAGGAAATCAGAATCCTTACCGCGATTGTTGAATCTTGGCCGTTGATCTTCCATTCTGATACGCGGATGAAGAACACGAGGAAGAAGAAGAGGAGGCCTCGAGTCTCTAATTCCGTCGCCGGCGACAACGGCAGCGTTGTTCTGACTGCCGAAGAAGACGAACAGAGTAAGATCTTCAAGGCCTTAGCGGAGGCTTTCTCTTTGGCTTCTCTAGACGACGCCGTTTCGGCCCTCCGCCAAGCCAACGACGATCCTAACAAAGCTGCCGAGATATTATTCATGACCTTTGTTATCTCTACCCTTCTCTTTCTCTCACTCTTTCTGCTAAAAAGCTTACCCTCTGTTTACATTGTCACCCTAATTTCGGTACTACCAGTACTGCAAACCCACCTCCTTTCTCACCTTCACTTTCACTGTTCCTCTCTCTCAACCCCTTTCAAAAAGCAGCCTCTGATAATATTCCATTTCCCATTTCTGTGTACTAGCTCTCCTAACCATGGAAGCTTTCAGCTTACTCAAGTACTGGCGAGGCAGTGGTGGTGGTGGTGTTAACGTTACTGGCATTGGAGACTCTGGTGTCAAGACGTGCACCGCCAAAACCACCACGATCGTTGCTGCCGTTTCTCAAACAGACGACGAGAACGAAGACAACGACGATGACAGACCCTTCTTCGACTTGGAGTTCACTGTTCCTGACGAAGAAGAGGAGGAAAACCAAGGCAAAGAGAACGAGAACGAGAACGAGAACGAAAGCGAAGTAGAAGTGCTAGAAGAAGAAGAAGATAAAGATGATGATAATGATGATGAAGAAGAAGACGACGAGTTTGACGGTGGTGGTGGGGAAGAGAGAGAGTTTAAATTCACGCTCTCATCTGGGTCTGGTTCTGGGTCTCACAATGTTGACCGCGCGGACCCAAACTGGGTAATCTCCAGTTCCTCGCGTTCTTCATCTGCGTATCAGAATGGAAGATCAACGGCCGAGATTCAACGATCGCGGTGAGGATTCTGATTTCCTTCCTTTTTTTTCTTTTTTTTTTTTTCAGATTTTTCTTATTTTATTTTAATTCCGAATTTAAAAAAAAAAAAAAAAAAGAGCAAAACGGCGTCGTTTCAAGCATATATAACGGCAACACTAACTGAGTTGTAACGGAGCCTTGAATTGACAAAAATTGAAAGTTAGAGGACTGAATTGACAAAACTGAAAGTTAGAGGACTGAAATGAAAAACAGTGAAAGTTAGAAGGTCAGTTTTGCATTTTTGCCTAATATCTATTTCCATTATTACGTAACTAAATTGAATTGTTGATTTTATATTTCTTTGAATAATTTGGGATCGATTTTGCAAGAAGTTCTGGGTTTTAAAAAAAAAAAAAAAAAAAAAAAAATCATCTTAGAGATTAAAGAGTTTAAGTCACAAAAACAGCTAAGAGATAAACAGAAGGTTGAGACATTTGATTTGTTGGAAGCCAGATCCTTGTTAAATAAAACCAGCCTTGATTGGTGTCCTTTCCATACTTCCAGTTTGATACTTTCAAGTGCCACGTGTCAAGCTCGCCATCTTTATAGGTGTCCTTTTCTATGGTGATTTCCCTGACGCGTTTCCTTCCCACCACTCATGCCTCTAAAACGGAAGGGTATAATACGGCTCCCCAAATTTTCTTTTAGGTTGGGACTTGGGATGTCGTTTTATTCTTCCACCGCTAATCTTTCTATCTGTACGTTTGATTTTTTTATTCTTTTAAACAAAACAAAACTAGTAGAAAACAATGAATTTCAAACTCCAATACACATTTATTAATAATAATAATAATATTATTATTGTTATTATTTTGGGGATGGAAAGATATAACAGTACATTTGAATTTTTAATGTAACTTCTTGCATCTCTGTCAAATACCTTTGGCGTTTTCTTGTGTTTAGTTTTAATAATTTAATAATTAAGAGATGTGTTTTGAATCTTGAACATTTTCATTAAAAATATTATAATATAATAATTAATTCAACTATATGGCTTAGAGCCTCGCCATATTATTTGAAAAAAAAGTTTAGAGACACAAATAATTTGACACTATTTAATATAACAGATTATTTGTAGTAGATAAAAAAGTAATGTCAGCGACTAACTCATATGAAAATTGGTGAAAATTTGCTAACTTAATAGGTGTGAAAAAAATGGTTCAATATTTTGATCGTGTAGCATCACTTTTACTTTTTTTTTTTTTTTTTTTGAGAAGGAAGCATCACTTTTACTTGATGAACCATGATATAAAGTTCTTTACGTCAGATTGAAAGGATAGAGGGGGCATTTAGGATGACTCATTCTATACGTTCAAATTGGACGCATATTAAAAGACAAAAAAGAATGTAGACAACTTTAGGGTGTTGGTGGGGGAAATATCAATGAAAGGATCTTTTTCAAACTTTTGGACGTTTAATACGAGTTAAACCTCAGTAATTTGCCTTAGTTGCACAGTCAAAATTTCCAAATTCATTGTGTGCCATTCACTTGACAAAACGTACGGATATCTTTCATTTGTAAATGTAGGTTTCAATTTTGTCTATTTAGATCAGCTTATTTTGCTGAAATTAAAATTTTTTTACTGAAAGTACTGTAAATAAAAGTAAAAGTTAGCTAAGATAGTACAATGAAACTCATGAATAGTATCAAAAAGTACAGTGATGACATAAATAGTAACAAAACTAAACTAAATAGTAAAATAAGCTAACTTTTTAAGCTGGAGCCAAATGCAGACTAAATATTTGAGAATCCCATTGTTGTAAAAACACTTACAAAATAATACAATAGCATGTATTACAACATATAAAATATATTTTGGTTTGGCTAATTCTAAGCTTACAGATACCACTAATCAAAATTCACTATCATCGAGGAATTAAAACCACACCTAAACATTCACAAAAACTCTTAACATGAAAGCAAAACATAAATAATAGAGGAATAAGAAATAAATAAAAATAAACAGATAAAGAGGAATGGGAAAATATCTCTTACTAATCAGTAATCAGATCGATATTACCAAAAATTATCTCAGCTACTTATAAATGAAGAGAAAAATTAATAAATGCTTTAGGGGCATTGGTTTAAGAAATATTTTAAGAAGTTTTTTTTTTTTTTTTTTTTTTTTTGGAAAAGAAAAATTAATTGATTTTTTGACAACTTTTTTATACTTCTCATAAAAGTGATATCAAAACTTTTTAAAAAGATCTATTAACAAATGTCCTAAGGGCACCTATTAACCAGACTTGTAAATGAATAGTGTAGATAGAACCAAACATTTCCATATAAATTATGTAGTTCTTTTTTATAGAACAAAAAAGAAAGCATAGTTTCAAGTTTCAACAACTTATGATAACATTTTCATATAAATGGAAAAGAAATGCTACGTTCATAATATTTTCACAATCATAAATGGTTAGTTATTATTGGTTCAAATTTGAATCTACCAATGAGATTATTTTTTTGCCCCAACAATAACAACCAGTAACAACCTGCCACTTAGGATTTGTTGTGAAAATATTATGAAGATAACATTTCTCTAAAAAGAAAGGTATATTTTTTTAACTTTTTTGTCAAATAAGCTAAATGATGTGTATTGATAATAGCTTAATTTTACATATTTATATCATTGTTAGAAAGTATTATCATACTTATTTTGAGTTAATTCATGCATATTATATTTGGTTTTGGAATAATGCTGAATAATCAATTTTCTATTTAATTGAATTTTATTAGTTGAATTGGTCTTTTGTAGGAGAATAGAATTAAATAAGTGGATTTGTGCAAAGAAGAAAGCTAATGGACTTTACTTTTACAAGGGTCAAGATGAAGTTAAAGAAGGCCAATTCAATTAAATTTAAGTCCAACTGGAGTAAGGAATCAAAGGAAATTTGCACCAAATCCAAGTCCAATTCGGATTAAGATTCCAGCCAGCACATTAGTTAGTATTTTTGGCATAACTTTCGGCTCAGATGTCCAATCGAGATGATTCAAGTTGGGCTAGAAAGTTACCAAAAGTTCGAATTCTGACGTTAAATGGGCCAAAATCATCGGTTAAGTGAAGCCTAAAAATCTGGGATTTTCTCCAAACGAGAATCCAACTTGTAATAGGATTCCTTGACTTATTTAAAGGCTCTTTAGGGCAAAATTCAGAGGAGGCTAGTGCTAGGGCTGAGATGCAAAACAGAAAATTGAAGCAAGAGGCAATGCTGCATGTGACTTCTCTGTAACTTTTCTCCATGATAGCATTGTGACTATTTCTTTCTCTATTTTATTTGTCTAGTTTAATGTTTAGTATTTCATTCTTGTGTTTTATTTCAATTACCATGAGTAGCTAAATTTATAATTAAGGTTGAGAATAAAACCTTGTTAAGTATTATCACTATTTTTTATGTGATTTGATTTTTTTTCACAATAGTTGTTCTTTAATGATATAAATTGTTCTTGCTTCATATCAATTACTAAAATGGGATTATAGATATGAGTTCAATCGTGTTTTTCTCATGATTTAGGATTTGTCTTAATTAATTAAATGCTTGATTTATTATTTCTTGATTTTAAAATTGGATATCTCTTGTGATTTGTTTGGCTACGAATACAATTGATGATTTGATTTTATAACTAGGAAGTGAAGAAGAGCATGCTTTAGATATTTAAATAAAAGTTTTAATGATAATATTTTCCATGGTAGCAAGATTGATTTCTAGATTATCATGTAGTGGTTGGGAAAAATTAATGATTATAAATATACATTGATATGAATTAACAAGGCAAATTCCAAAGTCTTAATTCCTTTCTCTAGATTGTTTACATCTCTTTACTGCTTTATATTATATCTTTACTTAGTTTAATTATTTGTTTAGTTAATTTAATTTCAAAACAACCAATTTTTATTAAATTAGATTAGGATTAATTTGGTTAAGGTTTAATTAATTTTCCTACGTTCATTCAAGCCCCTATGAGTTTGACCTCGTTCTTGTCAAACTAGACTTTGGTACGGTTCGTACACTTGCGAGTACTTTAAAATTTCACAATATTAAAAAAAAGTTCCTATTAATTACTAATTAATTACTATTCATTCATGCATTATCACTGACCAACTACATTGATTAAATTGTGAAAATTTCAGCCTATGGCAATAATTATGTTTACCAGCTGCTGGCTATTGATATAAATTGGCTTTTGAGGGTCTCAGGTGAGGCATATGGGTTTCTGAGTTTACTGTTAAGGACTCTTTTTTGGACTTGGTTTAGGTCCAATACACTAGATGCACTAGACCCGATCAGATGGTGACATGTGTCTAAAAGTGGATACATGTCATCATCTCAACGAATCTAGTGCTACTGGACACTAGACCTAAGCCTGACTCCTTTTTTTTTTTTTTTTTTCAGTTGGTACTTGAATATACAATAACTTTTAATGACTAAGATTGAGCCTTAAAAAAAAAAATTAATCTCAACATTTAAATGAAAAATTTTAGCAAAAGTTAAAATGTGAAAAGTTTAAAGGTAAAAATTATTCTGCGAAAAATAGAAGCTATTGCATGTGGATGTTGTGCAATTCTGATCTCAATCCCTTTTACTTATTTATACTTTCTTTTGAATTTGAACCAACTTTCCAATTCGAATGGAAATGTTATTTTTTGGTTGTTTTGCATTGAATCGCGTAAGTCTAATTTGCTAGGCCACAATATGAATTCTTTATTCCGCATCACAATAAGACTTAAAGCCCAAACTAAGCATTGATAGTTTTTTCCTGGAGTTGACTGATTTGCTTAAAAGAAGCCCAATTATCTCTTATTTCAGTCATTTTTTTGGGCCCAGCAGACTTATTACGAGAAATTGAATTGCATTAGAGTCTGTATTAACATTCATGATGGATAAAGCTTAAACTCATCCAATCTAAACGCCAGAGAAATACAAAATCAACTCAATGAAAGAGACAAATCAGTTCAGATCCAATTGGTCATATCTTCAAACCAAGGTTATTCATATCCTATTGATGCACACATTACAAATTTTACAATCTCATAAATATTTTAGCTTTGTTGATTGAGTCAAAAAGCACTAACACCATATTACATATCTATGCAAAATAAAGAAATAATCTCTATCCATTCAGTGTTCATGAGAGGACAAATAATGGTGAATCAACTATTAAACATTATGCCATTTCTGCCATTTGTGTCTCTGCCTCGTTGGGAGTTGGCATGGGAGATCCATTGGGCGTTTGGGAAGGTGCTTGCCATATTGATTTGAGGATTTGTGGGTACGAGCTATAAAGTATACATACAAAACCAAGTGCACATATAATGAACATAAACCACCCAAAGGGAAGGACAAGTATCAAAATCAGCAAGTCACAAGCAAAATCTCCACAAATAAGACGCACAAATTCAACTAAAAGGAGAGAACTATTGTGGGAATTTGGTAGTGTCACCATTGCCAATGCTATAGTGCCGGTACAAACATCTATTATTAATAGCAGCATGATCACACTGTGTTCGTGGAATAGAGCACCATCTGAGTTTTGATACTTCAATCTGACGAGGGCGAGCAAAAAACTAAAGGAAAAACCGAACATAACAAGAAATTGCTTGAAGAAACGGAGTTCTTGCTCAGATCCAAACATAAAAACATTAAAATGCCTCAAATTATGTACAAAAGATAGTTTTTTTTTTTTTTTTTTTTTGCCTTGGTTGCTAACAAGTAACAAGTGTGCAACATGGCGTGTTTTGATATGTATAGCATAGGGAAATGTTTTGGGGTATATAATAGGGTCAAGATAGCCTCAATTTTTAACTAAAGTTGGACAAAAATTGCGAAAACTTTATCCCGTGTTCAAAGATGTTAGCTACTTAGCGTGTAAAATCTTATAATATTGTACCAAAAGTCTAAACTAACCCTTGGCTTAGTAAATCCCATTTGCTTGAAAAATTGGGATGATTTTACCAACCATCATGCATAAGGAAACTCTCTGCATCTTAATTAAGAAATTCGAAAATGAAATCTAATATTTGTTTTGGATCGACAACAAAAAAAAGTTATGAGAAAGAAACAAGGCAAAGAAAAAGAAAACAGAATCATTAATAATACTCTGGCTTGACTCTCAAAATTTAACCCGGCTTAACATCCAAAGGTAACATCTTTGGATTTTATGCAAAGTTCCAAAAGTTTTCACTTTTACAATTACAAACCTAACAATTAAAACAAGGGAAGAAGAAAGAACCAAAAGAAAAATACTTCGAAGGAAAGCCAGAATATATAAGATTAAACTACAAGTTCCCAACTTATTTACTTCAAAAAATCATGATTATAGTTTATGCACCATGTGTTACAGGTAGGGGTGTCAAATGGGTATGTTTGGGTGGGTTTGGGGTGGGCATAATTGGGTTGGGTATATAAAACCCATTTACCCATTAAAACCCATTTAACTAAATTGCTTCTAACCCAAACCCAACCCAACCCAATTATTATGGGTAAACCCCAACCCACCCAATTACCCAATTATCAAAATACCCCTTAAGTGTAAATGACCAAAATACCCCAAAACCTCAAAATTACCAAAATAACCACGAAACCTACAAAATGACCAAAATACCCCTGAAACTCAAATAAATGACCAAAATACCCCTAAAACCCAAAAAATGACCAAAATACTCCCAAAACCTTAAAATTACCAAAATACCCTCCAAAACCCAAAAAAAATGACCAAAATACCCCTAAAACTAAAAAATGACCAAAATACCCCCGCAACCCAAAAAATGACCAAAATACTTCCGAAACATAAAAAATGACCAAAATACCCCTGAAACCCAAAAAATGACCAAAATACTCTCGAAACCTAAAAATTACCAAAATAATCTCGAAACCTACAAAATGACCAAAATACCCCTGGAACCCAAAAAATGACCAAAATATCCCTGAAACCTAAAAATTACCAAAATACCCCAAAACCCAAAAAATTACCAAAATACACCCGAAACATAAAAATGACCTAAATAACCCTGAAACCCAAAAAAAAGACCAAAATATCTCCAAAACATAAAAAATGACCAAAATACTCCTGAAACCCAAAAAATGACCAAAATACCCCCGAAACCTAAAAATTACCAAAATAATCTCGAAACCTACAAAATGACCAAAATACCCCTGGAACCCAAAAAATGACCAAAATACCCCTGAAACCTAAAAATTACCAAAATACCCCAAAACCCAAAAAATTACCAAAATACACCCGAAACATAAAAATGACCAAAATAACCCTGAAACCCAAAAAATGACCAAAATACCCCCTAAACCCAAAAAATGTCCAAAATACCTCCAAAACCTAAAAAATTACTAAAATACCTCTGAAACCTAAAAAATGGCCAAAATAACCTCGAAGCCTAAAAATTGACCAAAATAACCCTGAAAACTAAAAATGACCAAAATACTCCCGAAACCTCAAAAATGGCCAAAATAACCACGAAGTCTAAAAATTGACCAAAATAACCTAGAAACCTAAAAATGACCAAAATAGCCCCTAAACCTAAAAATGACCAAAATACCCCCTAAACCCAAAAAATGTCCAAAATACCTCCAAAACCTAAAAAATTACTAAAATACCTCTGAAACCTAAACAATGGCCAAAATAACCTTGAAGCCTAAAAATTGACCAAAATAACCCTGAAAACTAAAAATGACCAAAATACTCTCGAAACTTCAAAAATGGCCAAAATAACCACGAAATCTAAAAATTGACCAAAATAACCACGAAGTCTAAAAATGACCAAAATAGCCCCTAAACCTAAAAATGACCAAAATACCCCCTAAACCTAAACAATAATCGATATACCTTCGAAACCTAAAAATTAACTGAAATACCCCTTGAAACCTAAAAAATGACCAAAATATCCCTGAAACCTAAATACGACCAAAATAACCCCTAAACCTTAAAATGACCAAAATATCCTCGAAATCTAAAAAATAACCAAAATTTTCCGAAACCTATAAAATGACAAAAAAGCCCCTTAAATCTATAAGTCGATAAAAATACACCCTAAACCTAAAAAATTATCAAAATCCCCCGTAAAACTAAAAAATGACCAAAATACTCCCTAAACATAAAAAATGACCAAAATACCCATAAACCTAAAAAATGACTAAGATACCCCAAACCCCTATTTTGGTAATTTTAGAGGCTTCGAGTGTATTTTGTTCATCTTATAGGATTAGTTGTATGTTGGTCATTTTAGATATTTTGAGAAGTATTTTGGTCGTTTTATAGGTTCAGAGGTATTTTGGTCGTTTTAGACGTTTCAGGGTATTTTTGGAAATTTTAGAGGTTTCACGTTGTTTGTGGCCATTTTAGCGGTTTTGGGTTTATTTGGGTCATTTCAAAGGTTTAGGGGTATTTTCGTCACTTTAGAGGTTTGAAGGTATTTTGGTCATTTTTTAGGCTTAAGGGGTATTTTGGTCACTTTCTAGGTTTAGGGGGTATTTTGATCATTTTTAGGTTTCGGGGTTATTTTTGTCAATTTTTAGACTTCAGGGTTATTTTGGTCATTTTTAGGTTCTAGGGTTATTTTGGTCATTTTTAGGTTTCTAGGTTATTTTGATCAATTTTTAGGCTTCGGGGTTATTTTGGCTATTTTTTAGGTTTCGAGGGTATTTTAATCATTTTTAGTGTTTCAAGGCTATTTTGGTCATTTTTTAGGTTTTAGAGTTATTTTGGTTTTTTTTTTAGGCTTCAGGGTTATTTTGGCCATTTTTTAGGTTTCGGAGGTATTTTGGTAATTTTTAGGTTTCTGGGGTATTTTGGTTATTTTTTGGATTTCAGGGGTATTTTGGTCATTTTTAGGTTTAGGCGGTATTTTGGTCATTTTTTTGGGTTTCGGGGTATTTTGGTCATTTTTAGGTTTCGAGGGTATTTTGGTCATTTTTTTGGGTTTCGGGGGTATTTTGGTCATTTTTAGGTTTTGAGGGTATTTTGGTCATTTTTGGGTTTCGGGGTATTTTGGTCATTTTTTGGATTTCAGGGGTATTTTGGTCATTTTTAGGTTTCGGGGGTATTTTGGTCATTTTTTGGGTTTTAGGGGTATTTTGGTCATTTTTTGGATTTCAGGGGTATTTTGGTCATTTTTTGGGTTTTGTGGGTATTTTGGTCATTTAGGTGGGTTTCGGGGGTATTTTGGTCATTTTTTGGGTTTCGGGGGTATTTTGGTCATTTTTAGGTTTTGAGGGTATTTTGGTCATTTTTGGGTTTCGGGGTATTTTGGTCATTTTTTGGATTTCAGGGGTATTTTGGTCATTTTTAGGTTTCGGGGGTATTTTGGTCATTTTTTGGGTTTTAGGGGTATTTTGGTCATTTTTTGGGTTTCAGGGGTATTTTGGTCATTTTTTGGGTTTCAGGGGGTATTTTGGTCATTTTTTGGGTTGAAAGGGTATTTTGGTAATTTCAGTAGTTTTGGAGTTGGGTAATTGGGTTAATACCCATTTAACCCAACTAATAATTGGGTGGGTTTGGGTCTATTTTAAGTAGGTTGGTTTGGGTGGGCAAATGAGTTTGGGTTGATTTTGCCACCCCTAGTTACAGGCTTGTAGCCTTGTTGGGTTGCCGGGTAGTAAAACACACTGACTCCAGGTCTTAGAAACACACCCAGTCCACACATACACAACACAACACAACAGAGAAGATGAAGTTTAGCTGTTTAGGTAGCTGATTATACGCCAGAGGCTTCTTTATACTTGAAGGTGGAAGCTCCAATCTAATGCTTAAAAAAACAATAAAAAAAATCACATCCAATTTCTCTTTCATTTTCATATCTATCATTGTGTACAATTTAATGAACATTAATTGAAGGCACGTAAGCAACCAACCTTATGTAGTAAAACACTTAAAAAGGAAAAATGATCATGTAGGTTTAGGAGCTAAAAACGTCTTGTTTATTTTAAAAAATTAGTACTAAACCATGGAGTTTAAGTCTTTGCGCTACTAGAATTTATGGCTAAACAGAGAAATGTAGAACCAAAAAACTAAAGCAAGGAACTTTGTACTAACCTTTCGGAAAGAAGATTGCTCAAATTGTTGCTGTTCATCCTAAACTGAGTGAGGAATTCGGGTATGTTCGGAACAGAGGGAGATGGAGAGGAAAATGGAAATGGTTTATCAGCTCAGTTTTCTGGTCTTTTGTGCTTGCTGCCATTGAATTGAAAGAGTTCGTATTTATATTGCTTCTTGGTCATGTGGTGGACCATCCCAAGGAAAACCAATAGAAAATTCCTTTTGATTGGGCATAGTCTGCATAGACATTACAAAATCCGAATTGAACGGGGGTGTAGCAAATGGATTCGCAGTATTTTTGATTCATTCGGGAAAGAAACGGACCACTCCTATGATTATCTATTTGTTTAATGTATCCTATGATTCTTTATGATGTCAAAGTCTCATGGTTTGATACACAGCTTTTTTGCCTGCTACTCTCTCTATTCTCTATGTTAAATCTACACAAAATTTCCAACAGATACATAAATTGACTTTTATTTAATGCAAAATGTCACCTGTATTCTCTCAAAAAAATGTTATTTCCATAACATTTTAACAACAGATTTTATGTGACAGGCTGTTATTAGTAATAATAGGTAAACCAAAAACTAATTTAAATTAGAAACAAACAATAACAAATGAACAACTCTTATAATTTGTTGTGAAAATGCTGTAAACATAACTCTTCTCATTTTCTCAAATAACATGTCTCCTAAAAAAAGTACATTAGGCAGAAACTATCATTATTTCCCCCTCTAAATTTGTCCCAATGCCTGCCTTGCCAAAGTACGAAATGTTTAAGAGTATTAATTATAATATAAGTAATTGCATGGATTTTAATTATTTATCACTAAATCACTCACTACCGTGACGTATGTGACATTCAATTTTCATTTTTAAAGATTTTTTCTTTTAAAAAAATAGCATCCAAATTTAATTTTGTATTTCTTTGGTGTAACACAATGCACTTACATTCAGCTTTTAGGATCAATTTGGCAGGTTTGTTAAGATTTGGTATTGGTTGTTAAAGAGTACATTCTTTTTAAAAAAATTCTAAGCCTCGAATAATGTAAAAAGAGTCAGCTATTCCATTCTCATTTTTAAGCTGACCCAATTTTCTAGCTATCCTCTTCTAGTGCGACTTCCCTGGATGTTTCCTTAGCCTTGCCTACACGTATCGAAACCACCGTCTTTTTAAAGAAGCCGAATTTTTGTGTTAGTTTGGGATGCCGTACTATTATTGCCATTTCTAATTTTCTTTTCTTTTACCTTTTGATGTAAACTCTTCTTATCTTTTTATATCATAATCAAAAGTAGACATGACAAAACTTGCGGGTCGGGTCGGGTCGGGTCGGGTTCGGGCTCGGGCTCGGATTCGGGTCAGGTCAATGGGGCTACGGGTCAAACGGGTTACGGGTTAAAAACAGGTCATTTTAAGCAGGTTAAAAAGGGGTTCGTGTTAATCGGATTGCAGGTCGGGTCGGGTTGACCCGTATTTTTTACATGAATTTTTTTTGGCAAAAACACAGTTTTGGTCCCTACATTTTAGGGTCATAGTCAATTTGAACCCTACATTTTGATAGCAGTCAATTTGATCTCCGTTATTTTCAATTTGCAATCAATTTGGTTCATACTGTTAACTCATTAACGGAAAATACTTATATGACTAACGGTGTGCACTTTTGGTATGTCTAATGCTGACATGTTTAAATTTTAATAGCCATGTCAGCACTCAAAAAAAAAAAAAAAAAAAAAAAAAGCCACGTCAACATTTTATATATATTACCAATTTTACCTTTTATTTATTTTTTTATTTTTTTATGTTTATCATTTTTTATATTTTTTTTTATGGTAACCAAACATTTTTTTTATTTTTATTTTCTCAATTTTCTTATTTACTTTCTTGTATTTTCTTGGTAACAAACCGTATACCTTGCAATTGTATGTCATTCATTGAAACTCAACTGTTAAAGATTCGCAGTCACAAGTCAGCCATGGGCTCAGATATTTTGCATATGGCTGCTCCTAGACAAGGCAGCGCTAATACCAATGCCGCTCCCGCACTTCATGCATTGACTGGAAAGGGACTCCCTTTGCCTCTGGCAAGAAAATTGAAACGAAAATTGGTCACAACCGAGATCCAATTTTTTTGAGAAAAACCGAGATCCAAATTTAAAGTAAACTGGACTGTGATTTGTTGTGCTAGCCCATTGGAGATTCCAAAGCAGAGAGAGAGAGAAGAAAATATGAAAGAGAAATGAAAAAAATAGGAGACAAGGCAAAAAAATAATAATAATAAGAAGAAAGTGAGGGACTCTCTGGTGTGAGATGAAGATGAGACAGAGTGGATCTATGTTAATATTTTGGTTAGTAATAAGAAAGGGCTATAGAGATTAAAAGGTAAAAGAGAATGTATTGATATTTTTTTTTTTTTTAGAGTCATAATGTACTGATTTTTTGGTTAATAAGAAACGGTTAGAAAGATTAAAAGGAGAATAAAAACAAAAGAAAATAAGATTTTAATATATTTTTTTGTTTAAAAGATGATGTGAAATTATTTATGTAGGGTCTGTTTTTGTAGTCCAAGCCCAATAGGTTTGGATTATGAGCCCAATGAACCCTGGACAATGAATTTGTAGAGAGTGAGTAAAAGAGCTGGGCTGGTTATGAAGGAAGCAGTAGTGAACTGTCATATTTACGAGTGAATTAACATGCAAACAAGCTTGAACAAGTACAAGTATGAACGTTCGAAGAGGAAATATATTGAATGAAAGTTGGTTACAGTTCTTAGAGCTACAGTAATGTGATCTTATTCTTTTCTCTTTTTTTTGTTCCGATCCCCATTATCAGGGGCTTCTCTTCCTTATATAGCACCCTCTCCCTTCATCTTTATCGTCCACTTGTTCATCATCTAGACATCCACTTGAGTGCCTGTCCCATCAAGTGTCTTCTTTAGCCTTGTGTGAGTGGCGGTAGCTGGGTTTGTACTGTTCAGGGGTCTTCTCCACATTAATGCGGCCAGAAAAGTAGCTGCAATGCATTTAATGTGGTGGTTGAAGTTTGTCTTTTAGATATTTCTCTGTTCCTGTTATCCTCATGCGCGCCTGAGATTCATCCTTATCATTAGGATTGTTAGAAAGATTACTGGAACCTCCCAGGTGTTTGTTTAGTCATGGCTCTCTGTGTCCGAGGAGGATGACCTCTTCGGACCAATGGTGATCTCCTCGGACTACACTCCCCGTTCGTTTCCAGGTACATTTCTTCCACGCGGACTCCTTCTCGAACATTTTCCTCTCTTCGGACATACAGTAGTCTTCAAGTAAGGGCCCAGGCCCATTACATTAGGTTGGGCTTTCACCCCCCACAATTTACAATACAAAAAAACGGGGCTATCCCAGCGTTTTCAAAACCGCTGGGATAGCCCCAAAAAGCGCTGGGATATGGTCAAAATGCCTATCCCGACGTTTTTTTTTCCCGGCGCTTCAAACCGCCGCACAGTGAATGTGAGTATAGGGTCGCCAGACCTGTACCGGCGCTTTTCAAAAGCGCTGGGACAGGCATACGCCCTATACTAGCGCTTTTGAAAGCGCTGGAATAGGCGTTTTAAATTATATTCATTCAAGACCTATACCAGCGCTTTTGAAAGCGCTGGTATAGGCCTTGAATGAATATAATTTATATAATTTAAAAAGCCTATACCAGCGCTTTTGAAAGCGCTGGCATAGGCAGTACCTATTCCAGCGCTCTCAAAAGTGCTGGGATAGGTCATTTTTTTTTTTTTTAATTTTTAATTTTTTTAGCACTTGTAATGTACCAACAATACATATTTTCCAATACCTATTTTATAGCAATTGTAATGAAGCACAGAAAATTTCACAAGGTAATCATTATGAAAAATAAAGCCTGCACCTAAAGTTATATCTATTATCATGTGCTTAGATAGGTCATATGCATTAACCACTGGTGCATAACTAAACCATGAATCACAAAAAGTCCAATCACACAACCAACCACCAAGCTAGTTTTGGATTAAATAATTTATGAAGGCAAATTAGCCAATGAGCCTAGGTGTAGAGTTGTTCACACACCAGCCATCGCATTCCACTATTGACAAAATTTCACCAACCCGACTGGCAACAGCAGTTACCAACAATATTGACATGGTGGTTGGTAGGATTTTTGCCAAAACCCCTAGGCATTTTGTCTCACAATGAGTGAATCCTTTTAGGGGGTCAAGGAAAAAAGAAAGAAGATGAAAACAACACAAAAACAAACACAGACAAACAAATCTAACAATGACATAGATGCATATGTGCTACCTGCATATGTAACCAAAATTTGGGTAACAATGACATTGTATAAAAAAAACACATAAATAATTGAATTTTTAGGTGTTAAATATAATTTTTAGTAAAGTATATAAAATGTAGCACAAAGCTATCATAGAAGCTAAAGGAAAAATCTGTTTGTAATCATACGTGCACATGCTGTGTGCATGCATACACACATGCATTCCCATGCTTTTGAATGAATAGCCTTTTAAGCTTAATGAAATTTCGCACCCATCAGGGATCATATCCACCTAGACAGCCATAACACTTCGCAAAAAATTCAGCAAGTGGCTCATTGTCTCTTTGCTATGTTTCAATTGGCTTAGTAATGTCATCATGTCTCTCCATATTGTAAAAATTCTGGAAATTATCATCCATAGGGAATTGGAAAAATGCATTTAGCTTCGCCATCTCTGCCTATCAAAGATTCGCCTATCCATGTTTATTCCAACAAAAAAGGGGAAGGAAACATTGTATAAATGAAACTTAAAACATCTAAATCCCCCGCCATTGTTCTAGGGATAATAGTAATGAAAGCTTTAAGAGGCACCTATCCATCAAAGATTCAGTCATTTAGCGTAGTTATCAAAAGCTCTGATTCTTGCTATATCCATGCAGTAGTGACTTTGTGATGGTATTATGCACATACAAGGATGCTATATATCTCAGCACAACAGGACAATAATAAAATCCAAAAGAATAGGTCACTATATAATTTAAGAACTAATGCAAAAAACTATACATCTCTGGTTCGAGTTTTAGCACCTCAATCTAAGCTATCTTCCCAATAAAATTCAAATTCTATGAGCAGCCAGTGTCACACAACATGAAATGAACACAGGTATCAAACATACTTAGACACCTTCAATCATTCTTTCTCAAAACTATTTTTCAGTTTCATGAATAAGTCAAAATTTACTGTTTTGGATATTCTATAATAATGTTACATCTACATCTTGTATGCCCTCAAGAAGAAATCAATTCCTAGTTCACTTATACATCACTGAATTAGAAACAGATATTAAAAAATAAAATAAACCAAATTCGAAGCCAGGAGAACATTTGCATTCATGGATCTAACATCCATACCAAAATGCACCTAAGTCTAGACATTTCCACTCAAAATTAATGGCAAGATTGCATGCAGGAATTAATCATGTTAATTTTTAACAATAATAGAAGGGCATAAAGCAACTCCAGCACACTCAGAGCACACCCCATTCTGAGTTCAGAGTAAAAAGACGAGCTTATTGTGCATACACTTCATCTAAATGTTAAATAAGTGATATCACCTTCCAATGTTGATTTTTCTAATAAAAGGAATTATTCAAGGAAAAAAAATAGCAATACCAAGTACTATACCTATCTAAAAGACTAGAGGGAGCAGGAACAAGAACAAGTGGAAAAGTGGGGAAACAATCAACATTATAAATTGGCAATATTTTAAAAAAAATAACACAGAAAAACCAATCCTGGATTAACCAGGGGCCCAAAATAAAAATAAAGAAACTGAGAAAAGTGAAAAGCTGAAAGCTATTAAAGTCTTCATTTTCAGTAGTGGAAATAAATATCCATAGGTCAAGAGTATGTATGAATCCAAGCATTCACACAAAGAAAAGAGTACCTTTTCTTTTGCCTAGCCAAACGCAAAGTTATATATCTCACGGAACTTTTCTGGACAAATACAAGCAAAAATCATTTTCAACAACAAAAGCACAATAATTGTACCTCTAGCTTAGAAATGCTAATCAAACCAACCAATGAGCTTTAGTCTAAATGGTACCTCCTCCCTTGTAAAAGCAAGGTGGAGAGTGCGCTCAAGAGTTCATGACCTTTGGGTGTGTGTTTAACTTACCGATAAATAAATAAAACTTTTAAAAAAAGAAATTGCTAACAAAACCAATCACTTTGACTTTTCAATAAATACATCAATTTTGGGAGTGTTTTCGCCTAAAAGCAACATGAATTACAATATTAAAACTAAAGTTTAAAAGAAATCATAATTCATGAACACTTGCACATACGATCATCTTTCAACTCCATGCGCATAAATGGAATCTTTTCATAGAACTTCTCCAAAGAGTCTATCTTGCCATCAGAATATAAAGCCTTAATCAAAGCAGTTCCAAACTCTTAATTGATATTCGATATCATTAAACTCGAGAATAAGTATAGCATAAATAACTATGTATATACTTACCCTAGCCCTTGTAATCCACCTATAAACTCCTACTTGGAAAATTCACACATGGTAGTAGCTTTCATGTGCCATGACACAACTAACTGCAATAACAGCAGCAAAAACATGTATTCAAAACAATTCATAAGCTATACATACCGGTACAAATCATAAACAAAGAGGAACTATGAAGATTGAAAATATTCTGACTCTATGAACATCCATAGTTTCCCTGTTTTGTGTATTTGGTAGGGCAAGGAAGAGGGGATTGAGATTCAAAATTTAAACTCTGTTCTTGCCAAATTTCCAAACACTTCAACACGGTTACATTTTATATAATAATTTCCTTGCTACTATAGGGTCAGAATTTTTAAATTTGAATTTAAACCTCATATTCTGGAAATTGCATTTTATTGAATACTTTGACAATAACTAATCACCTTAAATGCCAGCCCACCACTTAGTTACAGGCTAGATCTCTCCCCTGAGTTAACTGGACTATTTTAAATAGTTATTATTTACTTTTACATGTAAGATCAAAACATAGAATCAAAACTATCTCACACACCTATTTACTAGCTGAGCTAGTTGAAAACATTGGTTGTCCAACTTTCATACAAACTCAGCTCAGCCCCATGAGACTCCATTTGGTTTAGTTCTAACTAAAGAATTGATTACACTGGATATTGATAATAATATGAAGATAAATTTCTAAAACTTCATAAACAAATGATACACAAAATTCTATGATAAACTAAAAATCTAAGCTATATTGGCTAAGGCTCATTAACTAGTTAGGACAGCAACCATAGTCTATTGACATGTGTCTTAACAAATACCAGTAATCAGTTTAACCAGCATATTGCACAAATGGGAAAGGTTTACAACCAAAAAGCAAATGGGATGAGGAGACCTACATATTTGCCAACTCCTTCTACATCCGACTTCCATCTATTGCAAGAACTTGATCAACACATGAATCAAAGGACCTACCAAACCTCCACAACCCAAAGCAAACAGCAGCTCCTACAAAAAGAAAGGTTTGATAAAATAGAGAAGGGGGGGAAAGACATGTAGATGCATAACATCAGCAAAACACAGATACCATGAAGCCCACAAATCGCTTAATAGATAGGTACAGTCTTGCTAAATCTCATGTCCTAAGCTCTAGTCACTTATATTTTAAAATTTTAAAATATATCAATTTTAACAAAATTATTGCTCAAAAGTCTTGCCTCCATGTAACAGACCAAAAAGATTTGCAAGCAGTTCCCACTCTCTAGATACAACTAACTCAGCTATCTAACTATATATTTAGGAAATAAGAAAGTTTTGCAAGCCATCCCCACTCTTTTTATTGCTTTGACTAATGAAATCAATAGGAAATAGCCTGGTAACATTAATATGATTGTTAATCTTGGTAATATATAATCAATACAAATATCAATTCCCATATTAAGGATTTAAAAACGTGCTTTGATGAATCAAATCAACAGGAAATGGCCTAGTAAAGTTAGTAAGATTTGTTAATCTTGGCAATATATAATCAGTACAAATATCAATTCCTATTAATGATTTAAAAAAATTTAACAATGAATCGTTTAATAAGGAAATATATACAGGCAATTGATAGTTTTAGAATCTCACTAACGTTTGAAAAAGTTTTCTAATTACTAACATTTTTTGAGATAAAATTTAGAAATTACAGAAGAGTTGAAACAAGACCACACCAATTTGAAAAACACAAACAATATTGGCACCAAACCCACAACTAGAACCTTCCAATATCCAAGAATTAAAGCACAAATATGTTTGTCATTTTCATGGAACAATAGAGTACTTTAACTCCATAATTAGGTCCATTAGCCATGGACACTACTATCACAAGTGGTTCAAATTAAATTCCAAAATAGAGCAAATTTTTGTTAGCACTACTGCCACCTACAATTCCTCCAAAATAAACTTTAACCAAAATCAAAAATAAAAAGCCACAAAATCAACTAAACTTTAACCAAAGCCAAAACCAAAACTAAAACCCACACAATTAACCAACAGTTACACAAAAATATACACATAACCCAAACCAAACTTCAACCAAAATCAAAACTAAAAAACCAGAAATTTAACAACAAATATATATACAAATATTGCTACAAAATAGAAATAAGAGCCAGAGAGACTTACCTTGCTTTGGGTAAACTTTAACCAAAACCAAAACCCACACAATCAACCAATTGTTACACAAAAATATACACATAACCCAAACCAAACTTCAACCAAAATCAAAACTAAAAAACCAGAAATTTAACAACAAATATATATACAAATATTTCTAAAAAATAGAAATGAGAGTTAGAGAGACTTAACTTGCTTTGGGTACGGTTTGGGGTTTTGGGTAGTATTTTTGTGCTTGAAATTTTGGAAAAGAAATGGTGGGTTTTGAGTAAAGAAGAAGAGAGGAGGAGGGGAAGTGGGTTAAGGAAGAGGGAGAGAGAGAAAATGTGGGTGAGAGGAAAACATCTGAACTAAAGAAGTGGGAGACCAAAAATGAGAGGCCAGAGTGGTGGGAAAGTGAAAAAAATAAGTGGGAAGTTTGAAAATTTTTAAGTGGTACGAGGGACCTATCCTAACGCTTTTGGAAACGCTGGAATAGGGTGACCTATTCCAGCGCTTCCAAAAGCGCTAGGACAGGCCCCTCCATTCCCTTATGGAGGAAGGCCTATCCTAGCGCTTTTAGAAGCGCTGGAATAGGGTGACCTATTCCAGCGCTTCCAAAAGCGCTGGGACAAGCCCCTCCGTTTCCTTATGGAGGAAGGCTTGTCCCAGCACTTTTAGAAGCGCTGGGATAGGGTCACCCTATTCCAGTGCTTTTAAAAGCGCTGGGATAGGTCCTCTCCATTCCCTTATGGAAAGGGACCTATCCCGGCGCTTTTAAAAGCGCTGGAATATGGTCTACCTATTCCAACGCTTCAAAAGGCGCTGGGATAGGTCCCATATAAGTTTTTTTTATTATTTTTTTTTCCAAGATAGAATTTCTACTCTATCTATATTGATAATTAATGACAATTAACTATATTTATGCATTTAGTAGTATAAAAAAATTATATTTAAAAAAAAAAAAAAAATCTGCAATTTGGTGAAGTCACTTGGTCATTTTATTAATGAGCTATGAAATAAAATTTAAAAACAAAAAACAATCACATATACTCAATAAAATTCACCACAGAACTTTCTAAAAAAAATACCACACAACAAAAATTATCACACATTCTATCTTATTTAAAAAAATAAATAAATAATCATAGCTAATATTAAATTTATGTAAAAATTTTAATATATGATTAATTACGTTTACTTTTTTAAACAAATAATATAACTAATTGGATGGTCAAATTGAGAGAATATATATAGTCATATAGGTACACAACACATGTCCATTACGTGCCATTCTTAGATTTGAAATTTTGTAAGCATGAAAAATATATGAAGATAATGTAATCTAACGGTAGGTTTGTCAAAATTCACATTGAATTAAGAAATATAGGGTTGGGTTCAAGTTACACCCGATGTAACTCTAAAAAATGTTACACTAATCAATAACTTATTATTGAATTCATATTTTGAAAATCCAACCATTGGATTACATGTTCTATATGTTTTTAACATGCATGCCAATTTTCATGCCAATCGGATGTAATTTACCTTTTGATCTTAGTTGCTCATCTTTTATGCGTCTACAAAAACTTGAATTTAAACAATTGATTGATGACATGGCTATTAATCTTTGATCACCTTAAAAATTTGTAAGCATGAAAAATATATGAAGATAATGTAATCTAACGGTAGGTTTGTCAAAATTCACATTGAATTAAGAAATATAGGGTTGGGTTCAAGTTACACCCGATGTAACTCTAAAAAATGTTACACCAATCAATAACTTATTATTGAATTCTTATTTTGAAAATGAAACCGTTGGATTACATTTTCTATAATTTATTAACACGCATGCCAATTTTCATGCCAATCGGATGTAACTTACCTTTTGATCTTAGCTGCTCATCTTTTATGCGTTATTTTAAACTACAAAAACTTGAATTTAAACAATTGATTGATGACATGGCTATTAATCTTTGATCACCTTGAAATTTTGTAAGCATGAAAAATATATGAAGATAATGTAATCTAACGGTAGGTTTGTCAAAATTCACATTGAATTAAGAAATATAGGGTTGGGTTCAAGTTACACCCAATGTAACTCTAAAAAATGTTACATTAATCAATAACTTATTATTGAATTCATATTTCAAAAATCTAACCATTGGATTAAATTTTCTATATGTTCTTAACATGCATGCCAATTTTCATGCCAATCGGATGTAATTTACCTTTTGATCTTACCTGCTCATCTTTTATGCGTTATTTTAAACTACAAAAACTTGAATTTAAATAATTGATTGATGACATGGCTATTAATCTTTGACCACCTTGAAATTTTGTAAGCATGAAAAATATATGAAAATAATGTAATCTAACGATAGGTTTGTCAAAATTCACATTGAGTTAAGAAATATAGGGTTAGGTTCATGTTACACCTGACGTAACTCTAAAAAATGTTACACCAATCAATAACTTATTATTGAATTCATATTTAGAAAATCCAACCGTTGGATTACATGTTCTATATTTTCTTAACATGCATACCAATTTTCATGCCAATCGGATGTAATTTACCTTTTGATCTAATTGCTCATCTTTTATGCGTTATTTTAAACTACAAAACCTTGAATTTAAACAATTGATTGATGACAAGACTATTAATCTTTGATCACCTTGAAATTTTGTGAGCATGAAAAATATATGAAGATGATGTAATCTAACGGTAGATTTGTCAAAATTCCCATTGAATTAAGAAATATAAGGTTGGGTTCAAGTTACACCTGATGTATTTTGGAGGTATTTCGGTCATTTCGATGTTTTGGGGGTATTTCGGTCATTTTTTATGTTTTGGGGGCGTATTAGTCCTTTTCTGTGTGTCGGTTGTGTTTTGGACATTTTTTATCTTTTTGGGGGCATTGTGGTCATTTATCAGACTTATAGGGGTATTTTGGTCTTATTTAAATAATTGAGGCTATTTTGGCTAGTTTTAGGCACAAGGGGTACTTCGGCCAGTTTCGATGTCTTAGGGGGTGCTTGGGTCATTTTTTATGTTTTGGGGGTATTTCAGTCATGTATTAAGTTTGGGGGGTATATCAGTCTTTTTTTAGGTATCGGGGTGTTTTTGCTCTTTTTCGATGTTTTGGAGGGTACTTTGGTCTTTTTCTAGGTTTAGGGGAGTATTGGTCATTTGATAATTAACAAATCCCTCCACAAGTATAAGTGCTAGAGTAGAAATTCTATCTTGTAAAAAAAAAAAAATTAAAAAAAAAAAAAAAAAAATCCCTATAGGTGACCTATCCCAGCGCTTTTTGAAGCGTTGGGATAGGTCTTTCTCCATAAGGGAATGAGGAGACCTGTCCCAACGCTTTTGAAAGCGCTGGTATAGGGTCCCCTATTCCAGCATTTTCGAAAGCGCTGGGACAGGTCTCCTCATTCCCTTATGGAGAAAGACCTATCCCAACGCTTCAAAAAGCGTTGGGATAGGGTCACCCTATACCAGCGCTTTTGGACATTCTATACCAGCGTTTTTTAAAAATGCCGCTATAGGCCTCCTATTATAGCGGTTTGTAAAGCGCCGGGAAAAAAACGCCGCAATAGGATTTCCTATACCAGCGCTTTCAAAAAACGCTGGTACAGGCTTATCTATAACAGCGGTTTTGAAAAACGCCGGGAAAAAAACGCTGGGATAGGACGATTTTTTTGTAGTGTTAGTGTCTATTTAAATTTATTATTATTATTATTTTTATTTGCCACGTAGGATTTAAGTGTGTCAACAGTGCACACTGTTAACCATATAAGCATTTTCCATTAGTGAGTTAACGGTAGGGAGTAAATTAATTGCAAGTTAAAAATAACAGGGACCAAGTTGACTGCTACCAAAATGTAGAGACCAAATTGACTATGACCCCAAAATGTAAAGACAAAAATGGTGTTTTCGCCTTTTTTTTTTAATTTTTTTTTTTTTTTTAAAGAAAACAACATGTATTTACCATTTGGAAAGTTATGCAACAAATTACTTGATGTAAAATGTATTATTTTGAATTCATAACTTATATCAAGAATGAACTCAATTAAACTTATTAATACTTATTCAATAATTTTAAAATTACACAAATCCTAACATTGCTATCTAAAACAAAATAACACAAAGATAAGTAAAACAAATACACAAGTTTTATTTCTACACAATATCAACATCCCAAAACATAAAACAAAATTACAAATGACTTATTGGATAACTCATTTGATAAAGAATAAAAACATATAAGAAATTTACAATCTTGAAAATTATTTTATAATTTATTATCAATTGTGGTTGACACTCTATTTCAATTGGAGATATACATTAAAGTTTGATTGCTTACTTATTTATACATAGCATTTTTTATGAATATCATATCATTGTTAAGCAACACATACTCTAGGAAATATCATAATTTATTTTGAAAAGCTGTTTATTTTGGACATAAATTGTTAAAAAATAGGTCTAAGCATTCATAATTTATGCTAATTTGATACTTTGGCTTCACTATTTTCACACTTGTGAATGTTTCTCACACATGTCTACAATTTTAAATCTATATTTTTAACACAACAGATTATCTTGGCATGTACTTTGCTATTTAATATCTAAAAATCTTTACTCATTACAGAATGCTCAACTACATGCATTTATCTTTCAATTAATTTGCATGCAGTTATGTAAATGTATCAATTATTTTCTTAAAACTCACAATAAACAATTAAACCAATATTTTCTTAATTTTACTCTTCTTTTTTACCAAAAAAAAAAAATAGTTTTAAAAAAATGGTTCGGGTTCGGGTCGGGTTGACCCGCAAAAAACACGGGTCGGGTCACAGGTCAACCCGTTTTTGCTTCGGGTAAAAAAATCGAGTTCGGGTCAAGTATTTTTCGGGTTGGGTCAAAAAATTTTGACCTATTTTGCCAAAAGAAGAAGAAAAAAAAAAAAAAACTGTTATTAACCTTTTTATTTCAATTTATATCTATTTCTTTAAATTGATAAATAAGAAATATAATTATAAATTTATATGATGTTGTCTTATCATTTTCTCTGATTTCCATTATAATATTTAAGTATCCATTCTCAATCCTTCCCTACTTATAATTAAAACACCCAAAATCCAAACAAGAGCAGGGAGGATAACCACCTCCTATTTTCTCATGCATGGAATCATAAATTTTATGATTTTATCTTTAGGGGGCCAAAAAAAAATGCATAACTCTCTCTCTCTCTCTCTCTCTCTTTTATCAATCAAGAATTTAAAAAATAATATATTGAAAATCAAAATAAATAAATACATAAAAAAAAAATTAGCGTATATTCAATTCAAATACTAAAAATATGTAAATCAAAAGATACATATTACTTCTTTTTAATACATTTCAACTTCATCATTTATAATATATCAAAAAGTACTCGATTATGTACTAAATTTCATATTAATTTCCTTTTTTATTTACTAAATCAAAGCTTATCTTATACAATCATTTTCCATTTTGTTGGGAAACCTAGTTTTATATATATATATATATATATAGTTGAAATTTCCCATTCCATAGTTGCAATAGAAATTAGAATAGTAAGTACACCAAGACCACTCTATAAGTTAGCAGGTTGTTGATTTTCTGGTCCTTACAAGCTATTGGCATAATTCAAAAATATTTCACATTTTGTTTGGAATTCGGATGTTGAACTAGATTATGTTTGTAACGGTGAAGTTCCAATTTCAACAAACAAATATCATCAATTCTAAAAATTCCACATATCTCATTACTTACTCGCTAGACTGATGATTTAATTCTTGTAATTGAGAATTTATTGCAACATGTAAAATATCTAATTGTTATCAATGACCAACCAAAAAAAAACCCTAACAATAATTAAGGCGGAGCTAAATATCACCATTAAATCCAAATCTCAAAGAGCCAAAACTGTTAACTTTTGTTTTTTTTTTTTTTTTTCAAAGTGCCATTCTAAAAATATTATGAATCAAAAGTCATTTGCTTTTTTTCCTCTTAGTTGTGATATTTTTTAAGAGGGATTTGTTTTTATTTTGTTATTCCAAACAAAGTTTTGTTATTGTTTTGGGAAAAGGCCACAAACCACATATATAAACTAGGTGATATTTTATTTTTTTGGGTTCTTTGGACAATTTTCAAATTTAAGAAGGCTAATTTTGCAATATTGAGGACAATGCAAAAAATTCTTTGGACATAAGATTTTAAATTTAAATTATTAAAAATTAAAATATACTATAGGGTATATTTGAACCAAGACAAAAAAAAGAATAGAGCAAGAGGATCATCAATTGGGAATTATAATTGCCAACAAAAATAGATAAAGTTGAATTCAATGATTGTAGGTTGAAGTCTTCCTAGGTTGTGACAGGACAAAGTGAGAAGTTTTTAACAAAATTATCCCTTGCAAAAGCTTATAAATACCCATGCAGCAGTGGAATAAAAAAAATCCCAACCCATAATTTGTTGAAATTATTTTCATCTAACTTAACCATCAAAACCATCTAATATCAGTATCACATGGTGTTGGGGGCGAAAAAAGTTTTCCTTCTGACAAATGAGATTTATGTTGGGTTAGGGGCCTAAACCCAAACTCAATAATGGGCTTGAAGTATGGCCCAAAGGCTATCGGTGAAGTTTTTGAAGAGTTCGCCCTCTTTTTATACCTTGGGCCTAGGATGGGACTGACAAGGGTTTTGAGATGGCCCAATAACACTTTCTACAGTAGACACATCAGCACAATAAAAAGCATACTGCAATAAAGAAATAACCCAACAGTAAAATATTTCAGTAGTAAAGTATCCCAGCAGTAAAGTGAAACAGAGTAGAATAAACCTCCAGCCATTAGATATTCACAGATTAAGGAAAGTATCTACATCTTCAAACTCATCATCCATGGACTCTGGAAAAGAGTCTTCTAATACAATAATATATGGAAAAAACTCTATAGTAACAGTCACGTCGTAACCTTCAATAGTAAATGAATAAACAAATATCTTAGGTTCCATTATAGCAAGTAATGAGGAAACTTAGTTTGAGATGAAGGGAGAGAGGTTCCCGCTAGCGCAGCAAGATCATTATGATGCCAGGGTATGCTCATGGATACAATATATGTAGTGAGTAGTGTGAGGGAGAGTGTTTAGTAAAGCTGCTGGGGCTTTCTACTGGGGATATATGAGTGTTTATAGGTAGAGGTATGAGGGGTACTTATGAGCTAGGAGCTAGAGAACTTAGTTTCTAAGCTTGAAGCTAAGAACTCAGTGACTCAGAATTTTGCCAAAGCTTAGAGAAGGCTAAACAGAGAAGTTAAGGAAGAACTCTTTTCTATTAGTGTATCTCTTAGTATGTGTTGAAGTGTTTATGGAGAGTTCAATTTATAGTTGAGTACTTTGAGGGGGTAATTAGCAAATCAACCTCAATCTTCAGAAAATTCTTAGAGAATCGTTCCTAGGATTTGGCCAAGAGTAGTAAGCTCAGCTTTAGGATGTTCTTTGCTGTTTTAGGTAATAGTAGATGGAGTTCTGACCTAGCATTGAATGCTGATTGGCCTTAGCTGATGGGATTAAAGCACGCATTAGTCTAATGATCTTGGTTATACTGCTGCTAGAATCAGAGCTCCTTAGGGCAGATTGCATTATCCCAAGCCAGGTGTCAATTTTGGAGCCCTTTGCTGGGAACTCTACTGGAGATCCCTTTGGTACCCTCCAAACTACATTTCCCGAAGCTTCCCTATTTGGGGTTCATGTGCTTGGTCTATGAACCAGAGAGTACACGTTTTTGGCATGATAATGAACTGACTTCAAGTTGTTCCAGATGCTTTCATGGCCTAGTTATGGATGCCCTTAGTCCTTGATTGAATGGGTTGGAGAAGAAAGGAAAGACAGCTGGCTGAAGCTTCCTAGCCTTATGTCATGTCATCCCAGCTTTGTGTCACATGAGAAATGATGGAATTCAACTTGGCAAGGAAGGGTTTAACCCTTGTTGGACACGTGTCCTCTTTTGATCTGATTGGACAAGCTGGAACTGATGGCAATGGGCCCCAGCTGTCAGGTTGTGCTAAAGCTTAACTGGACAGCTCACGTGAGCTTTAGCTGCTGGGATTTGTATATGAATTGGGTTGGCTTAGCTGGGCTTTGTAGTTGAGCTTCTTTTGGCTTGGTCATCCCTACAAAAATGAATAGTTTTGCCATAGGTGATATACATGGGCTTTTATAAAGTTTGTAAGAGAAATATTTTTTGAGGAATGAGTAATTATATTTCCCATGAGTTAGGGACTTTAGTATATGTAAAATATGTGCCAAAATAATATTGGGCTCTGTAAGATGGGTGCCAAAATAATATTGGGCTTTATGAAAAAGGTGCCAAAATAATATTGGGCTTTGTAAGATGGGTGCCAAAATAATATTTGGGCTTTGTGAAATTAGGTGCGGAAATAAGATTTGGGCTTTGTAAAATAGGTGCCAAAATAACATTTGGGCTTTGTAAAAATAGGTGCCAAAATATCATTTGGGCTTAGTGAAATTAGGAGCCAAAATAACATTTGGGCATTGTAAAATAGGTGCCAAAATAATATCTGGACTTTGTAAGATTTTGCAAAAATATTGCCGTGTAGTAACGGGCTTTAGAGATGCCGTGTAGCAACGGGAATTAAAGGTGTCGTGTAGCAACGGGCATTATAAGAGAGTTTTGTTGGGCTTTTTAGGTTTTGCTCACAAGTTAAATGATTTTGGGCTTTTTTGTGGAGATAATGTAATTTTTGGCCCAATTCGGTAGTAATGTGATAAGTATTTTTTGTGGAAGACCCAAATTGGATAATGCAGGATATGATGGGTAATATTTGTGAAAGGGCCCAAGGTAATTTATAGGGCTTATATAGGGAATATTTGTGGGAGTCTAATAACATGGAGAATATTTGGGTAATATGTGGGAAATATTTATGTGGGCTCAAAATAGTTTATGAGCTTGTGTGGGTATTTTTTAGTGAGCGGGCTAATGAAATTAGGGCCCAAAAATTTGTACCTCAACACATGGTTGATCAACGATGTAGCAATCAAAAGTCATTAGCAATTATATGAAGGAGATTGACAATAGAGGGTTGATCAAAGATATGACGAGTAAAATTCATTTTCCTTTTAGGAATTTTACGAAGGAGATTGGCAATAGATGATTGATCAAAGATATGACAAGTCAAATTCATTCTCCTTGCATAGATTATACAAAGGGGATTGGCAATAGAGAATTGGTTAAGCCAGGATTCATCTTTTGGCTATATTAAATCCAAATTTGACAATAATTCAATTTTTTGTATATCTAGTACTACCCCTACAACCTCTACTTTCCTCTCCATCTAAATTTCCAAACACATGGTAAAATAATAATAGTTGCATTAGTGATTAACCTTACCAAGAAGATTATACAGTACTTGTGAATTTTGAAAAACAGTTTTGCTTTTGGCTCTATGCATAAATATTAGTTGACATTATGGCAAATTTTTAAAGAGTTAAGGGATCGAAAGTTATATTTGGCTTGTGTAGGAGATGATGTGACCATACTCATTGTAATCCGTTAAGTTACAATGTGTTGAGAAGCAAGCCAGCTCTACACATTTTGTGTTTGGTGACAATTTAAAGTAAGGTCTTTTTATTAGTTTTTTCCAATACCCTAATGGTAGTACTCATTGAATACTCATTCGCAAAGCCATCAATTTGATACTTGATTTTTTTTTTTTTTTTTACAACTTTAACCTCGATTGAATTGATTTCTTTAAACTAATACCACTATGATAATGCCAAAATCATGAAATATTAACAATGTTATGGGGCATGTTGAATGCATTTCATGCAAAATATGGCCACATTGCTATGCAAATTTTTCATATGTGTAGAGTATTTTAAATATAAAATAAAAATGTTAAGAAACTTGCAAATTCTAAATTGTGTCATATATATTGAATACCTCAAATTTAGTTTCAAACATCTTCTTTTCAAGTCTTGCTCAAATTCACGATTTGCAAAAATAGGGCCTAGTATAGAGCTGACTCAACACATTTTGGGCCAAAAGAAATGTAAAATGTATTATTACTTAATATTTTATAACAATACATGAATTAGAAAAAATAATCCAACCTTTTTATATAATTTAATACATTAATTGGACTATTTTCATATATTTATATTAAAAACTTTTAATTCTAAAAATGTCGAAACCATTAGTATTAGCATAAATATCATATTTTAGATGCCCACCGTCTCTCCTGGCAATGTTGGATTTTAGTTTTGAATTTGACTCGAAAACTATCAATTCTAATTTTAATTTTGATAGAGAGAGAGAGAAAGGAAGGGTAAAATTTTTGGGAGTTTGAAATTTTTTACACTTTTAAAATATCGCAAACATAGTAAAACGTATTAAATAAAATTTGATCATTCAAAAATAATATAATAGTTTAAAAATAATATTTATTTATTAAATTTTTGGTCTTAATTAAAATTTTTAAATCGTAAGACCAAAAAACAAGGCATTCTATCGATTAATAGAATTTTTTTTTAATTTTTTTATTTTTATTATAGGTGAGAGGATTACTTTTATATTACAATATTATTTTATGCAATGGTATTAGACAAATAGATATAATATATTATATTTTTGGGGACCTTTTTTCATTTTGGGCCTTAGGTTATTGCCTAAGGTTCTGTTTGGTTGGAGGAGTGGAAAAGTGGGAGGATAGAAAATGATAGGAGGATGAAAAAGTGGGAGGATAGATAATATTTTATTTTCTCTCCTTTCTGTTTGGTTGGGAGTGTAAAAGTGGAAGGATGGAAAAAATGAATTTGAATAAATTTACTCATATACCCTTATTAAAGAATGATGCCCAATTACAACAAAAAAGTGACAAATAACCACAAAAAAGTGCAATCACCCAAATTTATTAAAAAAATAAAAATCATGTCCCAAAATAAAAATCAAGTCTTAAAAAAAAATAATAATAAAGAGGGAAGAGGCAAGTTACTACCCAAAAAAAGAAAAAGAAAAAAAAGGGAACGCCCACTCCCAGGCCTAGAAAATCAAAAGATTAAAAAAAGAGAGAGAGAGAGAAGAGGCAATGTTGCCCAGAAAAAAGAAAAAACAAAAAACAAAAACAAAAAAAGAAAAGCAACGTTACTTACTGCCAACTATCCAAGGAGAAGAAATAAATAAAAAAAGACATGTGTACATGGACATTTTTGTCAATCAAGAAAAAATTAATTCCCATTTAGTTTTCTCTCCATTTTGGAGAGAAAACATTTTGGTGGGCCCAGGGAGAAAACACCTGGGCCCCACCACTTATTTTCTTTCCTTCCTACCCAACTAAACACACTCTAAATAAGTTTTTTTTTCATATTTTCTCTCCAAAGTTTTTCATCCACCCTATTTCACCTCTAAACAAACACACCCTAAATGGTCTCATGGTTGACGTGACCTGTTGATAAGTTTTAAAGGAAAGGAGAGTATATGTTACCAGGGGGAGAGGGGGGGAGGAGGAGGAGAGAGGAGAGAAAGGGAAATGACATACAACTTCTCTTTCATGCACCAAGTTAACTAAAAGGGCAAATAATGGGTTTGGACTAGTTAACATGGGTTTGGACTAGGTGTCTTCTAGCTTATTTGGGCTGGGTGTCTTTTAGCTTCTGAACCAATTTTTCTATTTGAATGGGCACATTTTCGGTGTTTTGCATCAAGTCCCATAAAGCCCGGTTTAATTAAATTTTGCTTAGAATAGGCCTAAATTTGAATTCTTTGGGCCACTTCATTGTAAGATTTAAGCCCAAGCCAATCACAATTTTTTTTTTTTAATTGAAGCCCAATTATCTCTTTCAGGATCTACTACAAATACAATTTATATCATAACTTATTTCACAACTTATTGAGACAACAAATTGTGAATTGTAGAAGATTACTTTCACATTGACCAAACATTAATACTGTATCATTTTTTTTCCCATCACTCATAACCTACTACTTTAACATGTTGTAGAAAAAATGTCACTTGACTTATTGTGTTAAAAATCAATGCATAATAAGAACACAATCTCCTCCATTCGTTGTGCTTAACCTTTTGTCAAGCCTTCCTCCAATTTAGTCACTTGTTTCTCTATCACATAGGGAGTAAGCATGAGAGATCCGTTGGATGCTTGGGAAATTGATTGGAATTGGAATTTCTGTCTGAACCAGTTTGAAACTGATTGAAGATTTTTCTCGGCAAGACTCGAAAATCTTTTTATAGAAGCCATAAAGTAAATATACAAGTGTGGATGCACCTAACACAAGAATGACCCACCCCAAGATTGGGTTAAGGATGAAGAGGAGTAAGTCACAGGCCAAAGCCCCCAAAATAAGACACACACTCTTGAAGAATAAGGGAGAATTTCTGTTGGAAGTGGCTAGTACCCACGCTGCCAATGCTGTAGTGAAAGTAACTACATCTATTATTAGGCCTAGCATGATTGCATTGTGTTCATGGAATAGAGTAGCACCTGAACCTTGATACATTAATCTGATAAGGATAAGCAGATTACTAAAGGTAAATCCAACCAGAGCAAGCCATGCGATGAAGGAACGGAATTCTTGCTCAATTCTAGACAGAGAACATAAAATGTCTCAGATTATGCGCAACATATAGTTAAAGGGTGCAAATATAAGAAATTAAATGAATATTTGTCACATTCCATTTGTTTTTTGGGGCTAGGTTGCTAGTAATATGTAACTTGACATGTGTTGTTATGCATAACAATGTGAAGATTGCTTGAATTAATAATAATAATAATAATAATGAAAAAGATGGACAAGGATGGTAGAAAATTTATCCTTTGTTTAAGAGTAATGCATAAAATCTTTTGATGTCTTGCCCAAAATATGAACTAAGTTGGGTACAATAAATTACAAGGCCCTTAATTGAGTGAATCTCATGTTCTTGAAAAATTGGGGTAATGCCAGAGTTTTGTAATTCAGTGGTATTATATGTTTTCTTTTATGAAGAGAATTGTAATTCAAATCCTCTCTCACTTATTATTGTAATTATTTATTTTTTTATAAAAATGGGGGTAATTTAATCTTCTATCATGACTTTCATATACCAAATGCTTCATAATTTAAGAAAAAAAAAAGTAAAAGTAAATTGAGAAGAAAAAAAAAAACAAATAAGAAGAGGATTTTATCTTTAAAATCACAAGTTTTTCTAAATTTGCAGAAATATGCATAAAGAATTTCAAATTATGCACAAGAAAAATGCTCTGCATTTCAACAATAAATAAAAAATCAAAGATCGGTTGATAAAACATCGATATTCATATATATATATATATGCACACATATATAAAAGAATACTAGCATACATATTTAGCAAACAATATATATATATATATATATATATATATATGAGAACTGAATAATGCAAAATTTTGTCTAACGAATTTTCGATAAATGGTGTGAGAATCTTCCTTTTACATTAAACATGGCATAAGGGTGTATTGAAAAATATTCATATTTAGATTGTGTTTTGGTTGTATAATATAACTCAGCCATTCAGCCGAAAAAAGGGGGGAAAAAATAGTACTACAAAAGATGTTTTAAGAATTAAAGTTAATTTATATTTGACAAAAATTCTTCTTCTTTTTTTTTTTTTTTTTAAACTTTTTAGTTTATTTATTAATGTACAACTTTTTAAATACTCATTGTTTTTCTAGTAACTATAACTAATTTTAAACAATAAACAAATAACTTTTTAGTAAAAAGTTACATTTAGATGCAAGAGAAAAAAGTTTTGTAACTTAATGAGGACTCCTAAGCATTGTAATTTCGTAACTATCAAAAAAGTTTTTGGCTCCACTACTGTTTGTAACACTTGATGCAAGAGATTAATATTTTGATTTAGTGTATGAATAGAACATAGTTGGTCAATACCCTAATTTTTTCAATGATGAATGGATTTGGATCCTCTCCCTTTCCCTTTGAAAGGAAGAGTCTATTTTATGGACAAGATTGATTTGAAACAGATCTAGGGTAAAAAACATGTTGCCTCAATTAAAATCTAATTAATAAACTAACTCAAAAAATTTAACTCTAGTTAAACACACATTTGACCAAGCAAATTTCCTTTCTCTCACCACCAAATACCTGTGAGATACTTATGTTCTTTTGAGGGAGAGTGTCGGTTAAATGAAAAAGAAAGAAGAAAAATTTAACAATTTTTGTCCCGTAGGTATACGTAGATTCAGATGTAAACTATTTACATAGATAATAAAACTGAATATTTCCATATAAATTGCGTGGTTCTTTTTTATGGAACAAAAAAAAAAAAAAAGAAGAAGCATATTTTCAAGTTTCGCAACTTATTGTAACATATCATACAAGTGGATAGGTATAATATTTTTGTACTCTCTTGTCAAAGAAGCTAGAAGTTGTTCCTGTTAATTACTATTCATTCATGCATTATCACTAAGCAACTACATTGATTTATTAATTGTGAAATATTCAGCCTATGGCAAGAATTATGTTTGCTGCAGGCTATTGATACATTGACTTTTGAGGGTGAGGCAAATGGGTTTTCAAGTATACTAGTAAGGACTCTTTTTCTAGTCGATACTTCAATATACAATAACTTTTAATGGCTAAAATTGAGAGTTTAAAGAAACACGTTTCAATCTCAAGCTTACCAAAACAAAGTTCGCAAAAGTTAAAAAATGAATAGATAAATTTTTTTTAGAGAAAAATAGAGGCTATTGCATGTGGTGCAATACTGATCTCAATCCTTTATGGTTATTTATTATGCTTACCTTTGAACTGACTTTGACATTTGAAATTTTGAATTGACATTTTTTTGGGGTTGTTTTGCATTGAATCCCGTAAGGCTACTTTGCTTAAAATAGGCCCAAATATGAATTCTTTATCCCACATCTCAATAAGATTTAAGCCCAAACCAAACGCTATTTTTTTATTTTTTTTTTCAGAGCCTGACTGATTTGTTTAACTGAAGCCCAATTATCTCTTCTTTTTTGTGGGCCAGCAGACTTATTACTAGAAATTGAATTGCTTTAGACTATGTTTTAGCATTCATGATCGTTTAAAGTATAAACTTATGCAATTTAAACATTAAGAAAATACAAAATCTGCTCAATGAAAGGGACAAATTGGCTCAGATCCAATTGGTCATATAAAAAATTAGTCATATATTCAAACCAAGGTTATTCATATTCTATTGATACATACATTACAAATTTTATCAACAATCTCATGAATATTTAGTTTTGAGAATTGAGTCAAAAAGAACTAACACCATATTCCATATTTATGCATAATAAAAACACCATCTCCATCCAATCAATGTGTCTGAGAGAGGAGAAATTATGGTCAAGCTGCTACTAAACATTATGCCATTTCTGCCCCTTGTATCTCTGTCTTGTTGGGTGGGTGTTTGAGAAGGTTCTTGCCTTATTGATTTTAGAATTTCTTGACAGGAATTGAGAATTTTGGGGTATGTGCCATAATGTATATATACAAGACCACATGCACATAATGTATATATACAAGATCAAAAGAAGCAAGTCACAGGCAAAAACTTCAGAAATAAGGCACACAATTTCAAATAAAAAGAGAGAACTGTTGCGGAAAGTTGGTAGTGTCACTATTGCCAATGCTATAGTGCCTATACATACATCTATTATTAATAGCACCATGATCACACGATGTTCATGGAATAGAGCACCATCTGAGTTTTGATACTTCAATCCAACGAGGGCAAGCAGAAAACTAAAGGAAAAACCGAACACAGTAAAAAATTGCTTAAAGAAACGGAGTTCTTGCTCAGATCTGGACATAGAAACATTAAAATGCCTTAGATTATATTCAAAATATAGATTTAAAAAAAAAAAAAAAAGATAATGTGTAACATATTATTAAAGGGTGCAAACATAAGAATTAAATAAAAATCTGTTTCCATTTTTTTTTTTTTTTTGGGCTGGGTTGCTAACAGTGTACAACATGGCATATTTTCATATGTACTATAACATAGTGAAATGTTTTGGTGTTTATATATATAATAGGGTGAAGATAGCTTGAATTTTTAACTAAAGTTGGACAAAGATTGTGAAAACTTTATCCCATGTTCAAAGATGTTGGCTACTTAATGTACAAAATCTTTTAATATTGTGCCAAAAGTCAAAACTAACCCTTGGCCTGGTAAGTAAATCCCATTTTCTTAAAAAATTGGGATAATTTTACCAACCATCATGCATAAGGTAAACTCTTTGCATGCATATATATATATATGCAAAATTCAGTCCAATGGATTTTCGGCAAATGATGTAAGAAACTAAGAATCTCCCATTTAGTATTTAGATTAAACATGACATAATGGTGTATAGAAAATCTTCATATTTACGTTGTCTTTTGGTCAATCGTCTGGCCCCAATGGTTTTGTTTTTATTGAGGTCCCCCGTCCCCCAGTAGTTTTGTAGATTAAAAATAACTCATTTATCAACTCTTTAATTTATTTGTTTGTGGACAACTTTCGAAAATCTTACTTATATATTTATATAATTATAATTTAACTAACTTTTAATAAATAAACAAATATGTTTTAGCAAAAGGTTTTAAAAGATATGTGCAAGAGTTAGATAAACACGTGATCTCTTGTGTAGTAATTTAAAATTTTTAAATAAAAAATTAAAATTTATAAGTTAATATAAATCTGGGATAAAATCTAATATTTTTTTTGGATCGACAATATAAAAAGTTTTGGGAGTTAAATACATCTTTATAATAGAAAATAAACATGACAAGAAAAAGAAAAAGAAAGCAGAGCCATTTCTAATTCTCTGGCATTACTCTCAAAATTTAACCCGGCTTAACATCCAAAGGTAAAATCTTTGGATCTTATGTAAAGTTCCAAAAGTTTTCACTTTTAAAATTACAAACCTGACACTTAAAACACGGGAGAAGAAGAAAGAACCAAAAAGAAAAATACTAATGACAAAAAAAAAAAAAAAAATCAGGGCACTAACCCATTAAAAGGCAGAATATATATAAGATTAAACTACAATTTGTCTGATTATTTGCTTCAAAATATCATGATCATAGTTTATGCACCATGTATTACAGGCTTGTAGCTTGGTTGGGTTGCCCGCAGGTAGTTCAACACACTGAATCCAGGCCTTAGAAACGCACCCACAATACACAACACAACAGAGAAGATGAAGTTTAGATTGCTGATTGTAGGCCAAACTTGAATGTGGAAGCTCCAATCCAATTCTTGAAAAAACAATAAAAGAGGCACATCCAATTTCTCTTTTCATTTTCATATCTATCATTAAGTACAATTTAATGAACATTAATTGAAGGCACATAATAAGCAACCATCCTTATTTAGTGAAACACTTAAAAAGGGAAAATGATCATGTAGGTTTAGGAGCTAAAAACGTCTTGTTTGTTTAAAAAAATTAGTACTAAATCATGGTGCTTCAAGTCTTTGCACTACTAGAATTCATGGCTAAACAGAGAAATGTAGAACCAAAAAACTAAAGCAAAGAACTTGGTACTAACCTTTCGGAAAGAAGATTGCTCAAATTGTTGCTGTTCATCCTGAACTGAGCGAGGAATTCGGGTATGTTTGGAAGAGGGGGAGATGGAGAGGAGAATGGAAATGGTTTATCAGCTGTGTGTTCTGGTCTTTTTTGCTTGCTTCCATTGCAGTTGAATTATATATTTGCCTCTTGGTCATTTGGTGGACCATCTCAAAGCAAACCAATAGAAAATTCCTTTTGAGTAGGCATAGTCTGCATAGACATTACAAAATCCGAATTATACGGGAGCGTATAATTGGGCGAATTTTTTTTTTTTTTTTTTATTCGGGAGAAAAAATGAACCATTCCAAAAAGACATAAGGATATTCATATATTAGAACAACATGCGCTTTCTATTTGTTTACGGTATCCATGATTCTTTATGATGTCAAAGTCTCATGGTCTGATGCTAGTTTTTTTTTTTTTTTTTTGGCTTGATAGCATATTAAATCTATAAAAAATTGAACTTTCCAAACAGTTAAATGAATCTTAGTGAGATTTTTCATTTTTGTCTGTTTTTATCTTTATCTTTTTTCTCTGAATTTGTCCCAAGGTCTGCCATACCAAAGTACAAAATGTTTAAGAGTATTATAATATAAGTAATTGCATGGATTTAATGATTTATCATTTGTCACTAAATCAAAACAAAAATGTAAAAAACTCACTAGTGTGATGAGTATGTGCATTTAATTTTCATTTTTAAATCTTTTTTCTTTAAAAAAAAAATAGCATTCAAATTTAATTTTGTAGTATTTCTTTGGTGTAACACAATGCATAGCTTTTGGGATCAATTTTGCAGGTAGTTTTTTTTTTTTTTTTTTTTTTTTTTTTTTTTTTTTTTTTTAATTTTTATAGAGAGTTTTAATCTATGACGTCCACTCCTGATAATAGCTTTTTATTATCAGATCAAGACATCAATCGATTTCTGGTGTAGTGTACACTTGAAGTCAGCCAGGTCTATAACATCAAAGGAGAAGAAGTCTTTTACAAAATTATCCCTCGCAAAAAGCTTATAGATAACCATGCACGTGAAGCAGAAAGGATTGAAAAAATTCCAAGCCATTAATTTGTGTGGGCTTGTCAAGTAATTAAAAGCTAGCGTTTTGGTTTAATTATCTACTGTTTGTCCATCTTATATTATTTATTCTCTCAATTTTATCTCTAATTAGATTTTAACTGTATTCTCAATTTTGTGCTACGTATTTAATTTAATTTTTAATTTTGTGTCAAGTGAATTATTAAGTGTAAAAATGAAAGAGTACAAATTAAATTAGATTTTCATTGAAGTCTAATTTTTCATTACATGTCCATCTACTTTTTTTTAAAATTTTTATGGCAAATGAATTATTGGGTGCAAAACCGAAGAGTCTAAAATGAGAGACCATTACATATTCTAAAAATGTATGATTTAAAAAGTGTAAGCTAATACAATGTATAATTTGAACCTCTTCTAAAAAAAATTATAATTTGAACTATATAATTTTGATTGTTTTTAATTGTACTTGTGCATATGCACTAAGCTGCACACTAGTTTCAAATAATATGCAGGCCAGGGGTTCAAATGAATCCCTAACTTGGCCAATTTTTTTTTTTTAATATATAATTTTTAAAATTTTATTATGAGCCCCTAAAATAAAAATTTAAACACTTTGACCCTAAATTTTGTTTAAACCCAACTAAAATAAGCTTGAATATAATTATGATAATGCTACTTTCACTATATTTTGACAACAGTAAAGATATAACTGGTTTTTATTTGAACTCATAACTGATATCACTTCTTTACCTTTTATTTTACTAAATAAACCTTCTCTCTGGGACTTTGGCTTACTTTGCCATTGACAGCGAAATAAAGTTATTTTTTCTTGCATTTTTCTTCTTCGTCAGCAAAAAATTACACCACCGTTATTTGCTTCATCCAATTTAGCAATCAATTCATTTTTTTTTAAATTTTGATCTTTTTAAATTTAGCTTTTAATTTTGCAGAAATTTTAAGAGATTTCATACAAAATTTATAAAGCTTACAATAGGCATCTTAAATATCAACATCATCATTCATCACAAGACCATGCAAATCAAAACAATCAACAGTTTTTATGACAACGAGGGTCAATGGATCACACAACAATGATTAAAACATAATCAAAGTGTGCTCGCTCTGATACCACTTGTTGGGCTATAAATTAACCCTGATTAATTAATTTAGTTACCCAAATTGATTAATTAGGTCAAATTACATGCAAATCGTGGAGGCACCAACAAATCACCAAATAAACTAAGTGTAGTGGAAAACAAATAGACATAGTGATCTGTTGACAAATGAGAAAAACCTCTTGCAACTCAAAAACCCCACCAGGTGACTAACACCATGCAACTGAATGATTGTTGTTGGCTGCAAAGTTTTTCACTCCAAAGCACATTGAAGATCTAAAGGCACCTGGTTACAAAACCCTAAGGTGCACAAAACTCAGTAGCTTCTCACAGAGTGTATGAGTTCTCTAATTGAGTTTCTGTGTCTTTGATGACTTTTAAAATAAGCCTTTTATATTGTCTAGTGTTGTTAAGAGAGAAACCTTAATTATCCAAGTCATCATGGACTGAATATTAGATCTGAGAATTCTGAAATTGTAGATCTTGATAGATCAATCTTGTGTTGAGCTTGTGTCAAGCTTCTTCATTAAACCTCGATAGATGCTAGTGTTGAGCTTCACTAAATCAGCTTTTCTTCACTTGTTTCTTGGATCAATTTTCATGTCTTTAACAATACCATTTGTTTTGTTTGAGCAACATACTTCTTGATACATTAAATTTAATTTAGATCTACCCAATTACAAGTAAATTGCATTTTGTCAAAAGATAAGCCAATACATAGAAAATATGACCCTAACATATACCACCAACGCCCAACAGAACATGCTACTACTCAACCCCATTATCATATTTCTGCATTTTAGGAAATATAGAATTGTCATTGATGACGAAAAAACATCTCAAACAATACCCCTAGAGTATTTTATAATTTTCAACTAGTTGGGTGTCATTTACCTTATTTATGCTTTCTCTTTGAAACAATTTTGCAATTTGAATTGACATTTTTTTTGGGTGTTTTGGATTAAATTCTGTCCAAACAAAAAAAAAAAAAAAAAAAATCCTATAATGCTATATTTTGCTTAGAATAGGCCCAGAAATGAATTCTTTGTACTGCTTCTAAATAAGATTTAAGCTCAAACCAAGTGCTTATCTTTTTTTCAAGAACGGGATTGATTTGTTTAATTAAGCCCAATTATTTCTTTATATATATATATATATATATATATTCTTCTTTTTCTTTTTTTTGAGCCAGCAGACTCATTACGAGAAACTGAACTGCATTAGAGTGTGTATTTGAATCAATTTGAGCATTCATGAATGTTTAAAGCTCAAACTCGTCAAATCTAAACACCATGGAAATACAAATCATGTCAGTGTGAAAGACAAACTAGCTCACATTCAATTGGGCCATATCTTCAAACCAAGGTTATTCATATTGAATACGGCTTGTGTTCAGTGCTTTTTGCACTGGACACACTACACTTGTCCAATATTGGAAATGTGTTCGAATGACACAAGCTTCACCAATTCATATTCTATTGATGCAAACATTAAAATTTTTTATCAATAATGTGCTTAGGAGTTAGGACTAGGGGTGTCAATGTTTGACTCAAGCTGCGAACATGACACAAGTTTTTGCGGATTAGGGTTAAACTTTAGCAGGTTTAGGTCATAAACGAGTCAACTCAAAAGCGACTCGATAAGAAATGTGTCATAAGTAGGTCAGCCTGCGTGACCTGTAATAGACAGGTTTGACACGCCAATTTATTTGTGTCAACCCAAAATGACTCATTTAACACAACCCATTTAACTCATATAACAAATAAATATTCATTTTATTTTAGATTTGTCAAATTCCTTTTATATCCAACCTATATTTTAAACTTAAAAACAAAAGTGAGTAATTATAAAAACTTGCAAGTGATATAATTGGAAATTGAAACATTATAAACCCAGTCATGATTAGTATACTGTTTGCACTGACTCTTTCAATATTAATACTTAGCATTTGGCAAGTTCTGTTTATTGAACTATGTTACTTTGAATATAGGTTAAAGTGTATGCACTTCTTTTAGAGTGTAAAGAACTTATTTCTAAATGGATGTTATATTTTTGTTGAATTATGCTATTTTGAATGTGGGTTGAAGGCTTGAAGTGTATGCATTACTTTCGGGATGTAAAAAACTTATTTTTATATAGATGTTATATTTAATTTAAGTAAGTTGCAATGGGTTGTATCACATCCGTGTTAACCCAACACGACCCATTTATTAAATGTGTCGAGCGAGTCAGTTCGTGTCAACTCGCTTCATTAACAAGTCGGGTTATGGTTGAAGAGTCATGATACGATTCTTAAATAGGTCGGGTTTAGGTTGAGGCATTTAGTTGAATACTCCTATCTCGATATTACATGAACTTGACACGCTAATCCAAATTGACACCCCTAGTTAGGATTGAGTCAAAAAAAAAAGAAAAAAAAAAAAGAAAAAGAAAAAACCTAGCCATTAAGGTGAAGCTCCAGTTAAGCATTATGTAATTTCAACAACTTGTGCGTCTATCTCGTCGGGAGTCAACATGAGAGATTCATTGGATTCTTCAGAGGGTGCTTGCGGTTGTTTGGAATTGAAAACTCTCTCGGAACCAGTTACATAAAATGTGGATGGCATGAGAAGTGTAATTTGAAATTGATCCAAGAAATTCTTGATTACACTTGAGAATCGGTTTGTACAAGCCATAAACTAAACATATGAGGATAAATACACATATGGTAAAGACGAATCACCCAAAGGGAGGAATAAGGATCAAAAGCAGCAAGTCAGACACAAAAGCTGCAGAAATAAGACCCCTTTAAAGTAAGGAAGATATCTTGGGTTAGAAGTCAGTAGTTTGCTGCTACCAATGCTCTAGTACATGTACAATCATCTATTGTTAAGAGAAACATGATTACACCAACTTAGATGATAAACAACGAGTATGCTTGGGACAAAACAACATGGGATGAGGTAGTCAAAACCCAGCTCAGCCTATCCCTGCCTATCGTTCCATTAAGGTAGGGAAAATTCATACAGGATAAAACAGGGTAGGTTTGACCGAGTGGGGCAAGGAATTTTTGTCATCCCTAAAATTTTGAAATGCTTATCTATTTTTGAAAAGATAAAAAATAAAATAAAAGTGCTTTGTAGCTAAACTCGCACTTTTAGGTGTTTCTAACTAAAATGTCTAAGATTCAAATCTACCCTTTCTCACCTATCAAATTATCAAAGAAGAAAATAGAAAAATAAAAAGAACTAACGCAAAATATTTTTGTGCAGATTTTAAATAAATGGGGTAAAAGTCTTGAAAAGGTTTCTCTCTGAACTCCTATTATATCATTTTATTGGATGTGAATTTTAAAAATTTAAACATTGGATTGCATGTTCATATGATATCCTCAATGCTTGTAGATTGTAGGATTCTAAATGGAAAAGGAGCTTAACCAAAGTTTTATAATCCAATTCTTTCCAATTTTTACCACCTCAAGGTCTAGGCCTAAAGCCCCCACTAGAAAGGGGGAAAAAAAAAATTACCCCTTAAAATAGTTGTGCACTCTTTTTTAGTAGTGATGCTAAGAATAACACAAATTTATTATAAGATTACAAATTGACTTGTCATCGATCATAAAAAAGAAATTTAAACATTCATTAATTAGGTTGTTGAAATTTATAGATCATAGTCATTGTCATATCATATTGTGAACATTTTGTAATAATTTAATACATTTTCCCTTTTCATTTTTATCAAGACTTCCAAAATACGATAGCAATAGCAACATAACCCAATTGAAACCCTAAAATGTTTCAAATGCATTAAAATTTATGGTTTAACTATGATATTCAATTCTTTATATGAAATTAAAATTAGTTAAGTTGGTATTATTCATCAAACTATGTTTGAAATTAACATTATTTAAGTTGGTATTATTTATCAAACTATGTATTTAATGTATCAAATAAACCTTGATTTGATTAGTATTAAATAATTTTATTTTATTAATATTTACATAAAAATGCTTTACATTTTTTTTTTTTTTTTAGCATTACGCTCCAAATTATGTTGGGCCGCCCATGTTTTAACTAAATTTGAGACCTGATATTTATTTATTTTTAAAAATCTATGTAAACCACACAAACAAAATAAATGAATAATGAATTTTTTAAATGCATGTGACTCATATGAGTCACATCTAATGTAATAATAGTTGCACTAAATTCACCATGAAGCTTGCTTGCTAGGAAGAAAAATTTATGATTTCAAAACCTGAAACAGGCCATACGTGCTTGAAAAATGTGGATTGAAAGTTTTGCAGTCATTTATTTACAGTTGTATGAGAAAATTAATTCGCGGTAGAGATATAATTTTGGAAGAGTGGTGATGGGATTGAAACTAGATTTGGCCAGTGAAAAAGAGGGAGTGACCATACTCATAAATCATGATTGTCTTAAACAAACCAAGTTAACTTCGTTGGGCCAGTTCAGCAACGTGGGTTTTGTTCTGCATATTATTTTGGGCTTCTTATTGTACCAATTTTGCAGCTTGAACAACTGATTTTGTAAATCCATCATACCTAGTTTTGAAGTTATTTGATTGTAGTAAGAATACATTCGAATTTTTTGGACCCATCAGGCCATCACTATATGATTTGGGCCCAATCCATGTGTTGGCCATTTTTCTTTCTAGAAAGAACCCAAATAACTTCTTTATTTAAGGCCAGTTTTCTCCTTTTTAGGGTCATGATAAACTAAAATGTCAATAGACTGCGTATTCAAATCCATGTGTTTTTATCAATAATCTCTTTAAGTAATTGCGTTTAAGGATTTGAAGCTAAATTAAACACAATAACAACTTTCCAAAAATATTTTTGAATGAAAAAGATAATGTCATTAAACCAAAAAGAGAATACAAACAACTCAAAACTCAGCAGCACCTAGCAGCAAAGCTACAAACAAAGCTCAGCCCACACAAAAGGACTATGCTGTCCTAGAACCCTAATGGCTGATAACATACGCAACCAAGGTCAATCTCCAACCACAACCGAGCCTACCAACTTGACTCCTTAACTACAATTTATCTCAAAGCTTACAGATGAAGACCAAGATAAGTTAAGCAGCTGAAGAACCCGCTCGACATGGATTCATAGAGAATCACAAAGCTCTCTGTATCCACCCAACATCATTCGAGACAAATTTTATTATTCCTTTGCCTCTAAATGTGATACCATTTTTTAAATCTATCTATAAGAGAGAAATTTATTTTGTACATCTACTATACCATGCTTCCTACTCACATAAGGATGAACCCCGTAAATAGAGTCAACCATAGACCATAGTATAGTAGTACTAGTATACCAAATGTACTAAATTAGAAACATGTGATCTCTCTAGACATTATTTACCGATCCCAGCACATGTTTCTCCTTCATGTTGAGAGTAGGCATTGAGGATCCACTGGATGCTTGCAAAGGTGCTGTCCAAATTGTTTGGAAACTCTGTCGAAACCAATCACATAAACCGTGGAAATTTTGTTGAAACCAATCACATAAACCGTGGAATGCCTCAAAAGTGGAGTGCCACATTGGTTCAAGAATTTCTTGACAACGTTGGAGAATCTCTCTGCGTGACCGATAAAGTAACAATACTATAATAGATGCACATATAGTGAAGATGAACCACCCAAAAGGAGGAGCAAGCATCAACAAAATTAAGTCACAGGCAAGAACTCCAGAAATGAGAAACACGCCCTTGAAGAAGGGGAGATGGATTCTGTTGAAATTCGGTAGTATTGTCACTGCCATTGATATAGTGAAGATACATACATCTATTATTAAGAGCAACATGATTGCACCATGTATGTCGAATAGAGATACATTTGGGCTTTGATACTTCCATCCAAGAAAGGTAAGCAGAGATCCAAGCATAAAGCCAAAAACAGCAAGCCATTTGGTGTATGAATGGAGTTCTTGCTCATTTCTAAAAATAGAATACAAATTACTTCAGAATACATACATGATACACCATACAGTTTAAAATGAAATTAAATCAACCTATATCACAGTGCATTTGCAAATTTGGCATGTATTAAGACAGTGAAGATACTAATTGTCTCAATTTTCAACAAAGTTGGACTTGGAACGGACTAACCAAATATTTGTCTTATGCTTAAAAATGCAGCTAACTTATTTCATAATTGTACCAGAAGTAGTGAAGTGAATCACATATTCCTGACTAAAATTGGGGTAATGTTACCTTCAATCATGAGATGCATTGAATTCATGCATTAATTTTTAATTTAATTTTATTTTATTCTTAAAAGTTTAAAATTTATTATTAGTTAAGTTAAATTCATGAAATCTCAAATCTGTTGGATGCTTGGATTGACAATATAGAAAAAATAATCAGAAAATCAAAGAATCAACAAAGTTACAAACTCTTGATGGGTTGACCCTCAAAAATCATCCATAATTTGATCAATCCCAAATTTTAACTATTTCCCAGCTAAGAAAACAAAAATCTTTCACGAGATCAAAGATTTTCCTTCAATTCTTATCCTCAACTTCTTGGAAGCCTAAACAGAAGTTTCCACAAAGAGAGATAAATTTGGATGAGAGCCAGCTGCACTACTCTTCATGAATCTATCAGAGGGGTTGAAGTGTGGGATTTTGAAGAGAGAACAGTTTGGTAATGGACAATAGAGAGAGTGGAATGAGGAAGAGACTGGTCTTGAACTTGAGAAAAAGGAGCCCAGACAAAAATGGGTGCGCAGAAGACACGTTGAAACAGAGAGAAAGATAGAGAGGAAAATCTATATAACCCAAGAGTTAAAATATTCTCTCACCTTAAATAGAAAATGCTTTGAGAGGGATATCAACAAATCTAAAAAAAATAGGGGCACAATATTTTATTTTCTATAATATTTTTTATAAATATTAATAGGGTCCGGTTAATGTGTGCCCTAAGGGTACACATTAAACTTTCTATTTTTAGAAATATTTTCTCGGGAATTAAAAAAGCTGTCATTACTTTTTCAATTCTCGAGAAAATTTTTTTCAAAAATGAAAATTAATGTGTGCCCTTAGGGCACACATTAGTAAAATCCATATTAATATAGTTTGTTGTCTTGTGGTTAGAGAGTGGCCTCATTTTATCTGTATCGACTAGTCACTTCAATTATTATTATTTTTTTTAAATTAATACAATTTTTATTATGAAACATTCACAATATGATAATACAAATTTGGTGAACTAAAAAAAAAAAATCCAAAGATTATAAACTACAAAGGCTCAAATTTTAGAAAATAAAAATACGATGCCAAAAATAGAAATGATGGAAAACAAAAATGAAAGAACAGTAGGTGAGGTAAAAGACAGAATAAATCAAATAAATAAATAATGTCTACAGTTTTTTTTTGAACAAAATAATGTCCATAATCATTATTGGCACCTTAAATAAAAGTTCCATGTCTATCATCTTTATTGGCCCTTAAACTAAAAGTTTCCATAAAAGAGAGACAGAGAGCAGGGTCGGGTAGTATCGGGTAAAAGTAAAACCAAAATATTACACCGAACACAAAATGGCATGGTAGAAAGTTCGGACAGTAAAATTTAGACAAACCAATATATATGTCAAAATTTCAAACAAATCCAAACCAAAAAAAGACTCAGATCATTTTTTTTCGTTATCGGAAATCGATGCATTGAACAGGTGATCCTAATGTCCTACAGACAAACAAAAGATTAAAGATGGATTCAAGATTTAGTGCCACAATCTTCTTGGCTATACAGCTTAAAAAACCTTCCCACCAAACTGTACTTGAATATGCAAGATAAATGGAACATTAATTGATGGCATATAAGCAATTGTTAATCATTAAAGCACCAAAATAAGTAAATGATTAAGGCATCTATACATAGCAATGCATATGTAAGTAAAACACCAAAAAGTTCTTGTTTAAACTCGGTATGAATAGAACTTAGCACAAAAATGGACTTGAACTATTAGTAGAATTCATGACAAACTCAGAACAAAAAACTAAAGAAAAGAGATAGCTATGTACCCGTCGGGGCGAAGATCAGCGAAGTTGTTCGTGTCCATTCTTCTAAGGGGGAAATGAAGTGGTAGCACTTTGCAGCTCTTTGCTCTCTGTGTTTTGTTCTTATTGCTTATGCAGAGTATCTGGAAATGGCACTCATTTATAGAGAACAGAGTTGAAGTGTGGAATATATTAATGTATCTTTAGACTTTAGAGACTTTCTTTAAAGTAACAAACATTGGTGGCAATTTGGCAAAGCCAATGATACGGACCGAATTGATCGGCTTGGCCGAATTTTTGAATCATTCGGCTAAGGGAACTTACATTACTAATGTCCACTAGTCAGAAGAAGAAAGCTAGATAAAGTACTCGTCAAAAGAAAGGACCCACTTAATAAACATTACCTATTCAGTATTCACATTAGAACAGCAAGGATCGATTGTCTAATGGCATTAACTTGTAAGTCTCTCTCTCTCTCTCTATATATCACTTTTTTTTTTTTTAATAATTCAAAAGTTATAACAATGTGAGATTTGAATCCTAGTTCTCTTAAATCTTAATAAATAAAGTCATATTATATTAACGAGATACAAAACTCTTAATACATTAGCTTTATAATTGAATAATTTTGATTTATTGGTCAGTTTCTACCAATACTCTTTTTTTTTTTGAGGAGATTTTTTCTTTGCTTTTGTTATGTTTTTAAGCATAACAACGTATACAACTTACACTAATGAGTTAGCTACTCCATTCTCTGTTGTTGGGAAGTAATCATTAAATCTCAATAAGAGCATTAGCATCTATGTATTTAAAACATCCAAATTTGAGTGTCTATACCTAAATTTTTTTTTATAAGAAGTTACTATAGCAAGTTTTAGGGGGTCATGTTTCTCAAAAAAAGAAAGAAAGAAAGGTTTTAGGGGGTTATTTATTCACATTTACTCTCTCTCCCTCTCTCTCTCTCTCCTTGCCACTACATCCTCTAAGTTGTATATTGGCAGTCATGGCAATGATTTTAGTGAGTGATTTTGAATTTGGATTTGGGTCGGTAGACTTGGGTTTCGGTTGATTTTGTGATTACTAGGTCATGCAATGGTGGGTTCCAATATGTGTGGTGGTGGATGGCAACAGTGAGTTGGGTTGGTGTGGTTGTGAGTTGCGATGGTGGTGGTGGTAGTGGGTTGCGGTTCCAATTTGATTTCGATTGGTTTGTTTTATTTTTGTTTTTTAATTTGGGTTTCTAGGTATGGGTTTGTGATTTTGTTGGCTGTTGATGGTTGTGGCAGTGGTGGATTCCAAGTGGTGGTGGGCTGTGGGGGTAACGGCTTCTGTGGTTGAGTATTTTTATTTTTTGCTATGGGGTTTGATTTTGGGATGGGTATTGATTATAGTGGAGGTAGCTAGTTTGAACTGTGGGTGAAGAAAGAAAGAGATAGAGTGGAAGAGAGAGAAATTGCTATGGATGAAGAGAGAGATGAAGATAATGAGGAAGAGAGATAAAGAGAGTAAAAGAAATAAAAAATTGAATAGTGTTGAGTGTGATATGAAAATTAATAAATAGGATGTTATGTGAGTTGTTAAATGATGTTTTAAAGTAGATAAAGTAACTTTTAGGTGTTAAAATAAGTTTTTTTTTTTTTTTTGGCAGACCCAATTGTGAATGCTCTAAGATATCTTTGTCTGTTTTTACTTTTTATCTTCTATTTTTTGGCTAAGTGGCAGGTTTACTAAATATATATATTTTTAAGAATAAAGTTTAGTTACAAAATTGACTGTAGTCTTAAGTTATAACCTTAATCTTTTTTTTTTTTAGTAAACAGTAATATTTATTAGAACACACACGAAAATAGTAATTTAGTATTTTAAACCGGGTTTATAATACATTATATAACCAGAGTACAATTATAAAAAGGTCTGGCTATAACCTTACTCAATATCTTTTTATTGGAGGTGAACTTTGACAAATCTACCGTTGGATTACATCTTCTTCTTGTATCCTTAAGCTTGCAAAATTTCTAAAAAATTAAAAATCAATAGCTATATCATCAATAAATTTTTTAAATTTCAAGTTTTCGTAGTTTAAGATTATGCATAAAATATAAACTTATAGATAATATAGTAATTAATATCGGATTGATACAAAATTTGACAATGCATTATGAGTATAAAGAACATGCAATTCAACGGTTAGATTTTTAAAATATGTAGTAATATTTATTTTATTGAGTAAAACTACAATCAATTTTGTAACTAAACTTTATCATATTTTTAAATCAATAACATCTAAACTTAATATCTATTTCCATTATTACGTAACTAAATTGAATTGTTGATTTTGTATTTCTTTGAATAATTTGGGATCGATTTTGCAAGAAGTTCTGGGTTTAAAAAAAAAAAATTTCATCTTAGAGATTAAAGAGTTTAAGGCACAAAAACGGGGTAAGAGATAAACAGAAGGTTGAGACATTTGATTTGTTATCAAATAGTGCGTATTTTTTAAATAAAACAAGCCTTTATAGTTAAATCACAAAATAGTGCGTATTCCAGTTTCATACTTTCAAGTGCCACGTGTCAAGCTAGCCAGCTTCATAGGTGTCCTTTTCTATGGCGATTTCTCTGACGTTTCCTTCCCACCACTCATGCCTGATGCCTCTAAAACGGAAGGGTATAATACGGCTCCCGAAATTTTCTTTTAGGTTGGGACTTGGGGACGTCGTTTTCTTCTTCCACCACTAATCTTTCTGTCTGTACGTTTGGTTTTTTTTTTTAACAAAACAAAACTAGTAGAAAACAATGAATTTCAAACTCCAATACACATTATTAGTTATTATTATTATTATTATTATTTTGCGGATTGAAAGATAGAACAGTACATTTGACTTTTTAATGTAACTTCTTGCATCTCTGTCAATTACCATTGGCCTTTTTTTTTTTTTGGTTTAATTTTAATAATTCAATAATTAAAAGATGTGTTTTGAATCTTAAATATTTTTATTAAAAATATTATAATATAATAATTAATTCAACTATATGGCTTCTAGCCTCACCATATTATTTGAAAAGAAAGTCTAGAGACACAAATAATTTGACACTAAAATGTTTGTTTGGATACTGCTTATTTTGCTAAAAATTGAAAACATTGTAGCAAATAGTTTAAACGCTAACTGATTCTTTTTAGGACTAACTACTGCAGCTTCAGTTGAAAACACTAATATCAATGATTAACTTATATGAAAATTGGTAAAAGTTTGCTAACTCAACCTATATAAAAAAAAATGGTTTAATATTTTGTTCATGTAGCGTCACTTTTACTTGATGAACCATGATATAAAGTTCTTTACGTCAGATTGAAAGGATAGAGGGGGCATTTAGGATGACTCATTTTATACGTTCAAATTGGACGCATATTAAAAGACAAAAAAGGATGTAGACAACTTTAGGGTGTTGGTGGGGGAAATATCAATGAAAGGATCTTTTTCAAACTTTTGGACGTTTAATACGAGTTAAACCTCAGTACCTTGTCTTAGACTCTTAGTTACACAGTCAAAATTTCCAAATTCATTGTGTGCAATTCACTTGAGAAAACGTACGGATATCTTTCATTTGTAAATGTAGGTTTCACTTTTGTCTAATAAATATTTGAGAATCCTATTGCTGTAAAAAATACTTACAAAATAATACAATAGCATGTATTACAACATATAAAATTTATTTTGGTTTGGCTAATTCTAAGCTTACAGATACCACTAATCAAAATCCACTATCATTGAGGAATTAAAACCACACCTAAACTTTCACAAAAACTGTTAACATGAAAGCAAAACATAAATAATACAGGAATAAAAAAAAATAAAAAATAAAAGGATAAAGAGGAATGGGAAAATATCTCTTACTAATCAGGTCGATATTACCAAAAATTATCTCAGCTACTTATAAATGAAGGGAAAAATTAATAAATGTTTTAAGGGCATTAGTTTAGGAAATATTTTAAGAAGTTTTTTCTTAGAAAAGAAAAAAATAATTGATTTTTTGACAACTTTTTTATACTTCTCATAAAACTTGTATAAAAACTTCCTTAAAAGATTCATATACTTATAACTCTAAAATAACTACCTAATGACTATAGTAACAAATCCTTTGTGCGGTCGTGAAATATTCGATTGGAAGCTAAAGTTATTGTATTGGTATTGTCACACGAAGTCAGGAGAGTTCTGTAGGACTTGATGCAAGAGATCAATATTCTGAGTTAGTGGATGATTGAACCGAACATTTCCATATAAAATTATGTAGTTCTTTTTTATAGAACAAAAAAGAAAGCATAGTTTCAAGTTTCAACAACTTATGGTAACATTTTCAAATGGAAGAGAAATGCTACGTCTATAATATTTTCACAACAAATCATAAATGATAGTTGTTATTAGTTCAGATTTGAATCTACTACTGAGATTAATTTTTTGCCCCAACAATAACAACCCGTAACAACCTACCACTTAGGATTTGTTGTGAAAATATTATGGACATAACATTTCTCTAAATAGAAAGTTTTTTTATTTTTATTTTTAAATAAGCTAAAAGATGTCCCTATTAATTACTATTCATTCATGCATTATCATTGAGCAACTACATTGATTAAATTATGAAAATTTCAGCCTATTGCAATAATTATGTTTACTAGCTGCTGGCTATTGATATATATTGGCTTTTGAGGGTCTTCGGCGAGGCATATGGGTTTCCAAGTTTACTGTTAAGGACTCTTTTTTGGACTAGGTTTAGGTCCAGTGCATCTAGCGCACTGGATCCAATCAGATGGTGACACGTGTCTAAAAGTGAACACATGTCATCATCTCAACAGGTCCAGTATTACTGGACACTAGACCTAAGCTTAACCCCTCTTTTTTTCAGTTGGTACTTGAACATACAATAACTTTTAATGACTAAGATTAAGTGTAAAAAAAAAAAATTTAAATTAATCTCAACATTTGAATGAAAATTTTTAGGAAAAGTTAAAATGTGAAAAGTTAAAAGGTAAAAATTATTCTGAGAAAAATAGAAGCTATTGCATGTGGATGCTGTACAATTCTGATCTCAATCCCTTCTGCTTATTTATACTTTCTTTTGAATTTGAACAAACTTTCCAATTCGAATGGACATGTTATTTTTTGGTTGTTTTGCATTGAATCGCGTAAGTCTAATTTGCTAGGCCACAATATGAATTCTTTATACCGCATCACAATAAGACTTAAAGCCCAAACTAAGCGTTGATATTTTTTCCTGAGTCAGACTGATTTGCTTAAAAGAAGCCCAACTATCTCTTATTCAGTAATTTTCTTTGGGGCCAGCAGACTTATTACGAGTAATTGAATTGCATTAGAGTCTGTATTAACATTCATGGATAAAGCTTAAACTCATCCAATCTAAACGCCAGAGAAATACAAAATCAACTCAATGAAAGAGACAAATCAGTTCAGATCCAGTTGGTCATATCTTCAAACCAAGGTTATTCATATTCTATTGATGCACACATTACAAATTTTACAATCTCATAAATATTTTAGCTTTGTTGATTGAGTCAAAAAGCACTAACACCATATTACATATATATATGCAAAATAAAGACATGATCTCTATCCATTCAGTGTTCATGATAGGACAAATAATGGTGAATCAACTATTAAACATTATGCCATTTCCGCCATTTGTGTCTCTGCCTCGTTGGGAGTTAGCATGGGAGATCCACTGGGCGTTTGGGAAGGTGCTTGCCATATTGATTCGAGGATTTGTGGGTACGAGCTATAAAGTATACATACAAAACCAAATGCACATATAATGAACATAAACCACCCAAAGGGAGGGACAAGTATCAAAATGAGCAAGTCACAAGCAATAGCTCCACAAATAAGACACACAAATTCAACTAAATGGAGAGAGCTATTGTGAGAATTTGGTAGTGTCACCATTGCCAATGCTATAGTGCCAGTACAAACATCTATTATTAATAGCACCATGATCACACTGTGTTCGTGGAATAGAGCACCATCTGAGTTTTGATACTTCAATCCGACGAGGCCGAGCAAAAAACTAAAGGAAAATCCGAACACAACAAGAAATTGCTTGAAGAAACGGGGTTCTTGCTCAGATCTAGACATAAAAACATTAAAATGCCTCAAATTATGTACAAAAGACAGTTTTTTTTTTAATTAATAATATGCATCATATTGTTAAAGGCTGATAAGAATTAAATGAACATTTGTCACATTCCAAAATTTCTTTTTTTTTTGGCTTGGTTGCTAACAAGTAACAAGTGTGCAACATGGCATGTTTTGATATGTATAACATAGGAAATGTTTTGGTGTATATAATAGGGTCAAGATAGCCTCAATTTTTAACTGAAGTCGGACAAAAATTGTGAAAACTTTATCCCATGTTCAAAGATGTTAGCTACTTAGTGTATAAAATCTTAAAATGTTGTGCCAAAAGTCTAAACTAACCCTTGGCTTAGTAAATCCCATTTTCTTGAAAAATTGGGATGATTTTACCAACCATCATGCATAAGGAAACTCTCTGCATCTTAATTAAGAAATTCGACAATAAAATCTAATATTTGTTTTGGATCGACAGCCAAAAAAAGTTATGAGAAAGAAACAAGGCAAAGAAAAAGAAAATAGAACCATTAATAATACTCTGGCTTGACTCTCAAAATTTAACCCGGCTTAACATCCAAAGGTAACATCTTTGGATTTTATGTAAAGTCCCAAAGTTCGCTTTTACAATTACAAACCTAACAATTAAAACAGGGGAAGAAGAAAGAACCAAAAAGAAATATACTTTGAAGGAAATGACCCCAAAAAAAAAAAAAAAAAATCAGGTCATTAACCCATCAAAAGCCAGAATATATAAGATTAAACTACAAGTTCCCAGCTTATTTACTTCAAAACATCATGATCATAGCTTATGCACCATGTGTTACAGGCTTGTAGCTTGGTTGGGTTGCCGGGTAGTTAAACACACTGACTCCAGGTCTTAGAAACACACATTCCACACATACACAACACAACAGAGAAGATGGAGTTTAGGTAGCTGATTGTACGCCAGAGGTTTCTTTGTACTTGAACGTGGAAGCTCCAATTCAATGCTTGGAAAACAATAAAAAAAATCACATCCAATTTCTCTTTCATTTTCATATCTATCATTGAGTACAATTTAATGAACATTAATTGAAGGCACGTAAGCAACCAACCTTATTTAGTAAAACACTTAAAAAGGAAAAATGATCATGTAGGTTTAGGAGCTAGAAACGTCTTTTTTGTTTCAAAAAATTAGTACTAAACCATGGAGCTTCAAGTCTTTGCACTACTAGAATTCATGGCTAAACAGAGAAATGTAGAATCAAAAAACTAAAGCAAAGAACTTTGTACTAACCTTTCTGAAAGAAGATTGCTCAAATTGTTGCTGTCCATCCTGAACTGAGTGAGGAATTCGGGTATATGTTCGGAACAGAGGGAGATGGAGAGGGAATGGAAATGGTTTGTCAGCTGTGTGTTCTGGTCTTTTGTGCTTGCTTCCATTGAATTGAAAGAGTTGGTATTTATATTGCTTCTTGGTCATGTGGTGGACCATCACAAAGAAAACCAATAGAAAATTCCATTTGATTAGGCATAGTCTGCATAGACATTACAAAATCCGAATTGAACGGGGATGTACCAAATGGATTCGCCGTATTTTTGAGTCATTCGGGAAAGAAACGGACCATTCCTATGATTGTCTATTTGTTTAAGGTATCCTATGATTCTTTATGATGTCAAAGTCTCATGGTCTGATACACAGTTTTTTTGCCTGCTACTCTCTATTCTCTCATGTTAAGTCCACACAAAATTTCCAACAGTTACTTAAATTGACTTTTATTTAATGCAAAATGTTACCTATATTCTCTCAATGAAATGCTATTTCCATAACATTCTTACAATAGATTTTAAGTAGCAGACTGTTATTAGTTGTTATGGGTAGACAAAAAAATAATTTAAATTGTGAATTCAATTTAGAACTAATAAAAATTAACAACTTACCACTTATAATTTGTTGTGAAAATGTTGTGAACATAACACTTCTCATTTTCTTAAGTAATATGTCCCCTTAAAAAAAAGTACATTATATGGAATGTTTAAGAGTATTAATCTATACTATATATAAGAGGATTCCCCTTTTTCAACTGGACTTTTATATGGTTCAAAAATACTCTCATTAATAAAGGAAAAAAATTATTTAGAAATAGGGTCATAAATGTTAAATAATAGATTTCATTTTGAATTCAAAAAGAAAATTCTTAAAATTTAGGATTTTTTTTTTATGTTCAAAAAAGAAATTATAATTACTGCTTATCTCTAAAGTTTATCATTTTTATTTGTTTGAAAAAAAATTAAATTATAATAAATGCAAATTATTAATATTTACCCAAAAAAATAGAAGAGCTTACGCGCGTACTCAAATGCTAGTTATAATATAAGTAATGAGAAAGACTTAAATATAGTACTTAGGTTATATTTCTCTTAAGATTCTGCCATGTGATTTTTTTCTCATAGAATGGAAGTGTATATTTTAATTAAGCAGCCACCTGGCAGAATCTTAAAAAATAAACCTAAAGGAGAACACCTAAAGTATTGTATATAAATTTTGTCCATATGTAATTGCATGGATTATAATTATTTATCACTAAATCACAACAAAAAAAAGTCACTACCGTGACTTATGTGACGTTCAATTTCCATTGTTAAAGAATTTTTCTTTTAAAAAAAAAATAGCATCCAAATTTAATTTTGTATTTCTTTGGTGTAACACAATTCACTTAAATTCAGCCTTTGGGATCGTTCCTCAAAAAAAAAAAAAAAAAAAAAAAAAAAAACACATTGGGATCAATTTGGCAGGTTTGTTAAGATTTGGTACTGGTTGTTAAAGGGTACATTTTTTAAAAATAAATTCTAAGCCTCGAATGATGTAAAAAGAGTCAGCTATTCCATTCTCATTTTTAAGCTGACCCAATTTTCTAGCTATCTTTTTCTGGTGCGACTTCCCTGGATGTTTCCTTAGCCTTGCCTACACGTATCGAAACCACCGCCTTTTAAAGAAGCCGAATTTTTGTGTTAGTTTGGGATGCCGTACTATTATAGCCATTTCTAATTTTCTTTTCTTTTACCTTTTCATCTAAACACTTCTTATCTTTTTATATCATAATCAAAAGAAGAAGAAGAAAAAAAAACTGTTATTAACCTTTTTATTTCAATTTATATCTATTTCTTTAAATTGATAAATAAGAGATATAATTGTGAATTTATATGATGTTGTCTTATCATTTTCTCTCATCTCCATTTTAATATCTAAATATCCATTCTCAATCCTTCTCTACTTAGAATTAAAACATCCAAAGTCCAAACAATAGCAGGAAGGATTCTACTTATAATTAAAACATCCAAAGTCCAAACAAGAGTGGGGAGGATAACCATCCAAAGTCCACATAATTTTATGATTTTATCTTTAGGGGGCCAAAAAAACATGCATAACTCCTTTCTATTATTATTATTATCAATGAAGAATATAAAAATAATATATTGAAAATCAAAATAAATAAATACATAAAATAATAAGATATTGAGAATGGATAATATATTATTTTCAATCAAAATAATATATTGAAAATCAAATACTAAAAATATGCAAATCAAAGATACAAATTATTTCTTTTTAATACATTTCAACTTTGTCATTTATAATATATCAAAAAGAACTTGATTGGTTATGTACTAAATTCATATTAATTTCCTTTTTAATTGACTAAATCAAAGCTTATCTTATAATCATTTTCCATTTTGTTGGCAAACCTAGTTATATATATATATATATATATAGTTGAAATTTCCCATTTCATTTTGTTGGGAAGCCTAGTTTTATATATATATAAAAGTTGAAATTTCCCATTCCATAGTTGCAATAGAAATTAGAATAGTAAGTACACCAAGACCACTCTATTGGCATAATTCATAAATATTTAACATTTTTTTTGGAATTCAGATGTTGAACTAAATTATGTTTGTAATGGTGAAGTTTCAATTTCAACAAACAAATATCATCAATTCTAAAAATTCCACATATCTCATTGCTTGCTTGCTAGACCGATGATTTAATTCTTGTAATTGAGAATTTATTGCAAGATGTAAAATATCTAATTGTTATCAATGACAAAAAAAAACCCAAACAATAATTAAGGCAGAGCTAAATTTCACCATTAAATCCAAATCTCAAAGAGCCAAAACTTTTAACTTTTGGTTTTTTTTTTCTTTCTCTCTCTCTCTCTCTCTCTCTCTCTCTCTCTCTTAGTTGTGATATTTTTTAAGAGGGATTTGTTTTGATTTTGTTATTCCAAACAAAGTTTTGTTATTGTTTTGGGAAAAGGCCACAAACCACATATATAAACTAGGTGATATTTTTTTTTTGGGTTCTTTGGACAATTTTCAAGTTTGAGAAGGCTAATTTTGCAATTTGAGGACAATGCAAAAAATTCATTGGACATAAAGTTTTTAAATTTAAATTATTAAAAATTAAAATATACTATAGGGTATATTTGAACAAAGACAAAAAAGAATTGAGCGAGAGGGCTCATCAATTGGAATTACAATTGCCAACAAAAATAGGTAAAGCTGAACTCAACAATTGTAGGTTGAAGTCTTCCTAGGCTTTGATGATAGGACAAAGTGAGAAGTTTTTAACAAAATTATTCCTTGCAAAAGCTTATAAATACCCATGCAGCAGAGTGGAATAAATAAATAAATAAAAAATAAAAAAATCCAAACCCATAATTTGTTGAAATTTCTTGATAAACTTATTGTCATCTAACTTAACCATAAAAAACATCTAATATCAATATCACATGGTTGATCAATGATGTAGCAATCAAAAGTCATTAGCAATTATATGAAGGAGATTGGCAATAGAGGGTTGATCAAAGATATGACAAGTAATATTCATTTTCCTTGCAGGAATTTTACGAAGGAGATTGGCATCAGATGGTTGATCAAAGATTTGACAAGTAAAATTCATTCGCATTGCATAGATTACACAAAGGGGATTGACAATAGAGGATTGGTTAAGCCAGGATTTATCTTTAGGTTATATTAGATCAAAGTTTGACAATAATTTCATTTTTTGTATATCTAGTACTACCCCTTCACCCTCTACTTTCCTCTCCATCTAAATTTCCAAACACACAGTAAAATAATAATAGTTGCATTAGTGATTAACCTTACCAAGAAGATTTTGTTAGGAAAAAAGATTATACAGTACTTGTGAATTTTGAATAGTAGTTTTGCTTCTATTGGTTTTTGGCTCTATGCATAAATATTAGTTGACATTAAAGCAAATTTTTAAAGAGTTAAGGGATCGAAAGTTATATTTGGCTAGTGTAGGAGATGATGTGACCATACTCATTACAATCCGTTGAGTTACAATGTGTTGAGAAGCAAGCCAGCTCTACACATTTTGTGTCCGGTGACAATTTAAAGTAAGGTCTTTTTATTGGTTTCTTCCAATACCCTAATGGTGGTGCTTGTTGAATACTTATTTACAAAGCCATCAATTTGATACTTGAATTTTTTTTTTTTTACAACTTTAACCTCGATTGAATTGATTTCTTTGAACTAATACCACTATGATAATGCCAAAAATCATGAAATATTAACAATGTTATAGGCATGTTGAATGTATTTCATGCAAAATATGGCCACATTGCTATGCAAATTTTTCATATGTGTAGAGTATTTTAAATATAAAATAAAAATATTAAAAATCTTGCAAATTCTAAATTGTGTCATTTATATTGAATACCTCAAATTTAGTTTCAAATAGCTTCTTTTCAAGTCTTGCTCAAATTCACGATTTGCAAAAATAGGGCCTAGTGTAAACTTGACTCAACACATTTTGGGCCAAACAAAAATGTAAAATGTATTATTACTTAATATTTTATAAATGATACACGAATTAGAAAAAATAATCCAACCTTTTTATATAATTTAATACATTAATTGGACTATTTTCATATATTTATGTTAAAAACTTTTAATTCTAAAAATATCGAAACCATTAGTATTAGCATAAATATCATATTTTAGATGCCCACCGTCTCCCTTGGCAATGTTGGATTTCAGTTTTGAATTTGACTTGAAAACTATTAATTCTAATTTTAATTTTGATAGAGAGGGAGAAAGGAAGGGTAAAATTTTTGGGAGTTTGAAATTTTTTACACTTGTAAAATATCACAAACATAGTAAAACGTATTAATAAAATTTGAACATTTAAAAATTATATAATAGTTTAAAAAAAATTCATTTATTAAATTTTTTGTCTTAATTAAAATTTTTAAATCGTAAGACAGAAAAACAAGGCATTCTATCAATTAATAGAAAATTTTTAATTTTTTATTTATTATAAGTGAGAGGATTACTTTTATATTACAATATTATTCTATGCAATGCTATTAGACAAATAGATATAATATATTATATTTTAGGGGACCTTTTTCCATTTTGGGCTTTAGGTTATTGGCTAAATGGCTTTATGGTTGAGCTGACCTGTTGAGAAGCTTTAAAGGAAAGGAGAGTATAGGGTAAAGGGGGAGGAGAGGAGAGAAAGGGGAATGATATACACCTTCTCTTTGTTTGGATGTTTTAAAAATCAAGTAGAGGAAGAGGAATAGATATCACTCCCTTTTGTTTTGTTTTGCTTTTGAGAAAATACTCCCCTTTATTTGATTGTTTTAAAATTAAGTAGGGGTAGAAGAGAGGGGAATGGTCATACAAATTGACAATTAAGACCATTTTTTGCTAATTTTAAAGAAATAGATATAACTCAACATCGCAAAAAAAAAAAAAAAAAAAAAATTACAATTTTTAAATTTAAAAAAATTTACAAATTTTAATTTAAAAAAAATATAAGTGGCACATCTCCTCTTCTCTCACTCCAAAATTTCCAAATTCTATGAAATTAAAAAATGAGGGATTTGGAGGTTTAGGTGACAACCCAACATTAATGGTATTTTTTGTGGTACCTCATTTTTAAAAATTCACATCTAATAAAAAGGTGTAGTAATTTGAAGGGTTTTTCTTCAAACTATTTTGGATAGAAACATTTTCCATCATGTATTTAGTTTGAACCCCCTCCCCCTCCCCCATTATTTGCCTATTAAAAAAAATGAGAGGTTTGGAAGGTAAGATACCTCTCCAATTCCCTTCAAACTCTTCCCTTTCCCTTTTCGAAACATTCAAATAAGGTTCATTAAGTCCTCCCCATTATTTGCCCTTTGTCCCCCCTCCTCTCCCTCCACCCAAACAATCTCTTAAACAAGCCAAGTTAACTAGTTATTCAGCAACACTAAGAAATATGGACAAAAACATGACATAATACTTTACAAATTTTTCTAGAAGAATAATACTCGACGAATTTTAAATGGGCACATTTGTCGTTTGAGCAAATCTTTTATCTAAAGCTCTATTGCACTTGACAAGACACAATGCAAACACGTGTATGGCAAAGCTTTTGTCTAGCGCTTTAGTGCACTAAACTCAAGCCAAATCTTATTGGCATTTTGCTTTCAACATGGTAAGGCCCTGTGTTAAATATCTTCTGATTGGATTAAGGCCATATTTGAATCCTTTAGACTGCTCTCAAACTCAATAAGGTTTAAGCCAAAGCCATGGGCTAATCCTTTATTTATTTTTTAAGAACCCAACGAATGTTTTTAATTGAAGCACGATTTTCTCAGAACACATATGACAAAACCGAATGGCATTAGAGTCAGAGTGCGTTATTACGCTTGTGAAGGCTTTCGAGTTATTATCGGCATGGGTGAGTCACCTGGGTTAACTGAGCAACATGGGTTTGGACTGGGTGTCTTTTAGCTTATTTGGGCTGGGTGTCTTTTAGCTTCTAAACCAATTTTGCTATTTGAATGGGCACACTTTCGGTGTTTTTCATTATGTCCCATAAAGCCCGGTTTAATTTAATTTTGCTTAGAATAGGCCTAAATTTGAATTCTTTGGGCCGGATCATTGTAAGATTTAAGCCCAAGCCAATTGCAATTTTTTTTTTAATTGAAGCCCCATTATCTCTTTTAGGATTTGCGACAAATACAATTTATATCATAACTTATTTAATAACTTGTTGAGACAATAAATTGTAAATTGTAGAAGATCACTTTCACATTTACTAAACACTAATATCATATCATTTTTTTTTTCTATCACTCACAACCTACTACTTTAACATGTTGTAGAGAAAATGTCACTAGACTTATTGTATTACAAATCAATGCATAATAAGAACACAATCTCCTCCGTTCGCCGTGCTTAACCTTCTGTCAAGCCTTCCTCCAATTTATTCACTTGTTTCTCTATCACATAGGGAGTAAGCATGAGAGATCCATTGGATGCTTGAGAAATTGATTGGAATTGGAATTTTTGTCTGAACCAGTTTGAAACTGATTGGAGATTTTCTCGGCAGGACTTGAAAATCGGTTGGAATTTCTGTTCAAACCAATTTGAAACTAATTGGAGATTTTCTCGGTAGGACTCCAAAATCTGTTTATAAAATCTATAAAGTAAACATAAAAGTGTGGATGCACCTAATGCAAAAATGACCCACCCCAAGATCGGGTTAAGGATGAAGAGGAGTAAGTCACAGGCCAAAGCCCCCAAAATAAGACACACGCTCTTGAAGAATAAGGTAGAATTTCTGTTGGAAGTGGCTAGCAGCCACGCTGCCAAAGCTGTAGTGAAAATAACTACATCTATTATTAGGCCTAGCATGATTGCATTGTGTTCATGGAATAGAGCAGCACCTGAACCTTGATATATTAATCTGACGAGGATAAGCAGATTACTAAAGATAAATCCAACCAAAGCAAGCCATGCGATGAAGGAATGGAATTCTTGCTCAATTCTAGACGGAGAACATAAAATGTGTCAAATTATGTGCAACATATAGTTAAAGGGTGCAAATATAAGTAATTAAATGAATATTTGTCACATTCCATTTGTTTTTTGGGGCTAGGTTGCTGCTAATGTGTAACTTGACATGTGTTGTTATGCATAACTAAGTGAAGATTGCTTTAATTAATAATAATAATAATATAAAAGATGGACAAGGATGGTAGAAAATTTATCCTTTGTTTAAAGATTAATGCATAAAATCTTTTGATGTCTTGCCAAAAATATGAACTAAGTTGGGTACAATAAATTACAAGGCCCTCAATTGAGTGAATCTCATGTTCTTGAAAAATTGGGATAATGTCAAAGTTTTGAAATTTCGTAGTATTGCATGTTTTCTTTTACGAGGAGAATTGTGATTCAAAACCCCTCTCACCTATTGTCGTAACTCTTTATTTATTTATTTATTATAAAAATGGGGATAATTTTATTTTCTATCATGACTTTCATATACCAAATGCTTCTTAATTTATGAAAAAAAAAAAGTAAAAGTAAATTGAGAAGAAAAAAAAAATAAATAAAAAACAAATAAGAAGAGGATTTTACCTTTAAATTCACAAGTTTTTCTAAATTTGCGGAAATATGCATAAAGAATTTCGAATTATGCACAAGAAAAATGCTCTGCTTTTTAATAATAAATAAAAAAAACGAAGATCCATTGATAAAACATCGATATATATATATATATATATATATATATAGCAATGGAAAGAACTGAATAATGCAAAATTTTATATTCATATTTAGACTGTGTTTTGGTCAATGGTCAGGACCCCTTTGGTTTGGTTGTGTAATACAATTCAGCCATTCAGCCAAAAAAACAAAAAAAACAAAAAATAGTACTACAAAGATGTTTTACAAATTAAAGTTAATTTAAATTTGACAAAAACTTTTTTTTTTTTTTAACTTTTTAGTTTATTTATTATTGTACAACTTTTTAAATACTCATTGTTTTTCTAGTAACTATAACTAAGTTTAGCAATAAACAAATAACTTTTTAGTAAAAAGTTACATTTAGATGCAAGAGAAAAAAGTTTTGTAACTTAATGAGGACTCTTAAGCACTGTAATTTCCTAACTATCAAATTATATATAGAAAAGAGCACTCTTAAGCAGATGTGTATGAAAGTTAGACAAATATATGTACTTCTCTTGTGTACTTGGATTGAGAATATAAAAAGTTCAGAAAATTAATTACATCTCAATAAACAAATAAATTAATTAATTAATTTAATAAAAAAAAAAAAACCATTTCTAATACTCTGTCATGACACTAAAACATTGCTCAATATCCAAAGGTGAACTTTTTGGATCTTAACTTTATAAGATCCAAACATTTCAAAATTTTCAATTCCAATCTTCTACATTGTTGGCAGCCAATGAAAAAATTCCACAGAGAGAGAGAGATTAATGAGCATGGAGACAATTAAAACAGGGGAGAAAAGAATCAAAAGAACCAAAAAGATAATGATATTAAGGGAAACCAAAAAAAAAAAAAAAATCAAAATCAAGAAACAACCGATTAAAAGCTGCTCAAGAATATAGTATAGCATAAGATTAAACTAAAAAGATGGCACTTGGGTGGTTTATTTACATCAAAATATCATGCATCATGAACTGTATTTGCCTTAATTCATCCAAGAAAAAAAGTTGTAGTTACATTAGGCAGTTTGACACTCTGAAATCTGAATCAAGGCCTTGATATACACACACATACACAATGGAGAAGATTGATTGTAGCTTGTGCACTAGAGAGACTTCTTGTATTTTTTTATTTTTTTTTTTGAGAAGGTGAGACTTCTTGTACTTAAACGGGAAGTTACACTGCTTTTGAACCAAAAAAAAAATGAAGAAATCACCTCTATCAATGAGTAAAGTTTAATGAACATTAATTGAACACACACAATCAAAATTTTATTTAGTGAAATATTAAATGAAACTCATGAAAAAAAAAACACATGGTACTAAAACTGTGGCTTTGAACAAAACTCTACTATAATCCATGACCAAACTGAAAAATGTAAAACCAAAACCTAAATCAAAGAGCTTTGTAGTTGGAGCTAACCTTTCGGAAAGATTGCGGGAATGGTTGCCGTCCATAATCTCAGTGACTGTCTCAGACTCTGAGGAAGAAAATGAACTTGTTTCTATGATATCTCTGTTGTTTTTCTGTGTGTTTTGGAGTTGGTGGTGAGAAAGAAAAAGCAGGGGGCATTTGATTTATAGAGAACTTTGAAGGGTCACCACAAATTAATAGACAATATTGTAGAAATCTGAATAATACGGAGACATACCAAACGGCTTCTCCGTATTTTAGAATTATACGAGAAAGCAAACTGACCATCTAAAATCTAAATAAACTTAGGAATGTTCATATTAGTACAGCTAGGATTGTCCATTTGTTTACCGCATACTTTGTGATACAGTTTTATTTTCTTTTTTATACTTTTTAAAGATCTCATATACAATATTATACTTTCCAATATTTTAAACTTATGTAGTGCCATTTTTGTTAGTGATAATTTCATAGTTACAACTTACAATGGAAGAATGTAATTTGAATTCTGGATGTTTTAATTAAAAACACACAAATATACTATTTGTGGGGAGTGGAAAAGTCATCATCTTGCCTGAAGCCCAAATGCCTGTTGGACCCCATGGAATGGAATGGGTCAAATCCATATACTCACAGGAAGGCCCAATAGCTTACAAGATCTGATGGAGTGGAGTAAGGTTGTCCCGACCCCCGAGCATCCAGGAAGTAAAGGGAGTCCATGTAGAATGTTCTCGTGGAGATAGGTAGCCAGCTACATGGAGCAAGTATTCCGAAGAGATGTATATGGGTGATCCACGCCTAACTCATAACTGACATCTAGAACCTTAGGAAATCTTCCAAAATATGTAAGAAGGGTAGAGATCTTTACCTCCATATTAATGAGATTGTTTCCACCTAACCTCTGCTGTATTAAATGCATATGAGACAACCTTAATAGTACAAACACCCCCAAAAGTCATGTTCCAGGATAAAGAAGGGGAGAAAACCGATAAAGGAAAGGAAAATATCTTTGAAAATTCGGCTAGAGACAAGACAGATGTAAGGATAAAGGCAGGGAATGTATCTATATAAGGAGGGAGACAGGCAAATAGACGGTGGTTAAAAATAGTGACTAGAGTCAAAATAGAGAGTGACCTATCTATCTGAGGTAGTGTAACACCACGGGAAAGAGAAATTTTCCTATTGTAATACATTAGCCTCACTTGAATATATGGGTGTTCTTCAAATTAATTGCTTGAGTTTTTCATTGTGAAGTGTTTTACCCTATTTCTCTTTTGTATAAATAAATTGTGTCTGTCAATTGAACCATATCCTGCTGATACATTTGGTATCCTTAGTTCGGATTGTTTTTTGGCCCCCACACTAGTTAAACTATAAAGTTCTTTGCAATTCATTAATTGTCTGTGTTCAAGTAAATTTTCACTAGTATTTTCTCAAGTATATTATCTGAAAACTACACTTTATTTTTTTCAACGATCAAATAGTAACAGGCAAAATGTTTTACAGTGTTATGAGATAAGTGAATGTATGGACTGTTTTTTTTTTTTTTTTTGCTGAATAACGACTTTATTGCTCAACCCGAATAGGGAAGAAACAAAAGGATCCAGGCCTGGCCCCATCTCTAATCATGACCTGAACAACATAAGCTGGCCAATTAGAGATAAGAATCGGCCCAGACCAATTTACAATAGTTGCCTATTGGGCTACAAGATGGACTAAAGAATTGCCCTCTCTATGTACAAAGAAAAAAGATACACTTTCCAAAAAAAATGTACTTTGATTGTGTCACGAAATTACAATTAAAACATATTACTGCAACACTGGTGTTTAATTTTCAAGCTTAAAAATAAATAAATAAATAAAAACTATAACTTAATCTTGTATTTCTATGCTGTGCTTGTAACGCAACGTTCTTACATTCTGATTTTGGAGCAGGTAGGTTAAGAATTTGTATTGGTTATTAAAAGAGTACATTTTAAAATAAATTTTAAGCCTTCAATTAAAAGTAAAGCCAGTAGCCATTTTCAATCTAGCTAGTCAAATTACAAGCAGGTGCACATTTCTAGCTATATCCCTTTAAAAAAAAATTAATAATAAGTGGGTCTTTCCCTGAGGTTTCATCCATTGTGCTTGCACTTAACAAAACGTCCGTCTTTTTAGAGGAGGCGAATTATTCGGCTTCCTATTTTTGTTATAGTTTGGAACACCTCGTATTATTGAGGCTTCTCTAGTCTAATATCAACAAAAATACAAAAAAGAATAATAATAGTAAACTATGATTGACTTTTTGAGAAGCAAATTAAACTCGTGTATTCTTCTTCTTCTTCTAGACCCATGCTTCAATCACGAACCTCTTTTTTCATTTTCTCTTTATTTTCGTCCTCAGGTATGCCTTACCATCAAGAATTACATTTCCTATAATAACTTATTATTTTGATCCATCTTGGAATTATATAGAGGATTTAACAGATTGTTTTTTTAAATAAAAATTTTGAGTATGTATTATGTAAATTTTGTGGTTACGATTTTGTTGGGGGTATTTCAAAAGACTGAAAAATCAAATGAATTTGGACTAAGATTTAGGGCCCGTTTGGATGGAGGGGGAAGGAGAGGGAGTGGAGGAGAGTAAAGCAGAGTTTTGATGCACTTTGAGCAACTGAAATGTAGGTTACCTTGATATATCAGGAATTAGATCTAATTTAACGGTCAAAACCTCAGTATGTTAGGTAACCACACGTAGTGTTGAAAGAATACATATTCTCAAGATAGAATCCATAATCTCTTTCTATAGAGACACAAAATATCCTCTTGAGATAAGTTTAATGAAAACTGGTTATTCAGGGCCGGCCACTTTAGTAAAGAGTTACTAAAGTTTATATTTATTGAAATTAGATTTCATAAATATGAATAACTAAAAGATTAAACTAGGTACTCAAGGAATAAAATAGTTGTATACAAAGTGATAATTTATTATGACTTTGTTCACCATGGATATTTCATGGAGGGGTTAAATGATATCATATTAGAGTCTTGAGAAATAATTTATTAATAAAGCTTAGACTGCAATTATATTTCCATAGTGGTACTTGTTATATAATTAATGGTAACTTCGGGTTTGTCAAGAGTTGACAAATAAGTCTGAAACCCATTGGAGCTAGAGCCTGATTAGTCCCTCTAACTCAAAAGGTTAACCTAATTAAATAATCAATTTTTATTTAATAACAGTTATTAAATAAAGTAACTGCCAAGGCAGTTAAAACATACGTATGATTAAAAGAAGAGAAAATAGTTTTTCTCTACAAGATCTTGGAAATACACTTTTCCAAAAGAAAATCAACGTACACAAGAATCGATTGAGAAACTACTCATCTTATGCACCATGTGGAATTGAGATGAAGATTGAAGGTATTCTCAAGTTTCATTTTAGAATTTCACTGCATTAAGGTATGCTTTCTCTTCTTTGTTCTAGAATTCAAAGTTATATGTTATCTTTCATGAATGAAGTAGATCTTTGTGTTGCTTTCGCTGTGAGTTTTGTATGAGATGCAAAACTAGTTTTTCCAACAGCAAGACCATAGATGCAGCAAAACTTATAGCGTGCTCCAATTCATATATTAGTAACAAAATAGGAATGTTGCAAAAGTTTATATCCATTACAGGAGATAATCAAAGATACATCCTTGGCAAGCCCTCAAATTGTGAGAGGCTTGCTGCATGCAATAGAAATAGGAGATATAGCCTTCTAATAAGCAATAATTAGCTTGTAACTTGGTGTGCTCATCAGTCGGTGTGGCTAGTTTTGATAAGGATTTTTGGGCTATGTTGACATTGGTTTCCTAAAAACGTAAACTATTGTCACATTGTCGGATTGGTTTTCTGGCAATGTTGGTATTGGCTTCCATCAGTGTAGTAGTTGGTGGCCACCGTCACATGAGAGAGAGAGAGAGAGAGAGAGAGAGATCTAGAACTTCCAAGAATTAAACACATTACCCATATAACAAATCAACCACAATCAAACCCAAAACATAAGATCTAAATTTCTAAATATCAAAACCCACCACCCAATCCAAACAAGGAGTGAGGACTTGAGAGTCACTCACCAATGAAGTTTGAGGAGCAAAAGAGAGGAAAATTTGAGTTGATTTGATTGAAGGTCTAGGTTGAAGCTGGATTGATTCAACTAGATCATCATGAGTCACTCATTGTCAGTGCAATCATTTTTCGAAACTAAAATCTTCTGCTGATAGCTTCACGCTTGTACCAGCCAACCATCAATACCATCTACCACTGTCATTTTTGAAGCTAGCAGCCTCCTTTGGCAGTTCGATCAGCTTGGCTTTGGCTTAATGACTTGGTCCATATCACTTTTGAACACCTCTACTTATTACTTTACGTTCATTTCACAAGCTTACAATACTAGGTTCAATTGTAGGTTGGTATAAGGTACTGAAATTCCTTTACTTATAATCGCTTGTTGTGATAATAGTGGATTATCAGGAGTGGTGACCTTAAATTCACCTGGTGGGGTTTTGCCTCAGTGGTTTTCCCCATTCGTAAAAAAATCACCGTGTCAACTTTATCTTCCGCTACATATTAACTTAGTTGGTGATTTGTTTGTGCTACCACACGTATTGCATGTTAATCGAATTAATTAATTAACTTAGTTAATTAATTGGTTAATTCATCACAAGAGGTCAATACATTCTTGGCCAATCAGCTTTCACATGGACCTAACACTAATACCATATCTTTTTTTTTTCATCACTCACAACGTACCATTTTAACATGTTGGAGATAAAATGTTACTAGACTTATAGTATTCCAAATCAATGCATAATAAGAACACAGATCTCCCTCCATTTGTTGTGCTTAACCTTCAGTCAATCATTCTTCTGATTTCGTCGCTTGTTTCTCTATCACATTGGGAGTAAGCATGAGAGATCCATTGGATGCTTGGGAAGAATTTTGGAAAATTGATAGGGAATTGAATTTCTGTTCGTACCAGTTTGAAACTAATTGGATATTTTCTAGGCAAGACTCAAAAATTTGTTGGAATTTTTGTTCGAACCAATTTAAAATTAGTTGGAGATTTTCTCGGTAAGACTTGAAAATTTGTGGGAATTTCTGCTCAAACCAGTTTGAAATTGATTGGAAGTTTTCTCGATAGGACTCGAAAATCTATTTGTAGGAGCCATAAATGGGCTCTCGATAATAGGGCCATATCTTCAAACCAAAACTATTTATTTTCTTCTGATGCATATTGCATACGTTACAAATTTATCAATAATCACATAAATATTGTGCATTAGGATTGATGCGAACCTCAATCGACACGCTTTGAGACCCAACAAAAATATTGGAATACTTGCCCAAGAAAGCTAAAATTAAGTTTTTTTGATAGAAAACCTTGACCCAACGTTTATAATCGAAACGCGAACCAAAGGTATAAGTAATAAACCTTGACCCAATGATTATAATGAATCACGAACCAAAGGTATAAAGTTTGAACGCCACATGGAAGAATTCCTGATAAGTTCACAGTTCTTGAAGAACCAAAAGAAGAGCAAAGCCTCAGCTTTTCTGATTTTTATTCAATAATATATGAAAAACGTTTACAGACTTAGGGGCCTATTTAAGGGCTCCATAAAACTTGATAGACAAGAAAATATATTCTAAAATAACTCCTAATTGATACCTAACCATATCAGGAATCAAATTTGAACTAAAAAGCATCAAATTTGACTTAGGGGCATTTAATGCCCCATAAAACTAGACTTAGGTGCATTTAATGCTTTTTAGGTCAAATTTGATTCCTGATATAGTTAGGTATCAATTAGGAGTTATTTTAGAATATATTTTCTTGTCTATCAAGTTTTATGGAGCCCTTAAATAGGCCCCTAAGTCTGTAAACGTTTTTCATATATTATTGAATAAAAATCAGAAAAGGTGAAGGCTATCAAAGAATGGCCCACACCTAAGTCAATCACTGAGGTTCGCATCATTTGGTATCAGAGCACAGGTTCTAAAATCAGTTTTACTATCCCTTTATCATTTGTTTCCTGTTATCATCCTATCTTGTTCCTTTTGTGTTCTTTATTCCTCGTTCTTCTTTTGTGACGTGCACTAGGTTAAAATCGTGCACCAAGCACCCAAAAAAAAAAAAAAAAAAGTGAAAAAAAGAAAAGAAAAAAAAGAGATGGTAATTATTGAAAACAATGTGGAAGATTCAATTGAGGTCAAATATGAGGATGAGTCCACAACTCACAATCCTCAAGTCTTAGTTGATTTGTTGAAGAAGACCATACAATATGATGATTTTCTTGGAGTAGAAAATTTTAATTTTATTATCAACCCTTTGTTGATTGATGCTGCAAATAAATTGAAAGTAGATGAGAAGAAATTTTACGCTGCACTTTATGAAGGATTCAAGTTACAGAACCGGATCAAGTTATTAAAGCATTCGAAGTATTTGTTTATTTGGAGCGGAAGATTTCAGATTTCAAAGATGAACTCGAGGACGAGTTTGATTCAAGTGGAGGGGTCTGATGAACGACACAATTTACTATTTAATTATTGTAATTTATTATTTTTGGTATTTTTATGTAAAAAACGTTATTTTAGGTTTAGGTGATTTATTTCCTTGTTTTTAGGTGCATTTAATGCTTTTTAGGTCAAATTTGATTCCTGATATGGTTAGGTATCAATTAGGAGTTATTTTAGAATATATTTTCTTGTCTATCAAGTTTTATGGAGCCCTTAAATAGGCCCCTAAGTCTGTAAACGTTTTTTGATATATTATTGAATAAAAATTAGAAAAGGTGAGGCTTTGCTCTTCTTTTGGTTCTTCAAGAACTGTGAACTTATCAGGGATTCTTCCTTGTGGCGTTCAAACTTTATACCTTTGGTTCGTGATTCATTATAATCATTGGGTCAAGGTCTATTACTTATATCTTTGGTTCGCGTTTCGATTATAAACGTTGGGTCAAGGTTTTCTATCAAAAAACTGAATTTTAGCTTTCTTGGGCAAGTATTCCAATATTTTTGTTGGGTCTCAAAGCGTGTCGATTGAGGTTCGCATCAAGGATTCACTATAAAACATTAACACCATGTTACATATTACTTTGTTACAAATACAGTTTATATCATAACTTATCTCACAACTTGTGACAACAAATTGTGAATTGTAGAAGGTCGCTTTCACATGGACCTAATACTAATACCATATCTTTTTTTTCTCATCACTCACAACCTACCACTTTAACATGTTGTAAACAAAATGTTACTAGACTTATTGTATTCCAGATCAATGCATAATAGAACTCAATCTCCCTCCATTTATTGTGCTTAACCTTCAGTCAAGCATTCTTCTGATTTCATCGCTTGTTTCTCTGTCACATTGGGAGTAAGTATGAGAGATCCATTGGATGCTTAGGAAGAAGTTTGGGAAATTGATTGGGAATTGAATTTTTGTTTGAACCAATTTGAAACTGATTGGGTATTTTCTTGGCAAGACTCAAAAATTTGTTGGAATTTTTGTTTGAACCAATTTAAAACTGGTTGGAGATTTTCTCGGCAGGACTCGAAAATTTGTGGGAATTTTTGTTCGAGCCAGTTTGAAATTGATTGAAAACTTTCTTGATAGGACTCGAAAATCTGTTTGTAGGAGCCATAAAGTAAATATACAAGAGTAGATGCACCTAACGCAAAAATAACCCACCCTAAGATCGGGTTAAGGATGAAGAGGAGTAAGTCACAAGCCAAAGCCCCCAAAATAAGACACACGCTCTTGAAGAATAACGGAGAATTTCTGTTGGAAGTGGCTAGTACCCATGCTGCCAATGCTGTAGTGAAAGTAACTACATCTATTATTAGGCCTAGCATGATTGCATTGTGTTCATGGAATAGAGCAGCACCTGAGCCTTGATACATTAATCCGACGAGGATAAGCAGATTACTAAAGCTAAAGCCAACCACAGCAAGCCATGCGGTGAAGGAATGGATTTCTTGCTTAATTCTAGATAAAGAACATAAAATGTCTCAGACATATAGTTGAAGGGTGGAAATATAAGAAATTAAATGAATATCTTCTTTTAATTCTACCCCAAAAAAAAAAAAAATGAATATCTTTTACATTTCAATAAAATAAAAACAAAAATTGAATTGTGCACAAGAAAAATCTCTGCATTTCAATAAAAATAAAAATTCAAAGATCCTTTAATAAAATATCAATATTCAAAAAAAAAAAAAAGAAGAATAATAACATACATATTAAGCAAAAAAAAAATAAATTAAGAAATTTAAAGAACTTAATAATACAAAATGTAGTCCAATGAATTTTCGATAAATGGTATGAGAATCTTCCTTTTACATTAAACATGGTCTAGACCCCTGTCCCTGTGATTTTGTTGTATAATACAACTCAGTCATTCAACCAAAAAGAAAAAATAAATAAATAAAAAGAAAAAAATAAAAAGAATAGTACTACAAAAGATGTTTTTACGAGCTAAAGTTAATGTCTATTTGACAAAAACTTTTTCCTTTTTAACTTTTTAGTTTATTTATTAATGTACAACTTTTTAAACTCTTATTGTTTTTTTTAAGTAATCATTTTTAACTGCTTTTAAAATAAACAAATAACTTTTTAATAAAAAGTTTCATTTAGACCCACTAAAATTTAAATCGTTTTTCATATATTTTCCTAACTATCAAATTATAAATATATATATAGATAGATAAAAGAGCGCTGTTAAAGAAGATGCGCATGAAAATTAAACAAATATATATACTTCTCTTGTGTACTAATTTGAAATTAAAAAAAAAAAAAATTTATAAGTTAGTAGGAGTAAATTCTGGGATAAAATCTAGTATTTTTCGGATTGAGGATATAAAAAGTTCAGAAAATTAATTACATCTCAATAAAAAAAGAAAACAAAACCATTTCTAATACTCTGGCTTGACTCAAAAAGATTGCTCAATATCTAAAGGTGAGCTCTTTGGATCTTACCCTTATAAGATCCAAATATTTCCAATTTTACAATTCCAATCTTCAACTTTATTGGCAGCCAATGACAAAATTCCACAGAGAGAGAAACTAATGAGCATGTAGACAATAGAAACAGGGGAGAATAAAATCAAAAGAACCAAAAAGATAATGATATGACTATGAAGGGAAATGTAAATACGGGCAGTTGAGTTACATCAAAATATCATGCGTCATGAATCGTAGTAGTTGCCTTAATTCATCCAAGAAAAAAAAAGAACTGTAGTTGCATTGGGCAGCTTGACACTCTGAAATCTGAATCAAAGCCATGAAATATGCACACACACACAATGGAGAAGATTGATTTTAGCTTGTGCACCAGAGACTTCATGTAAATGTGGAAGTTACACTGCTTTTGAACTAAACAATGAAGAAGTCACCTCTATCAATGAGTAGAGTTTAATGAACATTAATTGAAGACACATAATCAAAATCTTATTTAGTGAAACATTAAATGAAACTCAAGAAAAAAAAAATATAGTACTAAAACTGTGGCCTTGAACAGAACTCTACTAGAATCCATGACCAAACTGAAAAATGTAAAACCAAAACTAAATGAAAGAGCTTTGTAGTTTGAGCTAACCTTTCGGGAAGATTGCCGGAGTGGTTGCCGTCCATAATCTCGGTGACTGTCTCTGACTCTGAGCAAGGAAATGAACTGGTTTCTGTGATATCTCTCTATTGTTTTTGTGTGTTTTGGTGTTGGTGGTGAGAAAGAAAGAGCAGAGGGAATTTGATTTATAGAGACCTTTGGTGGGTCACCACAAAGAATGGACAACATTAGAGAAATCCGAATAATACGGGGCGTACCAAACCGTATTGTTTGAATCATTCGAGAAAGCAAACTTACCACTAGACCAATCCAAAGTCCCAAATAAACTTACGAGTGTTCATATTAGTACAGCAACGATTGTCCATTTGTTTACGGCATACTTTATGTTCTGATTCAATTTTCTATTCTTTTTAAACTTTATAAAAGATCTCATATACAATATTACTCTTTCCATTAGTTAAAACTTTGGGTGATTTTTGTTAGTGATAATTTAGTAGTTACAATAGAAGAATTCAATTTTAGATCTTTGATTTAAAAACACACATAAATACTGGTTTAAGTGTAAAACTATAAAGTTCTTTGCAGTTCACTAATTATCTGTGTTTAAGTAAATTGTCACTGGTATTTTCTCACAATATGTGATGTTTAATTTTTAAGTTCTTTTATCTTTTAAAGACTGTAACATAGAAACTTAATTTTGTATATCTATGCTGTGCCTGTAACACACTGTTCTTTAATTCTGCTTATAGAGCAGGTAGGTTAAGAATTTGTATTGGTTGTTAAAAGAAAAGGCAGTAGTCATTTTCAATCTGGTAAGTCAATTTTCAAGCAGGTGCACTTTTTTTTTAAGTGGGTCTTTCCCTGAGGTTTCATCCATTGTGTTTGCACTTATCAAAACGTCCGTCTTATTAAAGGAGGCGAATTATTCGGCTTTGAATTTTTGTTTTAGTTTGGAACACCTTGTATTATTGAGGATTTTCTAAAGAATAAATATTAGTGAACTATGATTGACTTTTTGAGAAGAAAAACTCGTACTCTTCAGACCCACGCTTCAATCTCGAACCTCTTTTGTCATTTTCTCTGTTTTTTTTTTTCGTCCTTAGGTATGCCTTACAATCAAGAATTACATTTCCTATGACTTATTATTTTGATCCATTTTGGAATTATGTAGAGGATTTAAATTCTGTGGTTACACTTTTTGTTGGGGTATTCGAAAAGACTGAAAAATCAAATGGGTCTGGACTAATATTTAGGGACATGGATATTTTTTTTTAGGGAGTTTCAACCTATGATATCCGTTCTTGATGATAGCTCTTTATCATCAGACCAAGACCACCAATCGGTTTTTGGTATAGACGGGAATTAAACTCCAAATCTCTTATTCAATCATCAAATACTTTACCATTTGAGTTAATTGGAACCCACCAGGAACACAGATATTTAGTAAAATGAAATTGAAACTTGATGCACTTTAAGCGATTGATGTTTCTACAAAATTTTTAGGCCAAAATAACTTGTGGTATTTTACGTTAAAATTTTTCAATCTTATTAATGTTTCAATTGAGAAATTTTAGTCCTAGAGTTTAAAATTTGAGCTTTAGTGGTCCTTTATGTCTATTTTGTTAATTTGTTTGTGTACCAGGCGAATGAAGACTATGAAGTAATAATGTAGCCAATATCAAATGACATGAAAGTGATTTTTTTTATTAAAAAAACTACACAACTTGCGTTCAAGCCCCAATTTCACATTTTCCCCAATTTGCATTCTAAATGAATGTAATATTCGCCTTAATTTTTTTATTGACAGTTCAACCATAATTGATGTAGTTCTAAACAGAAAGATACAAAACCAACAACAAAACTCATAGTTACCTGCAATGGATACAAGAGATACTACATTTTGATAAGCAATAATTAGCTTATAACTAGGGGTGTTAATTGGTTGGTATGGCTAGTTTTGAAAGGGTTTTTTAGGCTGCACCACTGACATTGCTTTCCTAAAAATGTGAACTCCTGTCACACTAACGGATCGGTTTTCTAGCAACACAGTATTGGCTTCCATCGATGGCTACCATCACAGGAGAGAGAGAGAGAGAGAGAGAGAGAGAGATTTGGAACAAGCGATCTGGAACTTCCAAGGATTAAAATCAATTACCCACATAACTTATCAACCAAAATTAAACCCAAAACCTCATATCTAAATTTCTAAATATCAAAACCCACCTTCCAACCCATACAAGGAGAGTTGACTTGAGAGTCACTCAACTTCAAAGTTTGAGGAGCAAATGAGAAGCAAATCTGTGTTGATTAGATTGAAGAAGCAGCAAATCTAGGTTGTTAATATGTTGAATCAACTAGATCATCGGGAATCACTCACCATTAGTGGTCTATGTCGGACACTAAAATCTTCTATCGACAACTATACACTTGTACTAGTCAACATTGGAATTCTAGCGACGCTATTTACCACTATCTTGTTTGTCACTAGCATCCCTCTCTAGCAATTCTATTAGCTTTGGCTTAGTGACTCGGTCCGAATCGACTTTTGAACACCTTACTTATAATCCTACATCCATTTCATAAGCTTATAATACTAGGGGATTTCTCAGGAGTTTAAAAGAAGAATTAACTTCATTGAAGCAGATGTTAAACACTAAAACTCATTCAATTACTCTAATTAGCAAAGTGCAACGTAATTAGTAGAACTAAACAAGGGGTGTACCAAACGGAATTTCCCAATATTTTTGATTCATTCGGGAAAGAAAATGACCATCTAAAAAGACATAAGGATTGATAGAGAATATTTTCACCATCCTGAAAATTTTTCTTCCCAGAGTCTTTGGTCACCAAATGCATCATAAGCTCACCAAAAGTGTCTTCAATCTTCAAAAGCATCTTCAATCACTAAGAGCTCGTCAGGACCCCAAGGGTTGTTAGGTACCCTCCCTGACACCACGTGACACACTTTGTCATTGGGGTCGTTGAGTACCCAAGGGGTTGTTAGGTACCTTCCCTGACACCATGCGACACATTCCTCCCTAATGGTCGTCACGTATTGACGGGTTGTCAGGTACCTTCCCTAACACCACGTGACACATTCTGCTCTGACGGTCATCACGTATCAAAGGGTCGTCAGGTACCCAAGGGTCGCCAAGTACCTTTCTTGACACCACGTGACACACTCTACTGTGATGGTTGTCAGGTACCCTCCCTGACACCACACCACACCACACAACACATTCCACCATGGGGGTTGTCAGTTATCTTCCTCGACATTACATGACACATTCCACCATGGGGGTCGTCAGTTATCTTCCTCGACACCACACGACACATTCTACCTTGATGGTCATCACGTATCGAGGGGTCATTAGGTACCTTCCCTAACACCACACAACACATTCTGCTTTGACGGTTGTCAAGGGGTCATTAAGTACCCAAGGGTTGTTAGGTACCTACCCTAACACAACATGACACATTCCATTTTGACAGTTATCACATATAAAAGGGGTTGTTCGGTACCCAAGGTTCGTCAGGTACCTTCCCTGACACCACGCGACACATTCCACTCTGACAGTTGTCACGTATCAGGGGGTCGTCAGGTACCCAAGGGTTGTTAGGTACCCTCTCTAACACCATGCGACACACTTTACCGTGACGGTCGTCACATATCAAGGGGTCGTTAAGTACCTTCCTTAACGCCACATGGCACATTTCCCTTTAATGGTCATCACATATCAAGGGATCGTCAAGTACCTTCCTTGACACCACACGACACACTTCGACTTGACGGTCGTCACGTATCAAGGGATCTGTCAAGTACCATCCCTGACACCATGCAACACATTTCGCCCTGATGGTTCTCATGTATCAAGGGATCGTTAAGTACCCACTCATCGCCCAAGACAATGCAGACATTAACTCGTCTAAACCAATGAGACACTCTTGACAGACAACCCATTATACTCATCCAATCAATAGACCAACTTGCTTAGAGATATAATAGCAACGCTTGGAGGATCACTTATCTGGTGCATTGTGTGATGGTTGAACCAGCTAGGATCAATGAACAAGGACAACGACAAGTTCCTGGTCACTTATTACAACTATCTTACCATTCGGGTTTGGATTACCCTTCATTCTTCTTTTACCTTTCGGGTTTAGATTGCCAATCAGTCCTCGTTTACCTTTCAGGTTTGGATTGCCCTTTGGTTTCCTTTTGTCCTTCGGGTTTGGATTGCCATTTCGTCTCCTTTTATCCTTCGGGTTTGAAATGCCCTTCGGTCTCCTTTTAGCCTTCGAGTATTAGGTCCCTTTGAGGTTGATTACAACGTAACGTTAACCATGCTCTCCACTTACATTCATCGTTAGGTAGGAAAGTACCTTTTAGGTTATCGAATACCGACGATGGATTACACTTAGTCCCACACCATTTGCTTGTTCTCCATTTATGTATCCCTATGTGGAAAGAACTTGCACACCACGTCCAAAGATCCTTCTACATATTCGTATCCTCCTAGTATGGGAAGTAAAGCCCTAAGATCTTGAAACATTAACTCTATATCTTCCCTACAAGGAAAGATCCTACGTTCATGATATCTTGGTCAACCCTACACCATTATACAAACACCAGGTCTCCTATTCTCCAAGGTACGTAAAAATTTCCTAGCTCTCACACTTTTGATTCTTCTATCACTGACTTAACTTTCAGAGGGTTTTTGGCTTGCACCCCACCAGTGCTCTCTGTAGGTTCTTCACCCTTTTTTTCTTCACTGATGATTTTGTGCATCATCAAGGATATTCATAAATTAGTCCAACAAGAATTGTCTATTTGTATACGATATCCTATAATTCTTTATGATGTCAATTGTCAAAGTCTCATAGTCTGATACTGAAAGCTCAATTAGTGTAGAACACTAATGCTTGTTTAGACTCCAAATTTTAAATTACGGCTAAATTGCTTTTACTCTAACTTATCTAAGTATGAAACAAGAGTAAATGAAGCATAATAAATTGGAACTACTCTAGTGCATAAACATGAACAATAAACAATAAATGTAAAGAACAAAGAGTAAGAGAAGAGAGATGCAAATACAAGATAACACCAAGATGTGTTATCGAATAGGAAATCGAAGAATTTAGTAAAAACGTCTCCGTGACCCTCCAAGTCGAAATCAATCCACTAGTGAATAAGTTTGAGTACATGAATATCAAAAACACCCTCCAAGCCTAATCTACCCAATGTACTTGAGCCCTCCAAACTCCTGCTACCAATGGACTTTTCGGAGTCTTGTCTTCACTAGCTTTCCAGATCCTGCAATACCGCCCGATTGCATCCGCCAAGCCTCACCAACTTCTTTTGGCAAATCCCTAAAGCTTCCTAAAAGCTCCAAAATACTCTCTACACTCTGAATTGGTGTGGGTTGTGTTTGGGTATAGATCTCCTCTCAAGATATAATAATTGGAAAGGGAAGGAAAAGAGACTACAATGATTTCTCACTAATGGATGAGTAGCTCTCTTTAAACAAGGGTGGGTGTGTTATAGAAACCTTTCTAGAGTTCTCTAAATAGCCTCTTCTTTACTTTTGTGGGTAATAAGGGTATATATATATATATATATATATATATATATAGTATGAGTGAAGGATAAGAAAGTCATACTTGAAATCCTCCAAGCAGAGAGTTTCGCAAGTACCTTGCGAGATGGCCTTTCTCGCGAAGTACTCGCGAAATGTAGCCTAGCACTTGACTCTTCAGCTACCAGCATGTGCTTCTCACGTGGCCTTTTCGCAGGTACCTTTACTCGTGAGCTAGTCGTGAAACTGCACTAATCTTCATTGCATGCTTGATTCTTCACCAATTTAATACTAAACCCAATACAATAAAATCCCACAAAATATAAGGAACAAAATTAATACAATTACAACACTTTTTGTCATGGAAGAAAGCGAACGTAAAATATAGTTGTAAATCACAACTTTACAATCTCCTCATTTGGCTATTTCGTGACAAAAACACCCTATAACAAACTCTAGACTTAAAACGTGAGTTTGGGAACAATGGCAAATCTCACTCACACCTAAATCTAAAAACTGTGATGAACTTAGAACAAAATAACTGTATCCTGAAACATTTGCACCAAACACATTAGACCCTCAAGGTAAAGTAAGTAATAAAAGGACAAGTATAAAGTAACAAGTAAATAGCGATTAAGTAAACAAGATGTGAAACATACGAGCCACTTAATCAAATACAAGTCATATAGAAATGACTACAATGATCACATAGTAAAGCAAATGATTATTCGAAAATGCAATAAAAAAAGCACAGTAACATAAGGATGTATGCATGTTCAACAGATAGACGTGATGCGATGAGAACAACAAAGTATAGATATTAAACATAACTCAAAGCATCATGTAGAAAAACAAGAAAACAAACATAGAGTAAAACAAAACAAGGTTTTCTTGATAAAAAGATGTCTTCTCCTCCGTGGTATATGCATCTCCTCTATGGCTTCCTACCCTTACGAATGTGCACGAGATAGAATTTCTCCCCCTGAGAATGTGCACAAGAGTTATATAGAAATGACGATACACTCCAGTATACTTTAGTATTCTCTCCCCTTTTTTGTCATGAATAGACAAATGAATCAAGAGGAAGGAGGGGAGGAAAAGAAAAAAATGAACAAGCCTAAAGATGCATGAGGGGTACAAAATGAATAAGAAAATGAAGATCAAACAAAAGACAAAACACCTTAAAAACAAAATACTACAAAGCATACAGTAAACATGACATGCTAGGATGAGGAAACACGAGATAGACCAAGGCATGACAAGTGTAACAAAGGTGTGTGCAACTGTGCAAGAGGTGGCTATGTGCAATGCATAAACAAAGCATGAGACATGCACGTGTAAGGCAAGGTGTGTAAAATGCACGACCAATAAACCAAACATGTTTCTAATGAGGAAACATGAAAAATCCCAAAGTTTGGTACTCATCAGAGTCCAAAAGAGTGAAAAAAATACCATAGAAACATTTTATCAAACACCTAGCATCTACACTATGAACAACTAAGTATTGCAATGCATGAACATGTGAAAATCTACCCTTAATACAGGTTATTTTTGTCACAAGCTCCAAACACTATCCATGGCAATAAACACAATGGGTCAAGGATCACACTTAGGAATTTAAACCAAAACAAGTGCACCCGCTCTGATACCAATTGAAAACTCAATTAGTGTAAAACACTAATGCTTGTTTAGACCCCTAATTTTAAATTACGGCTTAATTTCTTTTACTCTAACTTATCTAAGTGTGGAATAAGAGTAAATGAAGTGTAATAAACTGGAACTACTCCAGTGCATAAACATGAACAGTAAACAATAAATGTAGAGCACAAAGAGAGATGCAAACACAAGATAACACTAAGACATATTATCGAAGAGGAAACCGAAGAACTCAGCGAAAACCCTCTCTGCGACCCTCCGAGTGGAAATCAATCCACTAGTAAATAAATTGGAGTACACGAATATCAAAAAGACCTTCCAAGCCTAATCTACCCAATGTACGTAAGCCCTCCAAGCTCTTGCTACCAATGGACTTCTCAGAGTCTTATCTTCACTAGCTTTCTGGATCTCGCAATACCGCTCGATTGCATCTGCCAAGCCTCATCGGCTTCTTTGGCAAATCCCCAAAACTTTCCAAACTCCAAAACACTTTTTGCACGCTGAATATGTGTGGGTTGTGTTTGGATACATATCTCATCTCAAGATATAACAATGGGAAAGGAAAGGAGAAGAGACTGCAATGATTTCTTTGAATAGCCTCTTCTTTACTTTGTGGGCAATAAGGGTATATATAGTATGGGTGAAGGGTAAGAAAGTCATACTTAAAATTCTCTAAGTAGAGAGTTTTGCAGGTACCTCGCAAGATGGCCTTTCTTGCGAAGTACTCGCGAAATGCAGCCTGACACTTGACTCTTCAGCTACTATCATGTGCTTCTCATGTGGCTTTGTCGTGGGTACCTTTACTCGAGTTAGTCACGAAACTGCACTGATCTTCATTGCATGCTTGATTCTTCACCAGTTTAATACTAAACCCAATACAGTAAAATCCCACAAAATATAAGAAACAAAATTAATGCAATTACAACACTTTTTGTCATAAAATAAAGTCAATATAAAACATAGTTGTAAATCACAATTTTACAGATACAATTTTTGTTTTTCTTTTTTTGGCTTGCTATGCTCTCATGTTAAATCTATGGAAAATTACATTTTCCAATAGTTAAATGAATCTTAGTAAGTTTTTCAATTTTAATCTTTTATTTTTTGTCTGATTGGTAAGTAATAAGTATGTAAATTGACTTTGATTTCCAGCAAAATGTCTCGTATATTTTCTCAAAGTACATTATTTGGAAAACTATCATTTTTCTTTTCTTTTTACAATCAAATGGCAGCAGTCCTCAAATATATCGGAGGTAGTAGTCCCTATTTTTTTTCTCTGTATTTATCACATAAGAGTATTCTAACATAAGTGATTGCATGGAACATGGATTTAATGATTTATCATTGAATCACAACAACAAAAAACTCACTACTATGACAGTATATATGTGACATTTAATTTTCATTTTTAAAGATTTTTTTCTTTAAGATAAAATGCAAATTTAATTTTGTATTTCTTTGGTGTAAGACAATGCACATACGCACAGTCAGCTTTTGGGACCAATATTGCAGGTAGATTAAGATTTGTTGTTGGTTATTAAATAGTACACTTTTTAAAGTAAATTATTAGCCTTAACTCTCGAGTTAAAAAAAAACTCGATTTTGGATTCCAATTAGTTCAACTGGTAAAATCTCTAATGATTGAATAAAATATTTGGGATTCAATTCCCACTTACACCAAAAAACCGATTGTTGTCTTGGTTTGATGATAAAGAGCTATCATTAGGAGCGGACACCATAGGTTGAAATTCTCAGGGGGAAAAAAAAAAAAAAACCTAGTTATTCCTTTCTCATTTTCATACTCAATTTTCTAGCTATTCCTTTCTAGGGAGACTTTCCCAGATGTGTACTAAATCTTGCCTACATGGTGGCTACATGTATCGAAACCACAGTCTTTAAAAGTAGCTGAATTTTTACCACTGCACACCCTTAGTGCAATGGTTACTCTACAAGTATAAGTGCTTGTGGGGTGTGGAGGGCAAGAGCCGGGGCTCAAGTCTCCAAGAGGGAGCTTCACACACATATACACTTAGATTAGGCTAGAGTAGAACTTCTATCTTGTATAAAAAAAAAAAAAAAGTAGCCAAATTTTTAGGCTGTCCAAGTTTTTGTTTAAGTTTGGGATGCAGTCATATTATTGGCTTTTCTTTTATTTATGCAAACTCTTACAATCTTTCTATATTATAATCAAGAAAAGAAAATTATTGAACATTTTTTAAAATAAATTTTAGTTTATATATCCATTTCTTTGAATTGAACAAACACAAGGTAATTGCCAGAAGAGGTTTTCCTTCAATTCTCTCCCATTTTTAGTCATATGTGGGACATATAGTATAAATTTGATTTTAAATGTCAAGTATCTTACATCAAAATAAAAATTGGATTGAATTGAAGGATTCAATGAGAGAGGATCTTGTTCCATAATTGTCAATTTATATGATGTCCTCTTATCGTTCTATCTCCTTTCCATCTTAATCTTTAGACATCAAAACAAGGATAAGAGATGACTATTCACTTCTCATATTCTCATAAACAGAACCATGATTTTATCTTTAGGGGATCAAAACATGAATAATATCTTTTGATCTATCAAGAATAAAAATAATATACTAAAAGTCAAAATAAATAAATACATAAAAGATCAAATTGGCCCATATTCAATATTAGAAATATATAAAACAAAAGACAAAATTACCATTTTTAATATATTTTAATTTGCTCATCTATAATATATCAAAAATGTTTTTTTGAATTCCAAAAATTATTTATGATTGATTTTGTACTTAATTTCGTAGAATATTCTTTTTAATTTACTAAATCAAAGCTTTTGTTAAAAATCATTTTCTATTTTGTTGGAAAACCTAGTTTTGACAATATATATGATTGAAAATGCTCATTCCATAGTTGTAGTATAAACTAAAATAGAAAGCACACCAATAACCACTCTATAAATGAGTTAGCAAGGTGTTGATTTTTTGGTCCTTACAAGCTATTGGTGTAATTCATAAATATTTAACAAAATTTAAAATCTAAATGTTAAACTATTTTCTTGATAAACAAATGTTAAACTATATTATGATTACAATGGTAAAATTCCATTTTCAATAGTCATTTTTCGTAATCTATGATGTCTTGTAGATAAACTTTTTTATCAATAAACAAATATCAACCGTTATAAAAAATTCTCCCAAGGATCTAGAATTGAGTTAGACACGTGTTTGTATTATATTATAGACAAAGACTTTTATCTGATGTTCTAGTGCACTGAACCTAGGCTAAACTTTATTGGTATTTTTTTTTAATTAGGCCATATTTGAAATACTTTCTTATTGGAATAAGAAATAAGGCCAGATTTGAATCTTTTGGACCGCATCTCAAACTAAGGTTTAACTCGATCATTTATTTTATTTAAGAGCCCAACTGGTTTTTTAATTGAAGCCCAATTTTCTCATAAAGAACTGCATTAGTGTTAGAGTGCATTAGCCCTATGAAAGCGATGAAGTGACCATCGTCATGGTTGACTCAGCTGGGTTAACTTATTTGGGCTACCTTCTAAACCAATTTTTCAATTTGAATGGGCACATTTTTCGGTGTTTTGCATTAAGCCCCATGAAGCCCAGTTCTAATAAATTTTTGCTTAAAATAGACCTAAATTTGAATTCTTTGGACCGCATCATAATAAGCTTTAAGCCCAAGCCTAGCGCTGATCTTTTTTTATTATTGAGGATGGTATTTGTGAACTCTGTAAAAAGGCTCCTGAGTCTGGGCTCCAATGTTTTATGGGAATGTGGTGTAGCGCAAGATGTCTGGGCTGGTAGCTTTATCAGTTTACAGAAATGCATTCTAGGCCTAGAAGATGTGATTCAGTTATTTGAGGACTTGCTGAGCAGAATGTCCACAACTGAGATTGAATTATTTTTAGTTCAAGCATGGTTTATTTGGAACCAGAGGAATACTGTGATACATGGGGGGAAATTAAAGACACCGGGTTGGCTAAATAAAAGATAAAGGAAATATTTGGAGAATTTCATCAAGCCCAAGATTAGCTGATAATTACAGTGATGAATACGAGTGTAAATGTAATTGTATGGCATCCTCCTCCTGCATCAGTTTTCAAGTTGAACTTTGATGCTGCAATTTTTTCGGACTTGAATAGTTCCGGAGTTGGTGCAATGATTCGTAATGAGAAGGGAGAGGTGGTGGCAGCTATGTTGGCTAAAGGCCCACCGGTGGGAGATAGTGAAGAGGCTGAAATTTTAGCCTGTAGAAAAGTGTTGGAGTTTGCAATTGATGCAAGTTTTTCAGAACTGGTTAATGAAGGGGATAACGCCAATGTCATGAAATCCATCTCTTCCACTTTAGTAAACCAGTCTCGGTTAGGCCATATTATTGAGGATATTCGAAGTCTTGCTCACGGACTTCGTTGGGTGAATGTTAGCGCTGTGTAAAACGAGGTGCTAATTCCGTGGCACACTCTTTGGCTAGGTATGCTAGGAATATAATTGAGGATATGTTCTGGATGAAGCACTCTCCTACACCAGCTTGGTAAGCACCATACTATGATTCCTTATCTTTTCAATGAGTGAAAGTTGAGTTCGTTTAAAAAAAAAAAATCGTTTGAACATTCATGGGCGTTTAAAGCTCAAACTCATCCACTATATTAACGTCAGGTAAATGCAAATTATAAAATCAGGTCACTAGGATGCGAGAGAGTAGATACGAATGGGCTCTCCAATGACTGGGCCATCAAACCAAAACTATTCATTTTCTTTTGATGCATATTGTATATACGGTTACAAATTTTATCAACAATCTCATAAATATTACACTTTGAGGATTCACTATAAAACATTCACATGCATGCACCATGTTAAATATAACTTTGCTACAACTATAATTTATATCATAACTTATTTCACTATACACTGAGACAACAAATTGTAAATTGCAGAAGATCGCTTTCACATTGACCTAACACTAATACTATATCTTTTTCTCTATCGCTTAAAACTTGTCACTTTAACATGTTTTAGAAAAAAATGTCACAACCCTACTACTTTAGCGCTAATACCTAGAAGTATATTGTTACTAAAATATATGTATAAGCTATTACTATTAGTTAAGGTTTCTTATTTGTATATAAACTGATACTATAATACGTATTGTACATATACCTATAATTGTAATAATATATGATTTTTTTTTTGTGTGGAGAAAACAGTAATACTTATTAGAACACACAAACATGAAAGTAATATATAGTGTTTTTTAAACAGCCTTATAATATATTACATAATCAGAGTACCACTATAAAAGGGTCTAACCTTTGTAGTAGTAGCCTGGAGTTAAATATAGGACCTAAGGAAGAGAATTAGGCATATTAGTCAAGGTTTCCCGACTTTAATTCCTACAATTACGCGTGACTATTCTTGATTTAGGTTTTATGATGGAAAACGGGGTGAGTTGTTTACCATGCATGCATGAGGAAGTGAATCGGATCATGACGACATAAGATTAACTCTTTATTTGAATCAGAGGCTAATTTGAATTAAGGCAACCTGTACTTTGTTCTTTCTAATAGGTATTCCATGCACCAAATTCTATAAGTATTTAGCCTGAAATAATATATATTTGACAATATATGATACAAACTAACATGACAATATAGTTGGTAGTTAATGTGGCATGAAAAATAATTTTTTATTGTTCCGTTTGACACGTTAGCTTTTTCCATCTAATGGATGACAAAAGAAACTAAATTAACATAACACTAAAAATGTTAGAGACCAAATTGACACATATTTAATGTTAGGGATAAAATTGAAATATGATATAAATTAAAAGATAGGGACAAACTTTGTAATTTACTCTAAAAATAATTAATTGATGTAATTGTCCATTCTTTTAGGTTTTTCTTTTAAGATACAACATGGCCACATATTTTTAAGAGAGAGAGAGAGAGAGAGAGAGAGAGAGAGAGAGATAATAATAATAATAATTGACCATTATTGAATTAATTAGGTACAATACAAATATATAAATCATTTTTTATTTTTTATTTCTTATATAGTGTGTGTGTTTCTCAAATAAAAAAAGATACTTAGTGTTGTCAAGTTATCCCACATCGGTAAGGTGTGATATTGAGAAGGAGTTTATCACTTGCTTCGTGACACTAACTGCCGCATGCAGTTTTGGTATTAACGTGTGAGTGTATTCCCTTGTCTCATCCCCCTTCCCCTATATATTTTCGAGCATCTGACTATTATTTCGAGTGTATGTCATTTTTTGTCATTTCTCACATGTAAATTTATTTATTTATTTATTTTTATCAATTTGGTTTCCATCTATGGATAATAGTTTCAAAACACTTTATCACCAAAGTTTGCTAAACACCCCAAACACTAAAACTTTTTATCATCAAAACTCAACAATTAAAATTATAATTTCCTTTGTCAATACCAAAAGGACCTAAACAAGAACAAACAATGATATAATATCATTATTGCTATTGTACTAGGAGGAGTTTAAAAATAGTAATACGATTTGATAATAGTTTACACATGAAACAAAAATGAATAAGTACATAATTTATTAATCAAAGTGATTAAATGGATGAAAGTGGTAGGACGTCTGATGTTGAAGTTGTGTCTGATTCTAAACATGAACTTTTTGAAATAGAAACGTCATTCCAAGGTCCCATTTCTTCATTTCCAACATATTCAAGTTCTTCAAAATTTGGTTGAACAGAAGAAATTTTTTGAACTCCTTCCAACTCCATCATGATTTCTGTCATCGTAGGTCGTTTCTTTCCATTAAAGTGCAAACATCTTTTTGCAAGATTAGCAACTCTCATGATTAATTTCATCTTTATTACCAACCTTACTAAATTGAGTATCAAGTATATCAAAAAGACGATTCTCTTTTAATGAATGAACGAAATATGTAGATAGATTCCGACCTTCTTATGATCTCGTCAAAGAAACTGGTTTTTCTCCTGTTAAAAGCTCAACAAGGACCACTCCAAAACTATAAACATCACTTTTTTCTGTAAATTGGTTTGTTTGAAAGTATTCTGAATCCAAGTACCCAAAAGTACCATATACTAGTGTGGTTACATGAGTTTGGTCAATGGCTACTGATCTTGAAGTGCCAAAGTCTGCTACTTTTGCTCTATATTTCTCATCAAGGAGTATGTTTGCAGATTTTATGTCTCGATGGTAAATGGGTAGTGAAGCTACCGAGTGTAAGTACGATAGAGCTCCCGCAATTTCAGTGGCAATTCTTAAGCGCGCATCCCATGTTAGTAATGGAAAATCTTCATTTTCTTCATGGAGATACTGAAAAAGTGTGCCGTTAGGAATGAATTCATAAACTAGCAAAGGAACTTCTGTCTCTAAACAACACCCAAGTAGTTTAACCACATTTCTATGATTGATTTGTGAAAGAATGATAATCTCATTAATGAATTGTTCAAGATTTCCCTCATCCACTGTGTTGCACTTTTTAATTGCCACAATTCTTCCATCAATTAACATTCCTTTATAAACTGTACCTTGTCCACCCTTACCAAGTATTCTGTTTTCATTAAAACGATCTGTCGCATTTTCCAACTCCTTTGAATTGAATAACTTTGCCTTTTGAACACTGTTTTCCTTTGAAAATAATTGTTGTTGTAATAACAAACCACCATTCCATTTGAAGAATTTTTGTTTGAGCTGGGTTTTGTTTCTTTTCTTTATCACTTTGTATAACCACCAAGTAATAAGGAGTAGAAACAATACCCCAAAGCTTGTACAAATAACTGCATACATCAAGAAAATAAAATAGAAATATCACATCAACATAATAAATTTTTTTAGGTTAGAAATATCAAGATTATATAAAAATATGCATAAGTGTAAAATAGATTTGAACATAATTACGATGAATTAGAAACTTCTTTCCCGCTATAGGTTACTAACTTTAGTTTCTTTTCTTTTTTTACATTAATATGTTCTCACAATATGCACAGCCTAAATAAGTGTTAGCTCCTAATTAATTTCTTAGGAAAAAGAAAATTTACTATCAGGTACTTGAATTTTCAGGTAACAGTTTAATGGTGTACTGTGTTTTTATTAAATGACAGGTACTTGAGTTTGGGATATTTTTTCGCCAACAAAAATGTCTCTCTTATTTAATTTTGCAACGTGTCCCTGGGCAGTGGGCAGTTCTGCCTTAAATGAGCTTAAACATCTAATTGAAAAAGTCTTACAAAATTATTTTCTAAAAAACAAAATATTTGTATACTAGTTTGGCTTACTCTCAGTAGTTTTTCAACAAGACATTAAGTTAGTTTTTCCTTGAAATAGAATGACGTAGTAGTATGTTTTAATCTCCACCTTTTGTTTATTTAATGGGTGGTGTGGCAATTTCTGATTAAGAAAAAAAAATGTCCAGTTAAAAAATTAATTGACGTAAGCCAAGCCGTTGAATACTAGTGCTCATCACTAAAATCAGCCTTCACTATTTCTTGGGATTAACCAAAGTCTTTCACTCATTTCTCCTTTACTTTCTTCCAATATTTAATATCAAGAAAATACTAGAGCCACAACTTTTGCCATAACTTATTCCCGTGAAAAATTGTGAGTAGTAGAGTAAAAGTAGTGGGTCCACAACTCTACAACTCACGATTTGACACATAAATAAGTTGTGACAAAAGTTGTAGTCCTAAGCAAGTTGTGGCAAAAGTTCTATCCTCTTAGGCCCTTACTCGTGAATAATGAGGGAAAAAGATGAGGTTGTCCTCTCTTAATAGTGAAGTGTACCACTTTAGAGAGAATCTTTATCTTTTGGGTAAAACTTAGATACAATACTTAGGTGTTATTTCTTAGGTTCTTTTTTTAAGATTCTGCCATGTGAATTTTTGCACATGGGATGAATGTGTATTTTTTAATTAAGTAGTCACATGACTGAATCTTAAAAAAGAAACCTAAGGAATAGCACCTAAGGTAATGTATCTAAGTTTTGTCCTTATCTTTTCTAGATAGATTTTTAATCTTTGTGGAAAAATAATAAAATATAGAAGAGTACGTACTGAGTAATGCAATTCAGCTAATAATAGTCTAAAACTATCAAGTTATACGAGGTATGATCATATCTTTTGGTGATAGATTGCCTAGAGCACAAAAATTAAAAGCTAACTGACTTTTTATGCGCTTCATTTAGTAAACTAAAATGTATGAAATATATATATATATATATATATATATATATATATATATATTTAAAGTTGTTTCCATGATAAAGCTCGGAAAGGTAGGATCAAGTCATTCCCAGCTTGTCATGATCTATTGAGTGAAGAAAAACCAATAAACTAAGGTTGCATTTGGCAATATGTAAAATATTTTTCAAGTGTAAAATATTTTTAGGTGAAAATATTTTTCAAAAAGGAAAAAATTTTCAAGTGTTTGGTTGCATTCCAAAAAATGCTTTGGAAAATATTTTATGGTGTTTGGTTGTGTTCTTAAAAATGCTCTAGAAAACACATTTTCATTAGGTTTCTCACATTTTCTCAAGATCCAAAAAAATATTATTATAGAAAATCTCAATATATAAACACAAAAAGAAACAAAAATCAAAATCACATGAGAGAGAGAGAGAGAGAGAGAGAGAGAGAGAGAGAGAGATTCATGGGTGACTTGGTAGTGGTGGCGGTAGTGATGACATGGACATGGTGGGTTGATCTAAAAGTTACGGCTCGATCTAGGCGTGGGTTGCCCACGGTAGTTCAATCTAGGATTGGGTCATTCACACGGTGGTCAAATCGACTCAAGGGTTGGTTGCTCACGGTGGTTCGATGGACTCTGGGGTGGGTTGTTCACAGGGTCGACATGATGGTCCAATCCATTTTCCGATGGCTCCCACTCTCTCCATGCTCCATTGTAAGTGTTCTCCTCTCTCTCTCTCTCTCTCTCTCTCTCTCTCTCTCTCTCTCTCTCTCTCTCTCTCTCTCTCGGTTCAGGGAGAAGAGGAAAGTGGGTGTAAATGGTTTGAAGGTAAATTAGAAGTGTAATTTATTTTACATCTCAGGGGCTGATATTTTACAATCAACAGAAAAGATTTTCCGTTTGACTGAGTTTTTTGGCCAACCCAAACACTCATCATAGTGTAAAATATTTTCCGTATTCTTTTTACACCCAAAAAAAATACAGCCTAAAAGTAAAAATTTATTTGCCAAGTAAAAAAGAGAAGTAAGATGGAACGCATTTTCCAATGGCTGAAAAACAAAAGACTTCTAAGAGAATTAAATGATAATTAGAATTATAAACACCATATTTATTAAAATGATGTAATTAAATGATTAAATTTATGATTTTTTAATAGTTTAAGTTTTTAGAACAGTCAATAATCTATCATTATATTAGAACATAAAGTATTAAATAATTAAATTTACCATCAAAATATTTTTGCACAATTGATAACGGTAGATGTAACGAACCATGTGCTATAGCACCTCTTAGTCACATAACCATGAACTTATTATTTTTTACTTTATTCATTTTCCAAATTTAATGAGCATACGGACATACCTATAATGGCTACCTTCAATGGAGACTCTCGCTTGTTGCAATTGTAACTGCCTTCTGTATTCTCACAATCTGACTTGTTGGGACATCCATTATTGTCTTTCTCGCATTCATTTATATCTGACAGGAACAGGATAACATGCAAATTTACAAATTCATTAATTTTTGTGTGCATTTGGTAATTACAAGTTACAACATACATATCTTCACATTCATCTATATGATATCTAATGGAATTTTGACAGAAAAATTAATAAATTCATTAAAATTTTGGGCACTTTGGTGCTCACTCATATAGGCAAAAGAGGTTTCAAAGGTTCTAAGCACCAGACGTTCTTCAAGATTGATTTGGGTTAAATACAAGGAGATTAATAAATCTCAAACAGCCTTATTACTAGCATTGTCTTGGTTCTTAAGCATCCTTACTCAGGGTCGGAACCACTCACCCCCGCCGGGGGGCGGGGTGAAAATCTTTTTATAGGGTCGGTTTGGATATCACTTATTGTTGAAAACTGAAAACTAAAAACACTGCAGCAAAATAATTTTTAAATGTGTGAATAGTGCCGTGAGACCCAATTTTAAAGAAAAATTTGCTGAATGAAGATACTTTTAGGTCTTATGAACAGTGCACGGGATCCACATAAAAAAAAGCTTCGGCTGGGAAACGCGCATCCCAAACGAAGGCATAGTATGTAAAATATTGAGCATTTTGAAGATTTAGCTTATAAAAATTGGAGTTGGCCCTCCAAATATATGAGTTAGTGCAATGGTGCTCTTAAAAAAAATATATGTTTTGCACCCTATAAGTTAAGAGGTGTCACAAATTGGACCATGTACTTTCATAACTAATAAATTAAACATTGAAATTTTAAAATGAAAGAAAGTATACCCTATAGTTTCAAAAGTAACAAATTAAATCCCGAGATTTCAAAAAGTAACATTTAATTTGCTACTTTTTGGAACCCTCAAGATTATCATGACTAAAATGTTGGTATCACAACTCGGCCTCCCAAACAAAAATTCATGTTTTTGCTAGTGTCCTTATTGCAACAAGGGGAAAACATAAGCAAACAATAAACATAAACAAAAACCACCAAGAGAACATTATGGCTGAGTCAAAAGCTAAAAGTAAAAACTGAAAGGTGGTCGGAGCCAATCATAAGTGAATGGCAATCAACTCATAATCATAGTTCTCAGAACCGAACCGGACCGGGAGGTCGGACCGTGAAAACCGTGAACTGTGATGAAAACCGGTTTTTTAAATATAAAGAACCGGGTATATGTGGCAATTCCGTGAACCCCTAAAACCGGGGTTGGACCGTACGAACCGGTCAAGAACCGTGCGGTCCAACCCCTTAGCAATTTAAAAAAAAAAAAAAAAAAAACAACTTAACACAATTTTATTCTACTTAATTAAATTATCCATCTCTTACAAAGAATAAAAAAAATTATAATTAAAATCCTTCAAAGATATTCAACTTTACTTCAAAAATTAATCATAAATTTTAATATTTTCATGGTTATTATTTTATTTTATTAACTTTCTTATTTAATTATTAAATATATGCTTGAAAATCATTAAATTTCCCTCACATATATAGATATATTAGTCAATTTTGCTAGTTTTATAAATTTAATATCTATATTTAGGCTTTAATTAATTATTAAATTAATTATGACGTCATCACGGTTCGACCCCGGTTCGACCTCAAAAACCTTGAACCTCTCCCTTTTACGGTTCAATGAACGGTCCGGGTCTGAAAACCTTGCTCATAATTGCTTTAGTTTTCAAGCTTGGTGGCAGAATGCAAATGTTACTTAAGCAAGGGCCTAAGAGGCTAAGACACCTAGAGGTTTAAAAAAAGAACTAAAAAAGGGGTAAATTACAACAACTACCCTTGAGATGTGGTAGGTTTGTATAAATGCGATAGTTAATATGGATTGTGAGTTGTGTGTTGATTTAGACGTTTTTAACTTTCTAAAAAAAAAAAATTTGAATTTTTGTGGATCAAATAATTTGGTTTTGTTTGGTTAGTGAGAATTCATAGAAAATTTTGGCTAAATTTTTACTTTTGATATTTTTTGGATGAATCTATTTTATGAAAAGTTTTAAAAAAAATTTTGGAATTTTTAATTGAAGAAATGAAGTTAATGGAAAATTTGGACGGAGAAATGAAAGAATGCTTAAATTAAATAAATTTAAAATTTAGAGGACTTAATCGATAAAAAAAAAAAAAAGTAAAGTTAGAGTATTGAAATGAATTTGGTCAAATTTAGATTTAGCATTTTTTATTATATAGGAAAATTATTACGTATAATTGGAAATTTGCATTTTATCCTATTATATATTAGATTATTACATCTAATGGGAAATGTAAAGTTTATGAAATTTTTTAACATTAGAAGTAAAGTATAAATGTTTAAAGATGTAATTAACATATTTGATATTTTAAGATTGTGTTGCTAGTAATTAGTGTTGTAAAGTTGGGCTAAGATACACCGAGTGTTAAAGATTAGGATTGTTGATTCAATTTGTTGAATATTGCCTCATATTCCTAATTAGTTTTAATTTGAGTTTTCTTGATAAAGAAGTAGTTGGGAATTTTTTGTCCATTAAGGAATAAGATTGAAGTCTTATAAATATATGTTTTTGCAAAGGGTTTGATGGCCTTTTCCTAAGGTTCCTTCCATGTGGGGAGAGGAGAAAGTCTCCTAGAAAAACATGAGTGGGTTTCTTTGGAGAATAGTTTGGTAGATTTTGGGGTTGAAAGATTACTCTCTGTTATGTATTGAGAGTTTGTTTGTTATGTGAGTGTGAGAGAATTATTGGTTGTATTGGGGATTTTAGATTGTGAGTTTGAGTTTGTAAGAGGTTTTGTTTGTGTATTTGTGAGATTTGTGAGTGTTTTTTGTGTGAGTTGTGAGTGTTGATTAAAGTCATTGTAATGCATATGGTTGATATTAGATATTGTTGATTGGTGTTGGCTGTGGATGTAGGCATGCAGTTGGCTAAGCCACATCTTGTGTGGATGTTTTATTTTCTTGTTCATGTGCATGTGCTTCTACTAGCCTCAAATTATAATAATTAATGTTAAAGCTTTTATTGTTGCTTAACAATTGTGTCTCATTGTCAAACTATATTACATATTTAAGTTTAGTTTATTTTCTTGTTAAACAAACTCAAGCTTGTTCCTAAATAATTGAATTGGTTCGTTTTCATTTTTTATATATAGTTAACTTCGCAACTAAAATTTTTCACCTTGTAATAAATTTATGCTAGTAATTTATAACTAGAAAGCGTTGAAATTATATAATTTCAGTTTATTATAGAGAATGGTTTTTGTTTATGAACATATAAAAAATAGATTTTTCAACATTGTATTGTTAAAAATTATATAATTTTATTACAAAATATGATATTTATATCTTATCAATAAATTAGTAATACTTTGAAATTTTATGAATTTATGTATACATATAAAAAAATAATATTATATTACTTAAATCAAGTCAAATATTCATAAGCTTGTTTACATATATATTATTATGCAGGGATGGAGCTGTAGTTGGACGTGGGGGGAACCTTAGGAAAAGGCCATTTTCAAAGTTCAACCTTAGGGTTTAATAAAGTTCATTTTTATTTTTCATATTTATTTAACTTCGCAACTAAAATTTTTCACCTTGTAGTAAACTTATGCCAGTAATTTATAACTAAAAAGGGTTGAAGTTATATAATTTCAGTTTATTACAGAGAATGATTTTTGTTTATGAACTTATAAAAAATAGATTTATCAACCTTATATTGTCAAAAATTATATAATTTTATTACAAAATTGGATATTTATACCTTATCAATAAATTAGTAATACATTGAAATTTTATGAATTTATTTACAAACTCACACAATCCAATAAAAAGTTTATATAAATATATTTTTATACATATATACATATAAACAAATAGTATTATATTACTTAAATCAAGTCAAATATTCACGAGCTTGTTCACATATATATTAATATTATTATGTTTGAGATTGACTCATTTAATATATAGTCAAATCTAAAATTGAGTTTGAAATTTGAATTGTTTGCTAAAATAAACATACATAAACAATGATTTTTCTTGAGTCAAGCTTGAGTTGTTGATGAACAACTTGATTCATTTACAACTTTACCAAACACATGTCATTACAAATGGGCACTAAATTTTATTCTTAAAGGATATAGGTGACGAAAATTGATTAAATTTGATTATTTTTGTGAGAGTATAGTAGGGCATATGTTTAAAGTTTTTTTTTTTGGATGAAAATGTTTAAAGTTTTGTTGTGAAAGATAAAAACACATACCAATTATAGAAAACTGTACTTCTGTTTTTTTTTTCCTTTAAAAAAAAAAAAAGGGTGCTTGCATCATACTGTAATAAAAGTAATTATTAAATATGCTAACTATTTGATATATATACATCTAGTACACTAAATAAAATAAATACAAATTTTTGTCAAATTGATAATTACAAATTTGAGTACACTACAAATTTGAATGAAAATTTCGGAACTAGGTTATATATGTTAAGTTATTCATTTTATTATATTTCAATTTAATAGCCTACTTGCTATATTACTTGTTATATACATACATACATACATACATACATACACACACACACACACACAAACATATATATATATATATATATATATATATATATAGAAGGAGACAATGTTTACTTATTCTTTCATGCACTTATTTTGTCAAAAAGAAATTATTTATTATTTGAACAAGGTTTTCTCCAAACTAGTTTGGAGAGAAGGTTTTTAAACTCTTTAAACTCCTACTATATCTTTTATTGGATGTGAAATTTGAAAATCTAATCATTGGACAGCATGCTCTTTATGCTCGAAAAACACATATTATATTTCGTTCAAATCAGATGTTATTTACTATTCGATCAATAAACTTTATTTTTTACTCATAATTTTAGACCATAAAAACTTGAAATTTAAACATTTGATTAATGGTATATCTATTGATCTTTGATTTTCTTGAAATTCTTAAAGCATAGAGGATATAATAAGAACATGTAATCCAAAGATTAGATATTCAAAATTCACATCTAATAAAAAGATATATGAGAAATTTGAAGAAAAACATTTTCCTTAATTATTATCTCATGTTATTATAATTTTAAATTATTTTATTTTTTATTTATTTTAAATCCTTTATTTTTATTTTTTATTTTTTAAATCCGTTAAATAGATTATACATGGAAATAAGATCTAATAATTCAAATTAGGAAAACATTATTAGATGAAAAAATTTCAAGATTATAATAAAACATGAAAATGCTAACATTTTTCTTCTCTTTTTTAGGCTTCAAAATGAAGATGCTAACGGTTAATATAAATAATGAAACATGGAATTAAAAATATTAATTTTGATAATTTAATTGTTATATATAATGAAACGTCTTAACAAAATAAGAATTTATACTTTGACAAAAAGTATTTAAATTTATTTAAGTTAAACTATTTTGTATATAAGTATTGTGGGGCCCGTGGACCTGGAAGTCTCGGCCCACCTCTAGGCTGGCCCAAGGCCCATGCCGAGGAACGATGGCTGTCCCAGGCAGTTGTCTAAGGGCTTCTTAGCCCGCTGGGCCACGCCAAGGACGACCCTATCCTCGCCATACCTATCCTAATCCCAGGTGGGGGACAAGCCCAGTATAGGCAGTCACATCCACACTTAATGCATCTACCTAACTCTCCTGGCAATCTTAATGCTGAGAGGACTCCTGAACGGCGGAATCTTGGGTGTTGCGACCCACAGTAAGATGGGGAACGTGGCTGATGGGACAGGTCCTAAAGCAATGGTCTAGATGATTGACAGTTGGAAGGCTAGGATTGGCCAAAGAGGGTATATAAATGCAAGGAGCCCTTCAGAGGAAGGGGCTCCTCGGCCATCCGAGGAGCAACCCCCAAGCCAAAATAGAACAAGGCTAAGCCCCCTCAAAGAAGGAAGTCTCCGGCGATCCGGCGGCAAGCCTGTTGGCGCCAAACCCTACGTCCCACTCTCTAAACAAATGTATTGTTGGGGGATCTACGACAAAACCAGCCCCTACAAGTATAATACATGAGATGTTTAATACATATTTAATACGTATAGTTATAAACAAAGTGTATTTTTAGAATAATTTTTTTATGGTAAATGAGATTTTTATTAATAAATACGTATATACATATATACGTGTAACTTACATATAATACGCAATGTGGCAAGGTCAAGAATTATTATTATTATTAAGGTCATGTTAACAGGTGCTCTTAAGGTAATTGTTAATAAACCATTTCAACAAAGTTTTGATTTCACCTTTATGAGAAATTAAAAAAAAAAAAAAAAACTGTTAAAATATTAATTACTTTTTTTCTTTTCCCATTAAAACTTTCTTAAAATGGTTTACTAACAAATGTCTTTAGGACATTTTTTAACCTTTCCCTTATTTATTAATATATTACCAAAATTTTTTTTTTTTTTTGATATGCTAACACCAAACTATTACTATCAAAGATAAGTAAATAACTAATAAAATATAAAAATAAATTTGGAGATTGTTGATGTTAACAATCTTATTTTATTAGTAGTTAGTACTGCTCCACAACAGAATACACGTACTGACTTTTAATTTCTGATTGAACTACACCCACTGAGTCATCACTTCCAAGCTCCAACAATTAATAAAATAATAATATAATTAACAATTTTATCATGAGTTTTATTAATGTATACTCTTAAAGCATATGTTAGTAAACCATTTAAATTTTTTTTTTAGATAAAAGTAAAAAAGTGATTAAATTTTTTGATAATTTTTTCAATTTTTCATAAAAAGTTCATAAAATAAATTATTAATGTGTGTCCTAAAAAGTACATTAACTAGACCCTTTTATCAAATAAGCTACTTTGTCCTTGGCAACTTTAGTACTTTACTAACAAAGAGAAACTTCAATTGAACACACGGTAGATTGAAGTAGGAGTTGCAAAATATGACATGATTCGCAAACTCAACACAATTAACTCTTTTATAAACAGATGATGAGTTGAGGCTAAATGGATTCAGATTATATTCAGGTCGACACGGCTGATTTGTTTAGTAAATGGGTCGTGTTCGTGTTCAACATATGAACTCATTTGACTTATTTAGTTTATAAAAGGATTAGTTTTTGTTATTATTATTTTGTTATTATTTGGACGATTAAGAGGGCTTTGAATTTTTTTTTTTTTTTTTTCTTAATTTTTTTTATTGTAAATTTTGTTGTTCATAAGATTGTGATATTGTGGCTTTAAAAAAATAATAATAAAGATTGTGATATTGTGAATTTATCAAAACTATCTTGTTGCTTGTAATAGCCTTGTATTTTGAAGGAGCTATGGTCGCTGGGCCATATTCTATTTTTGTTTTGATTCATTCAAATCAAATTTTTGTTTTTGGTTTATTGTGGAACTATATTAAGATCTAAGCACTGATATATACAGAGATGAACGTAGACCTGAAGAGTGATCTATGAGTTAAATTAGGCATGTAACTTAAAAACTATTGGAAAATTAAAGCGGTTGGTAATTGAAGTTTACCTTAACATCCCGTGTTAAGATATGGATTTCCTTCGTATCCATAACCGCAATAATACACGGCCCCGTAATCTGTAGAGCCCCGACGTTCTTTCCGTTTAGCTGCCTCGGTTAAACTCATGGAATTAAAGTTAGACATTGTCCACTCCAGCGCCACGGGAACGTATTCCAAAGGCGGCACTTCGGAAGAGGGATTTGTTATATTTGAGTCAAACCATTCCTCTTCTGCTAGAAATGCATATTTGCACTTTTCGCTGCCTTTATTTTTCTCATCTTTACTTTTGAAAGATACATTAAATACTTGAATCCCAGAAGGGACTGTGGTCTGGCAGCAGTTGAAGCCAGAACAGTTAGCTTCCTTGTCTATCATGGTTTCACTATTGCAATCCGAATTGCAACCAACCAGCATAGGATCAATACCGGTCATCACGGCCTTATTATTGCAACCAACCGAAATAAATTTATTCCGATAGGATGAGAAGTAAAAAGGACTCCCCGTCATATTCACACCACCATTGCTCGAACCCGTACTAGTGCAATTTGAAGAAGTAATAATTGGCATCTTGACTCGAACGATTCCTAGCTCAAAAGAAGAAAAAGAATCATCATAATTATTCGGATCTGGAAATTTGATTTCCAGCACCTCCATGTTTATGCTGGGAAGGAAGGCTCTAACCGAGCTGTCATTTCCAGTACTGCAATTGATGTTGAACCAGTGGTTAAAGTAACAATCGGCTGTTATTCCAAACGGGTATGGAATACTAACATTTCCACATAAATCTGTACAGCCCGGTTTCGCTATAGGTGGTGCTGCTGCTTCTGATAATCCATATGCCAGAAGAAGTAAGAAAGTAATACGCATTGCAAATTGCACACCCATTTAATTTCTGTGTCTCCTTGCAATACAACAAAGCAAACCATATATACCCAGCGTTACAAGAGAAGTACAGCTAGACAAGATATTTTTCCTCACCTTCGGCGAAATTTCGTTCCTTCGTTTACTTGGACTTAATAAGTGGACAGAAACAATGCCGTAATAATATTCCAACTTGCAAGCCTAAATTGCTGTTTCTTCAGAGTTAAATGTTAAGCAGCCATAAAATAGACAACAGGGTGGTTGTGAAAGAAACTGATGCAACGTCTAACGCTCCCAAATAAAAGAAGCCCTACTAGTATATAATACACACACACATATATATATATATATATATTAACCGAAAACACTATTTTGATTTTTATATTCTGAGGTTACAGTTAATTTAGTTCATACATTTTGATAGCAGTCAATTTGGTCCATATTATTTTCAACTTGCAGTTAATTTAGTTTCTACTATTAATTCACTAACAAAAAAATGCTTACATGGCAAACGGCATCTACACATGACACATTGAAGCTGATGTGGAAAAATAAAATAATATTAAGTTTATCAAATAGATTTTTTAAATGTCATGTCAGCATTTAAATTTAAAAAATAAAAACAATTTTTTTATTAATCAATTTTAAAGAAAGAAGGAAAAGATTAACAAATAAAAACAATCTCAGCCCCAACTCCAATCCCTAACATCAAGAACAAGATCCTCAACAACAAAAATTGCAAAACCAGTCTCAATACCCACAGTCTCATCCCCAAACCCTAACCCACAGGCCACAACCACAGTCAACAATCTCTATACCCACATTGACCGAACTTCCTCAGCTCCTCCTTAGATGACATCAAGCTTCTAGTTGGGTTCCTCCATCTCGGTCACTGCCGCTGCCCCTCACCACTACCGCCTTTGATAATGGTTCCCCTCCTTAAGACCTTTTTGCTCTTGGCTCCATGGCCGAGGCCGACACGACACTCTCTCTCTTGCTCTTGGTTCTTGCGTTAACGGTGGCTTGGTTGGGTACGTAGGGTGGGGCTTTGCAATTTAGCTGAGACTGGGTTTTTTTTGGGTTGATTTGAGGATGGTCCAATTCGTTCAATGATGGTTGTACGTTAGATCTTAATTCCAAAATATAACTTTCGTGGATTGGTCGTGGTTATGTGTAGGGGCTTTGAGTGAGGTTTGGATAGTTTCACGTGTATCTTCTTCAAAACTAATGATTGATGATCTTGACTTTTGCCTTGGTTCAATGGGGTATATTTGGGTACTTCCATTCAGAATTGATTTCCATGGAGAGCTTTGACTGGGTTCCTTTTCAAGAGGAACGCATCTCATATTTGTAACAAATAAGAATCAAAAATCTTGCTTCAATTTTTGGTTCATTTGTAGAAACAAATAACAATTAGAATGAAACCAACTTTCTCCATTTGCATTTTTTTTCCTTCCCTGTTTGGTTACCGAGAAAGTCATTGCTAGCGAATGAAAATTTACTAAATTTTGTGTGTTTAAAATTTCAATTTCTTATTAGCTTTTTTTGATCCGGATGTTTCTCAATTGTACGGAGGTGAAATGTTGTAGAATTTATTTATGAATTGAAGGTTTTAAGATAGAAAAATCAAAAAAGTATTTTTGTATTTGATTGTCAATAAAGTACGAGAAAATGTAAGAAAAAATTGTAATGTTTTATTGTTGTTAGTTGCTAATTTTTTTAATCTTTCTTTAAATTGAGAAACCATTTTTTTTTTTTTTTAATTGAGCTTTTAAAAAAAAAAATTAATGCTGATGTGGCATTTTAAAGATCTATTTAAAAAACTTAATATTAATTTATTTTGCCATGTCAGCTTCAATGTGCCATGTGTACACACAGTTTACTATGTAAACATTTTTCGTTAGTGACTTAATGATAAGGACCAAATTAATTGCAAATTGAAAATAACAATGATCAAAATGTAGGGACTAAATTAACTATGACCCCAAAATGTAGGGAACAAAATAATATTTTCACCTATTAATTAAGAAAAAAAAAATTAGGTGCTTATATTGGTCAATAAAATGCCATAAAAAGACCTCATTATATCATAAAATACATACAGCACAACTGCACTACACACTACCCATAGCAGATTATCACTGTAGCACATCACAGTCACATGGCCCACACACTATCACTAAAGACACTAACATACGGTACCCACCCACTGATAAATGAGTTTGAGCATAAACTTTAGAGTATCAAGATATTTTGAGTTTTAAGTTTTATTAACAAAACATTCTTAAGCCCACCCAATACTATACACACTGAACACGAATATCAACCCAAAGGAGTGTGGAACTGACCTTTGTTTCTTGGGGAAGAAGGCATTTCGTTGTGGGGAAGATTCTCATAAATGCACGTATTTTGCGGGATCGTTTCCATGTAGAGACTTTGTTGATTAGGGTTAATCGTAGGGTTCAAGACATTTCCATTTGAGGTTTCTTGGAGACCACTTAGGCCATGTGGATGCCACGTGGCTTCATTACTCATCACCCTTGTGTCCGTTCAGTTGGAATCCATCCATTATGGAGGGTCCGTTCGTCTTCCTACCCTTCTGTCCGGGATACGATCTGTTCTACTAGTCGTTTGTCAGTACGCCAGACCATCCATTTCCTTAGTACCGTCTCTTATGATTGGCTTTAGTTGAACGGATCCGTCTACCTTAAATTTTATCCCCTTCACTTGCAATACAACAAAGCAAACCATATATACCCAGTGTTACAAGAGAAGTACAGCTAGACAAGATATTTTTTGAATGTTCAAATAGTGTGTAAAACACCTATGAACGTTTAGACCCTCAATTTACAAATTACCAAAACTGTGCGAAATATGAAAATAAGTTAAAACAGAATTGGTAAAACAATCTAAACCAAAATTAATTATAATCACAATAGTAATTAAAAGGCAAAAATTAAGGGAAGAGAGATGCAAACACAAAGACAACACAGTGATGTGTTATCGAAGAGGAAACCGAAGTCCTCGGTGAAAAACCTCTCCGCCGCCTTCCAAGCGGTCAATAATCCACTAGAGAGTAAAGTTGGGATACATGAATAGCAGAAGACCCTCCAAGCCTAATCTATCCAGTGCACCTAAGCCCTCCAAGCTTCTTGCTCCAACAGGGTTATGCCGAACCTTGTTTTCTCTAGCTTGCCAGATCCCACAATAGCCCATTGCATCAACCAAAATGAATTGGTCCCTTCTGAACTGCTTCCTAAGCACCAAAAAGCTTTCTCACAGATATGAGTATGGTGAGATAAGGATTTTGCTAATGTACCTCTCAAGGATATATCAATGGAGAGGGTGAGAGTAGAGAAATTTGGAGAATCAAAGAATGAAGATTATGGATGAGTCAATCTTGTTTTTCTCTAGGGTTTCTCTTTCAAAATTCTTTCTGGAAGCTCTCTATATTTCATGGGTATAAGGGTATTTATAGTAGGGTGAGTAAGGAATGTAAAGAGTTAGTTACAACCAAATAGGGCATTCTGGCGACTCGGGCTCACGACTGGAACGAGTTGCGAGTTTGAGTCGCGAGCTAACTGCCTGGCCAGATTGGAGGTTTTGTCCTGTAGTGCAACAACTGGCGTGATCCTTCAGCTCCCCTTGCATGCTTCACAGGTGTGCTAATCTGGCGACTCGCCAGTCGCGAGGCTCTTCTTGAGTGTACACTCTTGAGCTTTTCTTCACATTCTCTCACACATAAATACAGGGTTTCTAAATGTTGAATTACAAGAAAATTTGGCACGGAATAAAACCAACAAAATGATTGAATAAATTCAACCTTACAATCTTCCCTTTTGGTTATTTCGCGACAAAACTCTAAAACAAACTCTAGACTTAACATGTGAGTTGGGAACAATTGAACAAAATTCACTCACACCTAACTCTAGAATCTGTGAAGCTCTTGAACCATACAGACAAGTATTTCCTAAAAACAACAACACAATACGATCATTGTAAGTAGAAAACTTGAATTGCCTATGGAGTAATAACAATGCAATCAAGCAAAAAGGAATGAAGCAATAAAGCATGGCTTGACCAAACATGAACAATCACTATAAATAGTGACCACAATGATCATTCACACAAGGAATGAACATCTGGACATGCAAGCTAATAAGCTCAATGCAAAGTATCATTTGCATGTCCAATACTCAACCGATATAACAACATAAGGTAATTGCATCAAGGATATAAAATCCAACAAGGGCACAAGAGTGATATACTTAAAGAAATGCATAACATTAACACCAAGTACTAAGCTACAAAGCATGGGTACAAAATAAAAACATTTTAAATAGCTAAGCATAATCAAGAACTATGAGCAAAGCAAAAACATAGTTAATATAACACAAAGCTCTTTCTCTCTTTCTCACCCTATCATATCACTACCCCTATCATGAATCATAGGAGTTGTGATGAACTTGGAACATATATACTTGTAACCTGAAACACTTGCACAAAACACACTAGGCCCTCAAGGTAAAGCAAGTAATAAAAGGACAAGTATAATGTAACAAGTAAATTGCGATCAAGTAAACATGATGTGAAACAAGTGAGCAACTTGATCATACACCAAAACAGTCATATAGAAATGACTACAATGATCACATAGAAAAGCAAATGATCATCCGAACATGCATTCAATGAAGCACAATAGCATAAAGATGTATGCATGTCCAACACACAAACACAATTCAATAAGAATAACAAAGCATAGATACTAAACATAACTCAAAGCACCATAAACCAAACAAGAAAACAAACATAAAGAAACACAAACAAAATAAAGTTTTCTTATAAACACAATGTCTTCTCTCCCTTGATATATTCTTCTCCCTCTTGATATATGCACCTCCCCTATGGAATATCTCTCCCCCTACAAAAGTGCACTAGAAATAGAATTTCTCCCCCTAAGAATATGCACAAGAGTCATATAGAAATGACAAAACTCTCCGGTATACTACACTAGAGTATACTCTCCCCCTTTTTGACACGAATAGACAAAGGGTCAAGGAAAAATGAAGGCAAGAGATGAAGGTATGAATAAGGGTAATGATGTATGAGGGGTGCAAGATGAATGAGAAATGAAACTCAAACAAAAGACAAAACAAAATGTTACAAAGCATAAGGTAAACATGACATGCTAGGATAAGAAAACGAGGTATAAACCAATGCATGATAAGGGTAGCAAAGATGTGTGCAATAGGTGGCTATGTGCAATGCATGACCAATGCATGGAAAATGCACAAGTGGGGCAAGGTGTGTTAAACGCACAACCAATGAACCAAACATGTTCCTCATGAGGAAACATAAGAATCCCCAAAGTTTGGTACTCAACGGAGTCCAAACAAGTGAGAAAATGCCTAAGATGCATTTTATCAAACACCTAGCGTGCACACTATGAGCAATAATGTAAAATAATGCATGAACATCATGAAATATACCCTTAATACATGTTCGTTTTGCCACTAGGGGCCAATATTCAAAGAAAATCATCAAAAGAAACCAATACCACACAAAAAATTGACAAAAATTAAGTTTTCCCAACCCCTATGATGAAAATCCCAACTAAGAGCACAAAACTCTCCAAAACATAATCTAAGGATCCAAATCAAATAAAAGAGTTTCAAATTACCTTAGAGATGTTAATGGAATGAAAAACCATTCCAATTGATTGGGTTTTGATGTAAAAATATTGAAAGAGGGGTTTAAGAGAGGATAGGAGAGGTTTAAAACAAGTTTTCCATGAAAAGCTCTTTAGAAAGCTATTTCTGGGCGTTTCGCGACTGGGCAAGTCGTGAAGTGAGTTGCGAAAATTTTCGCGAGTCACAAGAGACTCGCGAGTGAGTCAGAAAGCTTCTGGATAAACTCGTGACTGTCGAGTCACAAGATGAGTAGCGAAAATTTTTGCGAGTCACGAGTGGGTCGCGAAAAACTCTGACACTTTTTTTTCAACACAGAACATGTTTAAACAATGAAAAACAAAGTAAGAACTAAACATAAACATAAACAGTGATAAAAATCACTTCCAAATACATATAAAATGATCAAAAATCTTTTTGGATTGATCCATATATAGTTGAGCACACACACATCACATTTAAAACTAGTATAATCGAACAAATGAATAAGGCATTTATTGAATATTAGGCATGTGTGTTGTGTGTGTGTATCCAATGTGGAATAGTCCTTAGTCTAGAGTGAAACTTCAATGATCAATTCAATCAAGTCATACACAACTAGTACTAAGTCAAGTGGTCTATCTCAATTATAGAAATGAACATATATGACCTCCCATAAGAAAATGATTACATATCTTTGAAACTTTTCATTTGACTTCTATACAATTCATAACGTTTGGTCATTTTCTATCTTTACATCTCTTTTTGAGATCGATACCTAAAATTTTTTATATTTCAATTTGATGAACAAGCCTTCGGCTTTTTGGGGCATCATACATTTTTCATAAAAGTCGCTTTCTCTTTTTCCTAGTCAAATACTAGTATGTGCGGTGGCTTTTGCAGCTCATTATCTCTTTTCATTTTGAGATTTACATTTGTTGAGCTCTTTAAGCAAAAATAAAATAAAATAAAATAAAAGAGTGTGAAGATATGTAGGCATAAGTCTATGCACGTATCAAAACCATTAAGATTGTTGACTAATCATTCATGACAAGATTGAAAATCGATTTACAACAGTCACACATAGATGTCAAGATTTTTCCCACAAAAATAGATGTGCATATATAACAAGTTAAGCTCGTAAATGCACTACGCCATAAGTACGAAGGTACTAGGCCAAACTTACATGTGATATCTGCTCAAATATATACGATCAAACTTTTTAAATTTTTCACTTTTTATGTGGTTTTGGATTTTTATTCACACAAAAAAAAACATAAAAGTAATATCAAAATAAAAGCAATGCATACAAAGAAATGCAAGATACACAAAATGCATGAATGGTCCTACAAAAATCAAAAGAATTAGATCAAGGACCAAAAGAGCAAAAGCTCAACCATATGAACCCTTCATCATCCAAACGGAACAATTGTTTGGAATGAGTGTCTCATGAGAAGTGAGACAAGGGTTGGAAGAATGATAACCGAAAATGCACATAGACAAGGAGTTAAGAGCATTATACACTTTTTTTAACACCATGCTATTTTCACTCAAAACCGGTTTACCTTTTTTAGCACAACTTCCAAGAAGCTCAAGTTTCTCTTTTCTTTTAATTCTTTTAAGAGTATGAAACTTAGAGCAATGAGATCTTAGATAACCAAAAGCACCACAATGGTGACAAACAATGTGTTTAGGTCCACTAGGCTTTTTGGGAATGGATCTAGCAACATGGTTTTGTTCTCTCTTCAACTTATGACATTGAAGTCTTATATGACTAATCACACCACAATGGTGGCAAGTTGGAACAAACTTTGATGAAACGTAAATTCGTTAGTCAAAATGTGCAGACAAGAATGGACTCCGGTCTGCAAAGTAGTGCGTTCACGAGAATGGTCACCGGTGTGGTGCCTGCCACAAAGCCTCCGATGCCAAAGTCAGTATCAATTGCTATTTAGAGAGTGAGCAATGTAAAGATAATAGAAAGAATAATCTCTGTGTGTGTATGAAAATGTACCTCTTCCTTGGCAATGTGGGGGCTATATATATACATGTTGATGCAGCTGCTAGCCGTTGGGGCATTTATGGTGGTTTCAAGGCCCTCCTGAATAACGTTTTCTGGCCTCATAATGTTGCCTTAATTTCTTCCAACGGTCTGTATAGTTGGCTTTGTAACCGTCCGGGATGTTTATTGGCAGTATTGAAAGAGATACTTAACCTCGTCAATGAAGTGGTTACTCGTCAATGGAATGGTTACTCGTCAGTGTAGGCTTGTCTCGTCAGCATAGTTTATCTCGTCTATACTTGATATCGTCAGTCCCATCAGTTGCCCCCGGATTCCGTGGTCGTCGTGACCTGTCATGACGACCAGGGAAGGCGAACAGTTTTGGGATTTTAAGCGGTTGGGTTTTCGTGCCACATTAAATGTATTGCGGCAGCGCCTTTTGGGTTGTGGCCTACGTGGCGCGTTCTGGCTGGGGGAGTTAATGCTTCAGATGATAGAACTATTGGTTTTCCCGCCGGTTCCTTAATTTCCCAATTTCTTGGTTTAAAACTTCATCTTTCTCACTTTTTCCAAAAAAAAATCCATCATTCATTGTTCTAGCCATTTTCTCCGGTGAGCTCACTCTGCTATTTCCTCGTTCTCGGCGCGGTGGTGCTCTGTTCCTTGCTTTTTAAAGGTACGCCTACTCTTTTATACCTTTCTGAGTTTTTCCTTTTGCTGTTACAATCCTGTTTCTGATTACCTTTCTCTCTTCTCTTCCTTCTTCGTTTTGTTTTCTTGGGGGTTTAGATTTATATCTCTCTTTGGTTTTCATGGTTCGTAGTTCTGAGGTTAGGACAGTTTGCCAGTCAATTTCTTTTCTGTTTGCTCGCTTAGGGGGGTCCTTAGGTGTTTTCTCTCATATTGAGAACTTCGTCTTTGAGGGTAACTGTTTGAGCGTAGCGTTGGCCGGTTTGCTGCCTTTGCTTCGTCAGTCGCTAGATTGGTTTGCCAACGAGGTAGGAGAGCGAAGGAATATGTCTAAGGTTAGATCGAGCGAGCTCGAGACCGGGTTATCGTCTAGCGGTGGCCCAGTGTAAGGGGATACTGCTGTTTCTGTCCCTCGTGAGGTTAGGGCTTTTTATGCTCTCGAAGAAAGGTGTGGGCTAGACGCTGACGCCCTTAAGAGGTTTTAGGATAGATTCCAATTTCCAGATAGGGTTAGGGTTCGTCTGCCCAACGAGGAGGAACGGGCTTGCCACTTTCTTCCAGGTGAGGTGTGCTTTTATGAGTCTGCCTTCATCTGTGGGCTGAGGTTCCCCGTCCATCCCTTTTTGATGGAGTTCCTAGACCATTTTGGTATTGCCCCTGGGCAACTCATGCCAAATTCGTGGAGAATATTGGTCAGTTGTATGGGGATATGGCTGGCTGCCACGGACGGGAATATGCTTAAGGTCGACGAGTTCATCTACTTGTATCGCTTGAAAGCGTCAAAGGAGCACGGGTACTATGAACTGGTGCCTTGGGAGAGGAACACTAGGATCGTCAAGAACTTACCCTCGTCCTTCAGATACTGGAAGTCCAGGTTTTTCTTTGTGTCTGGGGACGACTTTGAAACTCCCTCGAGCGAGGTTTGGGGTGATCTCCCGAGGTTGCATCGTTGGTGGGAAACCCCGACCTTAGGTGCGTCAATATTCCCTTTCACGCATTAATTTCCGGCATGCTTGCTTTTGTTGTCATCGTCATTGATTCTCCTGTTTCTTCTTCTGTGCAGTTAAGAGATGGCCTAAACTGAAGAGTAGGTACAGGAAACGGGTTCAGAAGGCGATCGAATACGCACAGACGATCGAAAATTGGGACGAGCTTGTAGATCCCAGGACTCTTGCCTTCTACTGTCTTGGGCCAGATCCGTCCAGTTACGTTCTGCGAAATCTTGAGATCGAGGGAAAAAAGAGTAAGTATTGAGTTCGTCAGTATCTAGCTTTTACCTATCTCTTCATTTTTTTTTTTTTTTTTTGAGAGCGAGTGTTTCCTTCTTGCAGAGATGACGACAAAATTCAATAAGGATATGTACGCCAAAATGAGGGCTAAGAAGGACGAGCCTTTGTCGAATTTGGGGAAGAAGACTGTGCGTGTTACTGGGAAAAGTGGTTCTGCCCTTCTCGTCTCTTCCGTCAGCCCAATGGTATCAGGGGTTGCGACGACGAGGACTGCTTCTCCCACGACCTCGGTGGAGGAGATCGAAGGTACTCCCGTTTCCAAGAGACCGAGGTTGTCTGAGAGGGAGAAGGAAAAAAGCGTTCCTCGTCCATCCACCCTTTGGACTGATGAGAGGCTAGCCGTGGATAGGGCTCACGAAGTGGTCACTGCCGCAGATCTGAAGGTCCTATATGGTGTTCCGTTTAATGAAGTGGCAGCTCGCCACGTCCACAAGCTTGTACAGGTTAGTCTGTTTGCGCCCCCTTCTCTCTTCGTCTTCTCCTTCCTTTTTTTTTTTTTATTTTTTTTTTTAATGATTCTGAATTTCTTTCTCTAGGTACTGGGAGAGAGCATTCATATTACCTCTGAGTATCTTACTCAGGAGACGAAGGTTGCATCCATGACGTCCAGGATGGAAACTTTGGAAGCGGAGAACTCTACGTTGAGAAAGAACCTTATTGATTCTATGAGTGAGTCTGCTTCCTTGAAGGAGAAAGTGAAGGCACTAGATGACGAGCTTAAGGTTGAGCGTCAGTTGACGCAAGAGAAGGACGAGCAGCTTTTAAACGCTAGGGAGATGTTGAAGACGATAGCCGCAAGGTCAGTGGAAGCGTTCCAGACTACCGACGAGTATAGCACCGTCTTGTTCAGCTGGTACTTCAAAGGATTTAAGCTTTTGAGGAGGTACCTACTGAAACATCCTTCTGGGGTTGACATGGAGAAGTTGGACTTGGAGGAGATAGACCAGGAAATGGCTGCTGACGAGGCTGCCCAATCTTCTGCCATTGTGCCTTTTGCTCGTGAGGATGTCCCTGCTAATGACGCTCCAGCTGGTGAAGACGATCCTGCCAACTCCTGATCCTGTTACTTGTAAAAATTTTCTTTTTCTTTTGATGGGTGCCCGTCATGTTTTTTGGGCAAAATTTTTTGAACAATTGCTGCTTTATCTCATTTTGACGACGATGTTGGCAACCCAGTGTTTATGGGTTTTATGTAAAAATTAATGGTAATTGCCTTTGGTTTTGGGGATTTTAATTAACTCTGCTACAAACTTACTTTGCATTTCCTGATTGCCCCTGTGTTTGATGAGTCTTGTTTGGCTCTACTTTTTGTGCTTTGATGAAATTCCCTTACTATGACTTTCCTTCTCTTTCGTCGGTAGCAACTAGAACTCCTGAAGGTATTTTGTCATTTAGACATCTTATTGACTTAATCCCTTTTAAAGGGGATTTTGTAGTCTTTTATTTACTTCGTCTGTAACTTACATCCGTCAGTGCGAAATCTTGTTACTTAGTCAATTTTGACTTACACCCACTGAAGGGATCTCGTCAATTTTAATTTACTTCGTCCGTAACTTACATCCGTCAATGCGGAATCTTGTTACTTAGCCAATTTTGACTTACACCCACTGAAGGGATCTCGTCAATTTTAATTTACTTCGTCCGTAACTTACATCCGTCAATGCGGAATCTTGTTACTTAGCCAATTTTGACTTACACCCACTGAAGGGATCTTGTCATCGTCAATAGCTTACGTCCGTCAGAGCGGACTCTTGCTACTTGGCCATTTTTGGTTTTTGTAACCGGATATGCCTGCTCTTAGAGAAACATCATCTGAATAACTCATTTATTAGTTTCAACAATGAATCATGAATACATGTGTTTATTGATGGTATTTCTTCAAGTGCTCGATATTCCATGGTCTGGGGAGCTTTTGTCCGTCCATGGTCTCCAGGTGATAGCTGCCCTTCCTGGAGTAATGAATGACCCGGTAGGGTCCTTCCCATGTGGGGCCGAGTTTCCTTTGGGAAGAGTCCCTGGTTGCTGGGGTTACTTTGCGAAGGACGAGGTCACCAATATCAAGTTGCCTGAGCTTTACTCTCTTGTTGTAGTAGTCTGCCATCTTCTGTTGATACTCCACCATCTTGCTACAGGCTTTATTTCTTACTTCGTCTAGGAAATCCAGATTGACTCGCAAATGGTCGTCATTGTCTTCTTCAATGAATGCTTCTCGCCTGATGCTGGTTACCCCTACTTCGACCGGGATCACTGCTTCAGTGCCGTAGGTGAGTTTGAAGGGGGTCTCTCCAGTTGGCGTTCTCGCTGTCGTCCTGTATGCCCACAAGACATTGGGCAACTCTTCCGGCCAAGCTCCCTTCGCGTCGTCCAGCTTTGTTTTGATAATCTTGAGCAACGTTCGATTCGTCACCTTTGTCTGTCCGTTCGCTTGTGGGTGGCCTGAGGATGAGAAATGGTTCTTGATGCCTAGGCCTGAGCAAAATTCTCTAAAGCCTTGACTGTCGAATTGTCGTTCGTTATCTGATATGATCGTCCTTGGAATCCCGAACCTACAGATGATGTTCTTCCATACAAAACTCTGTATTTTTGCTTCGGTTATGGTGGCCAGTGCCTCTGCTTCAACCCATTTTGTAAAGTAATCAATGGCAACAAGTAAGAATTTTACCTGACCTTTGCCCTGGGGCAGTGGGCCGACGATGTCGATTCCCCATTGTGCAAACGGCCATGGCGATGCAATTGTCGTCAGTTTTTCCGCTGGCAGTCGCTGAACATTTCCGAACCGCTGGCATTTGTCACATCTCTTGACGAAATCAGCTGCGTCTGCCCGCATAATGGGCCAGAAATAGCCTTTTCGAATTATCTTATTTGCTAGGGATCTGGGACCAGCATGATCCCCGCAAATACCTTCGTGGACCTCTCGCAGAATGTACTTTGCTTCTTCCTCGTCAACGCACTTTAGGTAAGGCATGGAGAAGCCCCTCTTGTATAGGGCGTCGTTGAGGATTATAAACCTGGCTGCTCTTTTCTTGATCTTCCTAGCTTCTTCTGTATTCTGTGGGAGGTGCCCGTCCTGGAGGAAAGATATAATGGGTGTCATCCAGCTGTTTGTGTTCTGGATTACGAATGTCAGAACTTCCTCAATGCTGGGGTTCTTCTGGACTTCCATCGTTAGGCCTTCGTCCAATTCTCCTCCGTCGGACGAGGCTATTTTTGAGACTTCGTCTGCTATTGCATTCTGACTTCTGGGAATCTGCACGAACTTCACCTTTTCGAATTCTCGAGCCAGGTGCTTCGCCAGTTTGACGTACCTCTGCATTCTTTCTTCTTTTGCTTCGTATTCTCCCCTCATCTGCCCGATTACCAGTTTTGAATCGCTTTGGACCAACAGGTTCTTGGCTCCAAGCTCTTTTCCGAGCCTCAAACCAGTCAGAACTCCTTCGTATTCGGCCTCGTTATTGGTGGCAGGAAATTTCAGCTGGACTCCATACTTTAGTGCATCTCCTTCGGGGGTGGTTATGACGACCCCTACTCCCCCCCTCTTCTGGGCCGACGAACCGTCGGTCTGTACTGTCCATTGGTCTTCTTCGTCAGTGAATTCCTCTTCGTCTGAGGGGGTAAATTCTGCGATGAAGTCTGCCAAAGCCTGTGCTTTAATTGCTGTCCTAGGATGATATTCAACATCGAATTGGCTGAGTTCGATTGCCCATTGGACCATTCTCCCCGCTGCCTCTGGTTTGCTCATGGACTTCTTAATAGGCTGGTTCGTCATCACCCAGATCGGATTTGCCTGAAAATACTGCCTGAGTTTGCGTGAGGCTATTATCAGCGCGAATGTGATTTTTTCGATTTTTGGGTACCTGGACTCAGCCCCCTGAAAGGCTTGGCTGACATAATAAACTGGGAGCTGTATCTTGTTTTCTTCCCGGATCAGAGCTGCGCTGACGGCTGTAGATGAAACAGCTAGGTATAGATACAAGTTCTCACCTTCCTTTGACGGGCTTAGGAGAGGTGGATTGCTCAAGTAGCGTTTAAGCTCTTGGAAGGCTGCTTCACATTCGTCGGTCCAGGCGAAGGCCTGCTTCAGAGTCTTGAAGAAGGGAAGGCATTTGTCCGTTGCTCTAGAGACGAATCTGTTGAGTGCAGCGATCCGTCCTGTGAGCTTTTGGACTTCCTTGACGGTCTTGGGTGACGCCATGTCGATTATGGCCTGAACCTTCTCGGGATTTGCTTCTATTCCTCTCTGGGACACCATGAATCCCAGGAACTTCCCTGAAGCTACACCAAAAACGTACTTACTTGGATTCAGCTTCATTTGATATTGTTTGAGAGTAGCGAATGTTTCCCTGAGGTCGTCCAGATGGGTAAGCTCTTCTTTGCTCTTGACGAGCATGTCATCCACATAGACCTCCATATTCCTGCCTATCTGCTTGCTAAACATTCTGTTCACTAATCTTTGATAGGTAGCGCCTGCATTCTTTAGTCCGAAAGGCATTACCTTATAGCAATAGAGGCCTTGGCTGGTGATGAAGGCCGTTTTCTCCTCATCCTCGTCAGCCATTTTTATCTGGTTGTATCCTGAGAAAGCGTCCATGAACGTCAATAGCTCGTGTCCGGCTGTAGAGTCTACGAGCTGGTCTATTCTTGGAAGGGGGGAAACTGTCCTTCGGGCAGGCCCTGTTCAGGTCCGTGAAATCTACGCACATCCTCCACTTCCCATTTGCTTTCTTTACCTGAACAGTGTTGGCCAGCCAATCTGGATAGTACACTTCCCTGATGAAACCTGCAGTTAAGAGCTTCTTCACTTCGTCAGCGACTGCCTGATCTCTTTCTGGTGCGAAGACTCTTCGTCTTTGCTTGACGGGCTTCTTCTCTGGGTCTACATTCAACCTGTGTTGGATGATTTCCGGGGATATACCCGGCATGTCGTCATGGCTCCAGGCGAAGACGTCCAGGTTTTGCTTAAGAAACTGGACGAGCTTTATCCTCATCTCGGGGCTTAAGGTCGTCCCTATCCTGGTCGTCTTGGTTGTTTCTCCCTTAGTTAGTTGCACTGTTTCTAGAGCCTCCACCTTTTCTTCCTCCTTCTCTTCAATTATCCAGGTGTGGTTTTCCTTCGCGGCCAACACGGCCTGGTAGCATTCTCGAGCTAAGACTTGGTCTCCCTTAATTTCACCAACCCCGTTCTCCACGGGGAACTTTACCTTTAGGCAGTAGGTAGATGTGGACGCCTTCCACTTGTTGAGGGCAGGTCTTCCAATGATGACATTGTAGGAGGAGGGGCAATCCACCACCAAGAAGTCCAGCTGACGGGTCAATTGCTTCGGGTATGTCCCCACTGTCACTATCAACGTCACTATGCCCTTGGGATAGACCCTGTCACCACTGAAACTGACGAGGGGGGAATCGAAAGGACGTAGCCTTCTGGGATCTAGCTTCAATTGTTGAAATGCAGGGAAGTAAATGATGTCAGCAGAGCTACCATTGTCCATGAGGATCCTTTTGGTATTGAACCCTTCTATGGTAAGCATTATGACCAGGGGGTCGTTGTGGGGCTGCTTCACTCCCCTGGCGTCGCTTTCATTGAAAGTCATGTCTTGCTCGGTTTGTCTCTGCTTCAACGGGGGAATCGTGTGGACGTTGTTCAGCTGATGTTGGCATGCTTTTTGAAGGGACCTGAACGAGCCTCCTGTGACGGGTCCCCCTATAATCATCTGTATTTCCCCGACCACATTTTGGAGAGGTTGTATCTGACGGTCATTGCCTCCAGATGTAGATTCGTGATGCCCCTTATTTCCACCTTGGAACCTCCTGAATTCCCCTTTCTTCACAAACTTCTGTAATTTCCCCTTCTGTATCAATTCCTCTATCTGCTCTTTGAGGTCTCGACAATCTTCGGTATAATGGCCGTGATCCTTGTGGAATCGACAGTACTTATTCTTGTCACGGACGCCGGGAGATGAATGCAGTGGTCGCGGCCATTTAAGGTAATGCTCGTCCTTAATCTGTGTTAAGATTCTATCAATAGGCATAACAAGAGGGGTAAATTTTACCATTTGCGATCCCTTATCGTCCTTCCTCCTGATCCCGTCACTGGCTCGACGGTTCGGGCGCTCTCGCTTTTGTCTCCTACGATCGTCATCTTTTCTTTCTTTGTCCTCTGGCCTCCCTGCGTCCTTGATGGCTGCTAATGCGTCTTCAGCGTTCATGTACTTTTGTGCTTTAATGAGCATCTCAGCCATCGTTTTTGGGGGATTCTTTGCGAGTGATGCAACGAGATCTCTGGATCTCAGCCCTGCCTTAAAGGTCGTCAGTTGCACTTTATCATCTGCTTCGTCTACTTCTACTGTTTCAAGAGTAAAGCGTTTCACGTACGACCTTAGAGTTTCCTTTTCTCCTTGCCTGATGGTAAGTAAATGGTCCGCGGTTCTCTTAGGACGCTGTCCTCCAATGAAGTGACGTAGGAAGGCATTGCTTAATTGCTCGAACTTGTCGATTGACGACGTTGGTAACTTCGTGAACCACTCCCTTGCAGCCCCTTTGAGGGTAGTCGGGAAAGAATGACACAGTATTTCGTCTGGGGGCTGCTGGAGCCCTAGGGTCGTCTTGAAGGTGTTAAGATGATCCTGAGGGTCCTTTAAGCCATCGAATGGTTCTAGCTGGGGCAACCGAAACTTTGACGGTACCTGACAATCAAGGACAGCTGGAGTGAATGGCGAATCTGTCGCCCTTACCAATCGATCTACACTCCTCTCTGTTTTCTCCCTGATGGCGGTCCTAAGTTCGTCCATCTCCCTCCTCATTTCTTGAAGAAGATTTGAGTTGTGCTCGGTTGGAGTGGCGGGTCTTTGATGGTCACTTCTTCTGTGGCTATCTCCCTCGTCGTCTCGGTTTCCTTTAGATCGATTCTCCTCTTGCTGAAGTCGTAACTTCATTTCCTGATTTTGCCTGGTCAGTTCTTCTACAGTGGCTGTGAGAGCCTGAACTTGCTGAGCCAAGGATGTGGAATCTTGATTGGACTCCATCTGATCGTGATTGCTGAGTGGAAACTATTTCTTCGAGATTGAACACGAAACTGTCGTCCCCACAGACGGCGCCAAACTGATGAAACGTAAATTCGTCAGTCAAAATGTGCAGACAAGAATGGACTCCGGTCTGCAAAGTAGTGCGTTCACGAGAATGGTCACCGGTGTGGTGCCTGCCACAAAGCCTCTGATGCCAAAGTCAGTATCAATTGCTATTTAGAGAGTGAGCAATGTAAAGATAATAGAAAGAATAATCTCTTTGTGTGTGTATGAAAATGTACCTCTTCCTTGGCAATGTGGGGGCTATATATATACATGTTGATGCAGCTGCTAGCCGTTGGGGCATTTATGGTGGTTTCAAGGCCCTCCTGAATAACGTTTTCTGGCCTCATAATGTTGCCTTAATTTCTTCCAACGGTCTGTATAGTTGGCTTTGTAACCGTCCAGGATGTTTATTGGCAGTATTGAATGAGATACTTAACCTCGTCAATGAAGTGGTTACTCGTCAATGGAATGGTTACTCGTCAGTGTAGGCTTGTCTCGTCAGCATAGTTTATCTCGTCTATACTTGATATCGTCAGTCCCATCAAAGTTAGATCCATCCAAAGCCTTAGGTTGAGACCTAAACAGAGGCTTTGACTTAATAGTCTTTCTCTCTACCTTTTAGTTTCTTTTATGTGGAGGAATGTACATCGATTTGTCCTTTGAGGTAGAACACACAATAGGCACAAAATCGAGTACCACAACATGATTGCAACAAATATTTTCATCATTTTTATCAATAGGTTCAGCAATCAAACACTTGGCATGCATCTTAAGAGATTCATTTTCATATTTTAGCTTATCAACAAGTTTGCTAGACAAAACAAGTTTAGCATCCAAGTCCATATTCAAACATTTAAACTCTTTTAGCTTTTCAAGAGAATTTTCAACAAGTTTCTTATATTTCTCAACCAATTTATTAGATTCATTGAACTTAGCAATCAAATCATCATTTTCACAAAATAACTTACTCAAATTCTTTTGGAACTTCTTAGTCTTTTTCTTCAAGAGTTTGTCATTTGGAATATCAATAGCACCCAATGATTCAAGTAATATATCATCACAATCATGAGAATAAACACTCATAGAAGCATTTTCACAAACACGTGGCATGCTACAATTATCAACAACCAAGGAAGCATACAAATCACTATCCATGGCAACAAGCACAAGGGATCAAAGATCACACTTAGGTATTTAAACCACAACAAGTGTATCCGCTCTGATACCAATTGAATGTTCAAATAGTGTGTAAAACACCTATGAACGTTTAAACCCCCAATTTACAAATTACCAACACAAGCTTATAATTAAACAATATATGTTCAGAATATGAAAATAAGTTAAAACAAAATTGGTAAAACAATCTAAACCGAAATTAATCACAACCACAACAGTAATTAAAAGGCAAAGATTAAGGGAAGAGAGATGCAAATACAAAGACAACACATCGATGTGTTATCAAAGAGGAAACCGAAGTTCTTAGCAAAAAACCTCTCCGCCGCCCTCCAAGCGGTCAATAATCTACTAGAGAATAAAGTTGAGATAAATGAATAGCAGAAGACCCTCTAAGCCTAATCTATCCAGTGCACCTAAACCCTCCAAGCTTCTTGCTCCAACAGGGTTATGCCGAACCTTGTTTTCTCTAGCTTATCGGATCCCTCAATAGCCCATTGCATCAACCAAAATGAGTTGGTCCCTTCCGAACTGCTTCCCAAGCACTAAAAAGCCTTCTCACAGATATGGGTATGGTGAGATAAGGATTTAGCTAATGTACCTCTCAAAAATATATCAATGAAGATGGTGAGAGTAGAGGAATATGGAGAATCAAAGGATGAAGATTATGGATGAGTCAATCTTGTTTTTCTCTAGGGTTTTTCTCTTAAAATTCTCTTTAGAAGCTCTCTTCGGTTCGTGGAAATAAGGGTATTTATAGTAGGGTGAGTAATGAATACGAAGAGTTAGTTACAACCAAATAGGGCATTCTGGCGGCTCGAGCTCACAACTGGAAAGAGTCGCGAGTTTGAGTCACGAGCTAACTTCCTGGCCATACTGAAGGTTTTGTCCTGTAGTACAACAGCTGGCGTGACCCTTTAGCTCCCCCTGCATGCTTCACACGTGTGCTAATCTGGCGATTCGCTAGTCGCGAGATCCAGTCGCGAGCCTTTTCTTAAGTGCATACTCTTAAGCATTTCTTCACACTCTCTCACACACTACCCTTACATGATTCCCACTTAAATACAAGGTTTCTAAATGCTGAATTACAAGTAAATTTGGTATGGAATAAAGCCAACAAAATTATTGAATAAATTCAACCTTACATTTTTCCTCACTTTCGACGAAATTTCGTTCCTTCGTTCACTTGGACTTAATAAGTGGACAGAAACAATGCCGTAATAATATTCCAACTTGCAAGCCTAAATTTCTGTCCATGGAATTTTGTTAAGAGTTAAATGTTAAGCAGCCATGAAATAGACAACAGGGTGGCTATGAAAACAACTAATGCAACATCTGACGCTCCTAAATAAAAGAAGGCCCCACTTGTATATAATATAATATATATATATATATATATATATATATATACTAATTAAGAAAAAAATTAGGTGCTTTTATTGGTTAATAAAATGCCATAAAAAGACCTTATATATCCTAAAATACATATAGCACGACTGCACTACACACTACCCATAGCATATTATCACTGTAGCACGTCACATACACATGGCCCACACACTATCACTAAAGACACTAACCACCCACTGATAAATGAGTTTGAGCATAAACTTTAAAGTATCAAGATATTTTGAGTTTTAAGTTTTATTAACAAAACATTCTTAAACCCACCCAGTATTGTACACATTGAACACGAATATCAACCCAAAAAATCTTGAAATTTTAAAACCCAAAACCCAAAAAAATTAAATCGCGAAAAATCTTTAGTGATATTAATTTTTTGAACCATGTAATAAATTAATTTTTAGTTGTGTAGGTTTAGACTTTAAAGCATAAAGTAATTACAACATTAGAAAAGTTGCAATAGTCAAATTCTATTATTGTATACTTCAAATTTTTTTTTACTTAAATTATAATTTTTAATTATAAATTGTGTTTTATTTATTTATAAATACAAGTCACTAACCCGTGCAATGCACGGGCTAGTTGTGAAATTGGATTACTTGTAAAAAATAAATTACCTAATTTACTTAAAATTTATTTACGAAAAATCAATCCTAATTTGATCAAAATTTATTTAGTATTGGTCTTGGTCTTGTTGGATCAATAAATGGTATAATATACATGCATTTTTTTATAGTGTAATATGAGGCTAGTCATACCACATCAACCACTTTATCAAGATGTTGAAAATTTATAATAAAAAAAAAAACTAAGAAAGAAAAGAAGAAGACTATCAAACTTTTCAATTCAAAACTAACCATAATACTTCAGAAAGGAACTCATAATCTCAGTCAAAGAATAAATGAAACTTAAAAACTCATATGGTCTAGGCATATTTGATAAATCAAAGGATATACATCCCTAAATTTGCCACAGTCATGTTTAGTTTAAGCCAAATAATCAAGTAGTTGCAAGTATAAAGAATCTTACCACTATCCTGGCCTATCACAAAATACCAGCATATAGTTGAACCTTCACTTTGATACCCAATTGGACTTGAATTTTTAGGGACTTCTTTCTATATGCACGGATCTCAAGTATGTGTCAGACTTCCCAACAACTGATGTTTGTTGTTGGATGCAAAGTTCTTCAGTTTAAAGCACGTTGAAGATCTAGAAGTACTTGGTTATAAAACTCTAAGGCGTATAAGAACACAGTAGCTTCTCTAAGAGTGTATGAGTTCTCTAATCTGAGTCTCTATCTCTTTGATGACTTAAAAATTTTATATCCTCTACGAGTTTAGTGAACAAAACCCTAGTAATCTAAGTCACCATGAGCTGAAATTCTGATTTGAGAATTCTGGATTTGCTAGCTCAATAGATTAAGAGGTGTCAAGCTAGCGACGAGTTCTTCATTAAGTCTTGATAGATGTTAGTGTCAAGTTTATGTCGAGACTAGTGCCAAGCTTCACTATTTCTGCTTTTCTTCACTTGTTTCTTGGTTTAATTTTCACGTCTTCAATGATATCACTTGTTTTGACCTATCAACACACTTCTTGATATCTCAAACACATCTTAGATTTACCCAATCACAAATAATGTGCATTTTGTCAAAAAATATACCAATACATAATAAATATAATTCTAACAAAAACTATCATTTTTCCTTTCTTTTTTACAATCAAATGGCAACAATGAATTTATCACAAGGCCTGCCTTACCAAAGTACAAAATATTTAAGAGTATTATAACATAAGTGATTGTATGGATTTATTGATTTATCATTGAATCACAACAAAAAACTCACTACTGTGATAGTATATATGTGACATTTAATTTTCATTTTTTAAGATTTTTTTTAAATGCAAATTTAATTTTGTATTTCTTTGGTGTAACACAATGCACGTACATTCAACTAAATATAACAAAAATAATATACTGAAAGTCAAAATAAATAAATTCATAAAAGATCAAATTAGCCCATATTCAATATTAGAAATATGTAAATCAAAAGACACAAAATTACCATTTTTTAATATATTACAATTTGCTCATCTATAATATATCAAAAAGAACTCAACGTTTTTTTGAATTCCAAAAATTATTTGTGATTTATTTTGTACTAAATTTTGTAGTAATATTCTTTTTATTTGACTAAATCAAAACTTTTGTTATAAAATTATTTTTTATTTTGTTGGGAAACCTAGTTTTGACAATATATATGACTGAAAATGCTCGTTACATAGTTGGTGTAGAAATTATTATATTAAGCACACCAGTAAGTCAGTAACCACTCTATAGTTATTTCTCAAAAAAAAAAAAAAAAAAACCACTCTATAAATGAGTTAGCAAGGAGTTGATGTTTTGGTTCATACAAGCTATTGGTGTAATTCATAAATATTTAATAAAATCTTAAAATCTAAATGTTAAACTATTTTCTTGAAAACAAATGTTAAACTATATTATGATTACAATGGTAACTTTCAATTTTCAACAGTCATTTTTCATAATCTGTGAAACCTTACCAATAAACTTGTTTATCAATAAACAAACATCAACAGTTATAAAAAATTCTCTCAAGGATTTAGAATTGAGTTAGACACGTGTTTGTATTGTATTATAGACAAAGATTTTTCTCTGTTGCTCTCGTACATTGAACTCAAGCCAAACTTTATTTGTATTTTTTGTATTAGGCCATATTTTTTTGAGAGTTTCAACCTATGGCGTCCGCTTCTGATGATAACTCTTTATTATCAGACCAAAACACCAATCAGTTTTTAGTGTAAGCAGGGATTGAACCCAAGATCTCCTATTCAACTATTAAAGATTTTACCAGTTGAGCTAATTGGAATCTATCGTATTAGGCCATATTTTAAATACCTTCCGATTGGAATAAGAAATAAGCTGATCATTTATTTTTATTTAAGAGCCCAACTGGCTTTTTAATTGAAGCCCAATTTTCTTATAAATAACTGCATTAGAGTTAGATTGCATTAGCCCCATGAAACCGATGAAGTGACCATCCTCATGGTTGTCTCAGCGGGGTTAACTTATTTGGGCTACCTTCTGAACCAAAATTTTCAATTTGAATGGGCACATTTTTTGGTGTTTTGCATTGAGCCTCATGAAGCCCAGTTCTAATAAATTTTTGCTTAGCTAGGATAGACCTAAATTTGAATTCTTTGGACCGCATCATAATAAGCTTTAAGCCCAAGCCTAGCGCTGATCTTTTTTATTATTATTATTATTGAGGATGGTATTTGTGAACTCTGTAAAAAAGCTCTTGAGTCTGGGCTCCCCATTTTATGGGAATGTGGTATAGCGCAAGATGTCTGGGCTGGTAGCTCTATTGGGTTACAAAAATGCATTCAAGGCCTAGAAGATGTGATTTAGTTATTTGAGGACATGCTGAGTAGATTGTCTACAACTGAGTTTGAATTATTTTTAGTTCAAGCATGGTTTATTGGAACCAGAGGAATACTGTGCTAGCTACATGGGGGGAAATTAAAGGAACCGGGTTGGCTAAATAAAAGATCAAGGGGGATATTTAGAAGAATTTGATCAAGCCCAAGACCAGCTGATAATTCCAGTGATGAATACAAGTGTAAATGTAAATGTTTGGCATCCTCCTCTTGCATCAGTTTTCAAGTTGAACTTCGATGCTGCATTTTTTTCCGACTTCAACAGTTCTGGAGTTGGTGCAATGATTTGTGATGAGAAGGAAGAGGTGATGGTGGCTATGTCGACTAAAGTCCCAATGGTGGGAGATAGTGAAGAGGCTAAAATTTTAGCCTGAAGAAAAGCGTTGGAGTTTGCTATTGATGTAGGTTTTTCAGAACTGATTATTAAGGGGGATAATGTTAATGTCATGAAATCCAATTCTTCAATTGGTGTTAACTAGTCTCGGTTAAGCCATATTATTGAGGATATTCAAAGTCTTGATCATGGACTTCGCTGGGTGAATGTTAGCTATGTAAATCGGGGTGCTAATTCTGTGGCTCACTGTTTGGTTAGGTATGATAGGAATATAATTAAGAATATGTTCTAGATGGAGGACTCTCCACCAGCTTGGGAAGCACTATAAGAATCCTCTGGTGACCCGTCTGCTTGGGTTAGCCCGACGGGTGATTCGCACAAGTCAGAATGAAGGCAAACAAACCCAATGGATGAAGAGGAAGCCTGACGGGCAAATGCTCCCGAATCCAACGATTAGGGCCGTGGGTCTAGCAATACTTTTCGTACACTCCACTCATCAACCCCTATAAGGAAATAACTTGCACACCATGTTCAAATATCCTCCCACATGCTTGTGTCCCCCCAATATGGAAAGCAAGGCCTTAAGATCTCGGAGTATTAACTCCATATCCTCCATACAAGGAAAAACCCTAAGCTCATGGGATCTTGGTCAGCCCTATACTACTATATAAGCATCAAGCCTCCTCTTACTACAGCTATGTGAAATTTCTCCTAACTCTTGCATCCTTGAGTTTTAAGAGATTCTTTTATCACTGACTTAACTTTCGAAAGGTCTTTGGCTAGCATCCCACCGGTGCTCTCTGTAGGTTCTTCATCCTTTTGTTCTTCAAGTACCTAATTGATGCTCGTTTGGAAGATTAACTCATTGACAATTTTTGTGCATCATCATTTTCAATGAATGAAAGTTGAGTTCGTTTTCAAAAAAAAAAAAAAAAAAGAAAAAAAGAAAAAAAAATTGTTCAAGCATTCATGAATCTTTAAAGCTCAAACTCATCCACTATATTAATGATAGGTAAATACAAATTACAAAATTAGGTCACTAGGATGCGAGAGAGTAGCTATTCATTTTCTTTTGATGCATATTGCATACGGTTACAAATTTTGTCAATAATTTCATAAATATTGCGCTTGAGGATTCACTATAAAACCAAGGTTATCAGAACCGAACCGGATTGGCCGATCGGACTGGGTTACCTGTGAACCGGTCACAAATTCGGTTTTTTATATGTGAAAATCGGGCATTTAAATATTTTGAGTGAACCACTTGAACCGGGGTTCAACCTGAAAAATTGGCCGAATCGTGGGCCGATTCAACTGGTCAAAGAGTTGAATTTATTTTTTAAAAATAGAGAAAAGGAAGCCGTGGAGTTTAGAACTTGAGACCTATGCCTTATTTAAGAATCAAGTCCAGCATCGTGACCAACGCACCACACATGTTGCTTGTGAACAACTATGAAGTGTGTTATATTTATTATAGATTTATGTCAATTTTTATTTTTCAACTTATTCTATCATATCTCTCTCAATTTATTAAATATTACTAAATTTATTTCCTTTGATTAAAGAATAATGCATTTGCATGTGAATTTACTAAAATAATCAAAAGTAATTTTTTTATTTAATCAAAATAATTTAGACATGTAGGATTATTATGAAATATTTTTTTAATGCTTATTTATGTTGTACTATTTTATATTAACCTTATAATATCAATACATTTTATTTTAAATTCTGTTTCAATTATTTGTAGATATTTTTAGTCAATTTTGCTACTATTTATATATTTAAAATACCTTTATTTGTATTTTAATTAATCATTAAATTAATTATGACATCATCACGGTTCGACTTCGGTTGAACCTCAGTCCGACCTTAAAAACCTTGAACCTCTCTATTTTCTCATTCTTTGAACAGTCCGGGTCTAAAAACCATGTATAAAACATTAACACCATGTTACATATAACTTTGCTACAAATACAATTTATATAATAACTTATTTCACAATTTGTTAAGAAAAGAAATTGTGAATCGTAGAAGATCACTTTCACGTGTGGACCTAACACTAATGCTATATCTTTTTCTCCATCACTCACAACCTATCACTTTAACATGTAGAAAAAATGTCACAATCTACCACTTTAACACTAATACCTAGACGTATATTGTTATTAAAATATATGTATAAGCTATTACTATTAGTTAAGGTTTCTTATTCGTATATAAACTAATACTATAATACGTATGATACATAAAACAATTGTAATAATATAGGGCCTAAGGAAGAGAATTAGGCATAATAGTCGAGGTTCCCGACTTTAATTCCCATAATTAGGTTTCCCAATTTTAATTCCTACAATTAGGCATGACTATTCCCGATTTAGGTTTTATGATGGAAAACGGGGTGAGTTGTTTACCATGCACGCATGAGGAAGAGATTGGATCATGACGACATAAGAGGCACTTTTTTTTTTTTTTTTTTGAGTCAGAGGCTAATTTGAATTAAGTATTTGAATAAGAGGCAATCCCGTAAGTATTTGGCCTGAAATAATACGTATTTGACAATATGATACATAAATACATTTTCTCCTTGCTAAAATTATTACATATTCTCTAGTTTGGTGGAAAATATGCAAATGTAGATGTGGCTCGTGTATGGATTATTCTTTTGAGGGTAGCCGATCTTTCTTTTATATATTTCTCTATTGTGTGTGGTTATATACTTTTTGTTTTGTCTCATTAATGTTTAGGTTCTGAATTTTTTGATTTTTTAAAAACTCATTGTAACATTGAATAAAGTGAAAATATTTAATATTTGCTAATTATCCGGTGCATGGGTTAACAACTAGCATAGTATAAAACTCAAAATTTTGACTCTTTGTTGACCTTGGGGTGTGCCACCTTTTGTAGTCTCCAAAATTTTACACAATTCACCTTTGAAAACCCGACTACATGGTTTCGCGACTTTGGGGATGTTTGGTACATGCACTTAAAAACTGAAAACATATGTTTGAAAACATGTGTAGAAATACGTGTGGGTGAAAAAGTATGTAAAAATACGTGTAATGTTGTTTAAAAACTGAAAACATGTTTTTGAGTGGGTGTACCAAACGGAGTTGTGTCTGAAAAACACCAAATTGAAAACCTGAGACCCATACGACTACATGCATAAAACATGAATACCTGACCACCCTTGCAAATTGGGCCTTACTCACAAACCACAGCTCCCACCATTCAGTCTTCTATGTTTACGTCTTGGTAAGTTTTTTTGTTTTTGTTTTCCTTCACCCTTCTCAATTTGACAATTGATTTTCACTAGGTTTCAATCTTTCTATAGTTATGTTTTGGGCAAATTACAACTACCAACCTATGGTTTGGCTGAAATTTAAGTTGCCTATTTGTGGTTTGAAATTTGACACTTTACCCACCTAAAGTTTGACTGAAATTTAAGTTGCGTACCTGTAATTTGAAATCCCATTATGCAAGTGTTCCACTGGATTATTTTTTATCTTGTATTTTTTTATAATTGTTTTTTGTGTTTTTGGAGGAGAGAGACATAAAATTATAGCAAAATTACATATTTAGACATGTTTTTAACATATGTGGATTACAAAACTCTAACTAAGCTGACCTCAGGTGGGTAAAATGTCAAATTTCAAACTACAGATAGGCAACTTAAATTTTGGTCAAATCACAGGTGGATAAGTTGTAATTTACCCTTTTGTTTTGTTTTGTTTTTTTTTTTTTTTTTAATAAATGTATTTACAAATTGGGATTGGACTCTCTCCAAAAAGGAGCCCTTTCAATTGCTATTCTATTCTATTTTCATTTGGGATTCCAATGAAACCAAGTGTTTGATTAAATGCATGTAAGTACCCTCTCTTATTGTTGGTCTATGTGGGTAATTTTTTTTTTCTCTTTTTCTTTTATGTTTTTAGGTTGTAGTTGAACTACAGCGGTAAATTAGAATTTACACAGTTTATTGGATGAAGTCAGGAGATTTATGTTGGGGAAAGCATCGTCTAAGTGTACGTTTGGCTCAACTTAAAAAGTCATCTTATTTTACTATTCAGCTTATTTTTGCTACTATTCATGGGTCCCACTGCACTTTTTGGTACTATTTATGGGTCCCACTATACTATTTCAACTAACTTTTACCTTTATCTATAGTACTTTCAGCAAAAAAAATTTAGTTTCAGTAAAATAAGCGGATCCCAAACAGACCTAAGTATAATTTTTTTCCTCCACCAATAACAGGGATGAAGCTATAGAATGTTGGCCCCCCCCAAGCCTTGCTATAGAATTTGTCAATTGGTCTAATAGTTATAAAGACAAGGTATTTTTGTTTTCTCTAATCGTTTTTTGTACATGTTTAATATCAAATTTGACAGCTTTTGTATACTTGTTGGAGTTTAAAAGATGATAAATTCCCCTAAAAAATTATCTTGCAAATATACATATGTGAAAGTTGTTAATTTTATATACAATATATTTATAAATTACAACATACTCTAGTATCAAAATATTAATGTCTATATTTGTGTATGTGCATTTACGCATGTGTGTGATGGTTTATCTTGACTCAAGACTAATATATTAGTACCAAAATTTGGCCCCTCAAACAAAAAATCCTAACTCCGCCCCTGACCATTAATATATTGATGATAGCAAAACAAAGATTCATAGCACATGTTAACAATTCAAACTTCAAAGGATATGACATGCGTATTCTACAACAATACTACAATAGACTACATCCATATTGGTGACTTTTTCTATTATGATTTACTTTATGGAGCTAAGCATCATTTAACTGTAATTTTTTTTCTTTAGGGGATTTGTATTATGAATATCATACTTTTGTTATATGTATAATACAAAAATAACATATGATTTTGTTAATAGGCTCTCCCTCATCTGAACTGCCCAACCCATAGCTTTCGTATGTTTCCTTCCCATAATGTTGCTCCCAATAAAAGACCATCCTACTACCTGGTGCTGAGTCGTTCACACAACTATATCAGCATTAGCATAGGTGGGGAGAGACCCAAGAGCGAAGCAGCCAAGAATTAACAATAAATGTTGGTAAGTAATGCAATCCAAAGGAGGATTGGGCATTAGAGCTGCACGTCTCAGTAATGAGGCTTGTCTTATGAACCAAGCTTGACGGATTTGGACTAATCCAAACCACTTGGGAAGTTCCCTCTTTAAACATAGATACTTTCTCACTGAGAATTTTTTACAAGCAAAACGGATACAAAATGTTTCTCATTCCCGGAGAGCTATAATGAAAGGTAAAAATCAAATCTCTTGTCAGAAGGGCTTCGTTAGATTGTGGGGAATAGGACCAAAATAAAGTTTTGGGAGGATAGTTACCAATTGGACCCCTTAGGACACACATCCAAGGCCCTCTTTTACAGGAAGATGCTAACGTAACTGTGTCCTCTTTCATAAATGACCATCAATGGCAACTTGATCAGTCTAGTTTCGTCATCGCCCCTCAACTTCATCAGGTTATAACAGCAACCCCCTCCCGATCATTACACACAACCCAGATCAGCAAGTTTGGCACACCAATGCTGGTATTTGCTCTGTAAAATCTGCATACCACCACCTTCTAAAAAAACACCCTACTCCTCATCAGCCCCAATCTTGGACTTGGATATGGAAACTCCCAATTCCTCCAAAATTAAAAATGTTTGTATGGAAATGTGCCCATAAAAAGCTGCCAACTAAAGCTATAATCTATCGTCATTTAAACTCATTTGAACAAGCTTGCCCTCGGAGTGGAAATAAAGAAACTCCCCTCCATGTTCTTCGTGATTGCTCTTTCTCTCGGACCTTTTGGCTTAATCTTGGTATTAATAACCTTCCTCACAACTTCTTTATTACCCCATTCCAACATTGGTGCAAATCTAACATGCTTATATCAGTAACTATTTTCAATATTCTCTGGAAAATTTTATTTGTTTTCTGAATTTGGTCCCTTTGGTTAGCTCGGAATTCTCTTATTTTCCGCAATAAGGAAACTCCATATACCATTTTACAACATACTGCAACAAACCATGCCTTGGAGTTTTTCTTTCTAAGCAATATTCCTAATCATATTCCTCCGCAAAAAAATTGGAAACCAGTGTCATGGTCACCTGGCCCTCATCCATTCATCACACTAAACACAGATTGAAGCTCCGTTAGAGCCACATCTCTGACAGGGGCAGGGGGTCTGGCTCGGGATCACAATGGGAAATGGATTTTATGTTATTCTCTTCATCTAAGAAAATCTACTAGCATGATGGCTGAATTATGGGCTATAAGACATGGTCTTGATCTATTATGGATCAAAGGCTACCGTTATGTTTACCTTCAATCCAATTCCAAACTAGACCTTACTTGGATAACAGGGTGTAATTAAAATTACCCTATTGAGTTCACTAATTTGATTGTGGATTGCAGGTCTCTTCTGGCTCTCGAGTGGGAAGTGCACTGTAAGCGTATTTGGAGGGAGGCTGTGCAAACTTACTAGCTAAGAAAGGAGTTTTTTTTTTTTTTTTTGATAATCTGCCAATTTATTAGATTAATTAGAACAACAGGAGGTACAAACATCTTGCCTACAAGCTTTCAAGATAGGGGGAGGCAAATTATAGTTATTACACAAGAAACCTACTTTAAGAGCAATAGCATATTTAGCAGCTGAATGGGCTGTAGAGTTTAGAGATATCTTAACCTAGCAAAACTCACAATTATCAAAAGATGCACTCATGTCAGCAGCATCATAAATGATGGAGGAGATGGACCAATCAGATGGTTCTTCTGCTTTGGACAGGGCATCAAGACATATTTTTGAATCCCCCTCCACGATGATGTTGCACCAATTTTCAGCGGTAGCCAAGCTTAGAGCCCACAGAATTGCAGCTACTTTAGCTTGAGTAGGAGTGCATAAATCATGAATTTTAGCCCATACCTTTAACACCTCTCCAAACTCATTTCTTGCTACCACAGCTAAGGAGGTGAAAGCCTATGAGACAACAGCATCCACATTTAGTTTTATATACTTTTTAGGAGGGGGAATCCATGAAGTCAATTCCTCACTTCTATCATTATCTTGCTTATGGTCCAAAGCATTAAGATATTCCTTTACTCTGTTTTCTGCATTGAATTTGGTAGAAATGATGTTCACCTCACTGCCATTATGCCAAACCTGATTCCTGAGATGCCATATAGCCTCCATAGTGATTGCCATTTGAAGTGTACTCAGCTCATCTAAGTTCAAGACCACTTTGAGGATGTCCTCATTTGATGCAATATTCATTTTATTAGTTCTTATGCCCCAACTGCAGCCAAACCAGATGGCCCTTGCTACTTGGCAATGAAAGAATAGATGAGTTTCTGTTTCAAGTTCTTTGCCACAAAACACACAATTTGGATCAGACTTTTCTATTCTTATTGCCAAGTTGTTTTTGGTTGGTAACACATTGGACCCAATTCTCCGTAGTAACATTTTGATTCTGTCATGAGCTTTGATCTTCCATAGTTTTTGCCATTGCACTATGGAACTTCCACAAGGAGGGTCTTGGTTAGCCTTATATGTAGATTTCACCGAAAATGCCCCTTTACTATCCGGAACCCAGATTAGCTTATCAACTCTGCCCCTCACAGGAATATGTATTTTTTGGATGGCTTCAACTAACTCAAAATTAAATAGCTCATTTAGCAGAGGTAGATTCCAGCAATGATCCTCGGTAGATATCAAGTTAGACACCATCAAAGGGCTTCGTTGAATTGAGTCATCCTTTGAATTTGGTTTAAACCCAGCTAAGAAAGGAGTTTCCCACACAGAAAGACAAATCTTTTATGGTACTTGTCCCATGTTTCTCCTCCAGTCTTTGTATTGGGACTCGATGGGCTTTAATGCTTTTAGATTTGCTCCTTTGTCGTAAATAAGTGTGACTACTCCCTGTACTTCAGTGGTGTCATAGGTCATTTAGCCTTTTTTTTTTTTGGGTTCTTTGTTGTTGTCCGTTTGTGGGTTTTTGCCAAGTTTATATTGGGTCAATGTCAAAGTGTGGGTTTATTTTTCTTGCTGTGTGTCTAGTTTAGTGTCTTTGTGTCTTTTGTAGGGCCTGTGTTGCCCATCTCTCTTTACTAGCTTGTACAAACTTTGCTTTTTGAATAATAACTAGTTAGGGCAGCACGTGCAAGGCACGTGCTTGCCGTGGAAAAAGAGTAATGATTAAGATAATTCTAGATTTTATTTATGTCACAAAACATAGATATAAATTATTTGATTTTTAAAGTACATAGAGATTTACATTAATCAAATCAAAAGAGACGTTAATTCTCAAAAAATAAAATACATTAATTTTACTATATGCAAATGAAACACTGATATATCCTTCTCAAATAAAAGACATTAATTTATAGGCAAATGAATCCAGTTGTATCATCCAATTTAACTTCACCTCAACAGCTAGAAGTTGAACAATGAAATGAATAATCAATTACAAATACTTACCTGTAGTCTACGTGATTGTTCTTTGGAGAGATACAGAGCTTCAGTTTCATAGCTCAAGGAAGCTCAACAAAGACGTATATATTATTATCTTTTGGTTTTTCTATTCAGCTAGCATGTATATATCACCACCAAGAATTGCCAATTCAAAGTTTCAGCAACTATTTGCTAGTACAAGCTAAGCAGATGAACCATTGGGAATTTATTCAGCCCTTCATATGCAAGCAGGGCCATAAAGTCCTATAGCAATAACAAATTGTCTAATGAAAAACCAGATAAATGCCAGCAAGGAAGCAATAATTTATAAATTCACTCTCTAGGAAATATTGTTGCTACTCTGCATACCATTTTCCAGAGCAGACAAGTCCTCATTCTTCTCTTGCAAGTCATGTGCCAACTGATATGTCAGCTCAATGGTCTTAAGCGCATTTCGCTCCAAGGAAAAATGAAAATTCCTGAGCATAAACTATACAATTAGAAGCATCAACAACCATGTATTCAATAGATAAAACAGCCTATAAAATATTGATGAATTATTCAAAAATAACAAATAAGAAAAATGGTTGAGATGATTATCAAGATCTGATGGGACTAACAAACTCAACTTCCATGGACGATATCACCGTTACCAATGAAGTCAACCATGTATTATCAATGTATTATCAATGTCCACATCATTGACGAAGGTAGCAAAGCCATTCAATACGGGCAATGATACCTCGGGCGATTACAAAGACAATTGTGCGGACCGTTGGAAGCCCATTGAAGTCCACATTATTGAGCACAGGGTGTTACCAAGAGAGGCATTAAAGCTACAATAACTGCCACAACGGCTAGGGGCTGTAGAAACATATATAAGGCCCTCACAAGCACCAGCACAAGGTACATAGACACACTAAAAAAACATTACTAGTTATCTTTTGATACTCAGCTATTTCCTATAAGCATTCTTATACTGACTTTGGCATCGGAGACGTTGTGGCAGGCACTACACTGGTGACCACCTTAAGGGAGCTATCTTACCATTTTCACGGCGATACGGACCAACACTCGAATCCATCTGGACGCATTTACAACGACTGACAAGTTTACACTTCATCAGTTTGGCGCCGTCTATGGGGAACGACATTCTTTCATACTCAGGTTCGAAAACATAGTTTCCAATCAACTTCTACGTTCAGATGGAGTCCAACCAGGATTCAGCAGCTTTAGCTCAACAAGTCCAGGCTCTTGTGGCCACCGTAGAAGAGCTCACCAGACAGAATCAAGAAATGAGGCTACGGCTTCAACAGGAGGAGAACCGGTCCAAAGCCAACCAAAGGGATGAGGGAGATAGCCATAAAAGAAGTGACCGTCGAGGACCTACTACTCCAGATGAACAGAACTCGGATCTTCTTCGAGAAATGAGAAAGGAGATGGACGAGCTAAAGAATGCCATTAAGGAAAAAATAGATCGAAGCCTGGATAGAATGGTCAGGGCAACAGATTTTCCCTTCACCGCAGCAGTCTTGGAATGCCCTGTGCCGTCGAAGTTTCGTTTATCTTAGCTTGAGCCGTTTGACGGACTTAAAGACCCTCAGGACCACCTCAACACCTTCAAGACGACATTAGGTCTTCAACAGCCTCCTAACGAGATACTGTGTCGTTCCTTCCCCACCACTCTCAAAGGAGCTGCAAGGAAGTGGTTCACAAAGCTGCCAACTTCGTCCATCGACAGCTTCGAGCAGTTGAGCAATGCCTTTTTGCGACACTTCGTTGGAGGACAATGCCCAAAGAGGTCAGCGGATCACTTACTCACCATTAGACAAGAGGAGAGAGAAACCCTGAGGTCGTACGTAAAACGCTTTACTCGGGAGACCCTGGAGGTAGACGAAGCTGACGACAAGGTGCAGCTGACGACCTATAAAGCGGGGTTAAAGTCTAGAGAGTTCGTGGTTTCACTCGCGAAGAATCCTCCTATAACGATGACAGAAATGCTCGTGAAGGCACAGAAGTACATGAACGCTGAAGATGCGTTAGCTGCCATAAAGGATGTGGAAAAGTCGGGGGACAAGAGAAGGAAGGATGACGATCGCAGAGGACAAAAAAGGGAGCATCCACATCGTCGGATTAATGACGGGGGCAAAAGGAAAGACAAGAGAACTCCCAGAATGGTAAAATTCACTCCTTTAGTTATGCCTGTTGATAAAATTTTGACGCAGATTAAGGATGAACATTACCTCAAATGGCTAAGGCCATTACATTCATCCCCTAACGTCCGTGACAAGAAGAAGTACTGCCGGTTTCACAAGGATCATGACCACTACACAGAAGATTGCAGTGACCTAAAGGAACAGATAGAGGAGTTGATACGGAAAGGAAAACTGCAGAAATATGTAAAGAAAGGGGAGTCTAGCAGGTTTAGAGACAGTAACAAAAACCAGCACGAGTCCATGCCCAGAGACGAGGATCACACATTCTAGCCTCCGCAGAATGTGATCAGGGAGATAAAGACTATCGTAGGTGGGCCATTCACATGTGGGTCATTCAAATCCCTCAGGAAAGCATGTTAGAGGCAGGTGAATAGTGTCCACATGATACTCCCGTTTAAGTAGAGACGGACGTACCAGGACATGTCTTTCAACGAGGAAGATGTTAGGGGAGTGAAGCAGCCTCATAACGACCCCTTAGTCATAATGCTTACGATAGAAGGATTCAATACCAAGAGGATCCTCGTGGACAATGGAAGCTTCGCAGACATCATCTACCTTCCCGCTTTTCAACAGTTGAAGCTAGATCCAAGAAGACTGCAACCATTTGACTCCCCCCTTGTCAGTTTCAGCGGAGACAGAGTATATCCCAAGGGCATAGTAACATTGACAGTAACAGTGGGGACCTTCCCGAGGCAGTTGACCCGTCAGTTAGACTTATTGGTGGTAGATTGCCCCTCATCTTACAATGTGATTATTGGGAGGCCCACACTCAACCGATGGAAGTCAGCCACGTCCACCTATTGCCTAAAGGTAAAGTTCCCAACGAAGAACGGTGTTGGCGAGGTAAAAGGAGATCAAGTCCTAGCCAAAGAGTGCTACCAAGCCGTGATGGCTGCAAAGGAGAACCATACGTGGATGATCGAGGAGAAGGAAGAAGATAAAGTGGAAGCCTTAGAGACAGTGGAACTGGTCGAAGGAGAGGCAACCAAGACAACAACCTGGACGTCTTCGCGTGGAGTCATGAGGACATGCCAGGCATATCTCCAACAGTCATTCAACATAAGCTGAACGTGGACCCGAAGAGAAAGCTCGTCCAACAAAGATGAAGAGTCTTCGCCCTAGAACGGAACCAAGCAATTACAGACGAGGTTAACAAACTGGTGTTGGCAGGCGTTATCCGAGAGGTTTACTATCCTGATTGGCTCGCAAATGTCGTCCTAGTGAAGAAAGTAAATGAGAAATGGAGGATGTGCGTGGACTTCACAGACCTGAACAAAACTTGCCCAAAAAATAGTTTCCCTCTACCAAGGATAGACCAGCTAGTGGATTCTACAGCCAGGCATAAGTTACTGACGTTCATGGATGCTTTCTCAGGATACAACCAGATAAAAATGGCTGAAGAAGATCAGGAGAAAACTACTTTCATCACAAGTCAAGGGCTCTATTGCTATAAGGTAATGCCCTTCGGGCTGAAGAATGCAGGAGCAACTTACCAGAGGTTAGTGAACAAAATGTTCAGCAAGCAGATTGGCAGGAATATGGAAGTATACGTGGATGACATGCTCGTTAAGAGTAAAGAAGAACTTGCCCATCTGGATGACCTGAAGGAGATGTTTGCCACCCTTAGACAATACCAGATGAAGTTGAATCCTCGCAAGTGTGCCTTTGGTGTAACCTCGGAGAAATTCTTGGGATTCATGGTGTCCCAAAGGGGGATAGAAGCAAACCCTGAGAAGGTGCAGACCATACTCAACATGACATCGCCCAAGACCGTCAAAGAAGTCCAGAAGCTCACAGGAAGGATTGTGGCTCTCAATAGGTTCGTCTCTAGAGTGACAGACAAATGCTTGCCCTTCTTCAAAACACTGAAGTAGGCTTTCACCTAGACTGACGAATGTGAGGCAGCATTTCAGGAACTCAAACGTTACCTGAGTAATCCACCCCTCTTGAGTCCATCTAAGGAAGGGGAAAACTTATATTTGTACTTGGCAGTATCAGCCACGGTCGTGAGCATAGCCTTGATTCAAGAAGAGGACAAAAAGCAGGTCCCAGTTTACTATATCAGTCAAGCTTTCCAAGGTGCTGAAGCTAAGTACCTAAGGATTGAAAAGATTGCATTCGCGTTAATAGTAGCTTCGCACAAACTGCGACCATATTTTCAGGCGAACCCTATCTTGGTGATGACGGATCAACCCATCAAGAAGTTCATGAACAAGCCTGAAGCAACAGGGAGAATGGTCCAGTGGGCAATCGAACTCAGCCAGTTTGACATTGAATACCACCCCCGGACAACCATTAAGGCACAAGCTTTGGCGGACTTCATCATCGAGTTCACCCTCCTAGACGAGAACGACCTCACCAACGAGACAGAATGGTGGATGATATAGACCGATGGTTCGTCAGCCCAAAGGGGGGGGAGTAGGGGTCCTCATAACCACCCCTGACGGAGAAGTGCTCAGATATGGAGTTCAACTACAATTCTCGGCCACCAATAATGAGGCCGAGTACAAAGGAGTACTGATGGGGCTAAGACTTGAAAAAGCACTAGGAGCAAAAAACCTGTTTATCCAGAGTGATTCTAAGCTGGTAATAGGGCAGATTCAGGAGGAATATGAAGCAAATGAGGAAAGAATGCAAAAATACCTTAGGCTAACGAAGCAACTGACCCAAGAATTTGACAGAATAGAATTCATGCAGATCCCCAGAAGCCAGAACATGGTAGCAGATGAAGTTGCGAAACTAGCATCGTCAGAAGAAAGATCAATCAGCCCGGGTCTGGAGATGGAAGTTCAGAAACGCCCTAGCATCAAAGAAATCTCCACATTTGCAATCTAGAACACAGGTAGCTAGATGTCACCGATCATATCCTTTCTCCAAGATGGACACCTCCCACAAGATGTCGAGGAAGCCAGGAAGGTCAGGAAGAGGGCCGCCAAATTCACGATCCTAAATGACGCACTTTACAAAAGAGGCTTTTCCATGCCTTACCTGAAGTGCGTGGATGAAGAGGAAGCCAAGTATATTCTCGAAGAGATCCATGAAGGGGTTTGTGGAGACCATGCAGGCCCCAGATCCCTAGTAAGTAAAGTTGTTAGAACGAGTTACTTTTGGCCCACGATGCAAGTAGACGCAAGAGAGCTCGTCAGGAAGTGCGACAAGTGCCAGAGGTTCGGCAATGTCCAACACCTTCCAGCCGAAAAACTGACGACGATAGCCTCCCCCTGGCCATTTGCACAATGGGGAATCGACATCGTTGGCCCATTGCCTCAAGGTAAAGGACAGGTAAAATTCCTACTAGTCGCCATTGATTACTTTACGAAATGGGTTGAAGCAGAGGCATTAGCAACCATTATTGAGGCAAGAATCTAGAGCTTTGTGTGGAAGAATATTGATAAGTGTAATTTTTACATGATTTTTATTATCCTCTTATTTATTAAAATTGTTAGTTTTCCTTTATTTCTTTTGATTTGATTTGATTTTTATTTATATTTATCTATTCATTTGTTCTTTGAAGGAATGAGAAGATTTCAGATTAATCTACAAGGGCTTTACATGCAAAGTGGGGCTAAGCCAATTAAATCCAAGTCCAATTCAGATTAGGATTCCAGCTTACACATCAGTTAGTATTTTTCACATAACTTTCGGCTCAGATATCCAATCGAGATGATTCAAGTTGGAATGGAAAGTTAACTTAAAGGGCTACAACTTTGTAGTTTACCAAAAATCCGAATTCCGACGTTAAATGTGCCAAAATTGTCGGTTAAGTGAAGCCTAAAAATCTGGGATTTTCTCCAAACGGGAATAGGATTCCTTGACCTATTTAAAGGCTCTTTAGGGAAAAAAAAGAGGGGGAGACAAAGCTGAGAGGAAAAGGGGGCTGCCGCATAGAAGAATTTGCTTTTGAGAGTCTTTATGAAGAGGAGGATCTGAGGACAAAGGCGAGAGCTTCATGTTGATCAACCAATGCAGATGAAAGACATAAGTTTTATTTGTTTTCTTTTCAATTTTATTATGAACTAAATTTTATTTTCTAGAGTAGTGATGTAGTCTAGCAATGAATACACAATTTATTTTCTGAGTTATTTTATTTTTAATATTTCCATGATTAAGTGTTTAATTCTTATTCTTAATGCTCACTATTTTTTACAAATTATAGTTTGATCAATTGAATTACAATGAGACCGAGAGGTGATTTGTTATTTTAGTTCTAGAATTAAACACCATTAGTTGAGCGAAAGTAGAGATGCTTTACCGCGACTAGTGTGATTTTTCAAAAAATTCAAAGTACGTAATGAGTCTCCAATTAATTAAATTCACATAGAGATATGGAATTGTTAGTTGAAGATATTTTTGATATTATTCGAGAGAAGATATTGAATACTTAAGGAATTTTTAATCATCAACGGGAGATTATTAGAATTTAATAATTAGGAAGAATAAATTGTGTGGGATTTGTTAGGTGAAATCAACTGCTCTAGATCCATTCTTATCATATTTTTACACTGTTAGGTTTTTTACGCCTTGTTAATTCTTTTTGTTCGTAGATTTATTTTTATTAAATAGTTTAATTTAATTCAGAGAATAGAACGTTCCATTTATTTTCGATTTTCCAAATAGTAATTAATTTAGTGAATTTCGGTATTCAATAACATAGTTAATCCTCGTGGGTTCGACATTCGTTTTCTAAAAACACTTTACTACTTGTTACGATTATGTGCACTTGCAAATTATTTTACGCGAACAAATATAATTTGCAGGTTCGAGATTGCACGGATGATCATAACAGATAATGGGCGGCAGTTCAACAACCAAGGCTTTAGGGATTTCTGTTCAAACCTAGGGATCAAGAACCAGTTCTCATCCCTGGGGCATCCACAAGCAAATGGACAGACGGAGGTGACTAATCGGACGTTACTCGAGATTATCAAAGCCAGGTTGGACGACGCAAAGGGGGCCTGGCCAGAAGAATTGCCTAATGTCTTGTGGGCTTACAAGACTACAGCAAGGACTCCGACGGGAGAAACCCCCTTCAGACTCACTTATGGCACCGAAGCAATAATCCCGATTGAGATAGGAGCAACTAGCATCAGGCGAGAGTTGTTCCAGGAGAAAGGTAACGACGACTAGTTAAGAGTCAACCTGGATTGTCTAGACGAGGTTAGAGAAAAAGCTTCTCATAAGATGACGAAGTACCAGTAGAAGATGACGAAATACTACAACAGGAGGGTGAAGCTCTGACGACTTGACATAGGAGACCTAGTCCTGTGCAAAGTCACCCCAACAACCAAAAACCCTATCCAAGGGAAACTCGACCCCACATGGGAGGGACAAAGGCTCCCACGACCATGGAGCATCGAGCATTTGAAGAAGTACCACCAATAAATGTAACAGACCAATGTATTCATTCTTGAAAGCAATACTAGAATTATTCAACCAATGTGTCAGTGCAAGCAATTCTAGTCATTTGAAAATCGCGAGGAAACAAAAAAAAATGGCTAAGTAACAAGATTCCGCCTAGACGGATGTATGTTACTGATGAAACCAACAGATGGCAAGATCCCTTAAGAGAGTGTAAGTCATGAAAAGAAAAAAAATTGTCCAAGTAACAAGATTCTGCCTAGACGGATGTAAGTTACTGACGAAGCCAAAAGATGACAAGATCCCTTAAGAGGGTGCAAGTCATGAAAAGAAAAGAAAAAATGTCCAAATAACAAGATTCCGCCTAGACGGATGTAAGTTACTGACGAATCCAAAAGATGACAATATCCCTTAAGAGGGTGTAAGTCATGAAAAGAGAAAAATAGCTAAGTAACAAGATTCCGCCTTGACAGATGTAAGTTACTAACGAAGCTAATGTACGACAAAATCCCTAAAAAGGGGGTAAGCTGCAGGAAATTTGCTAAGTGGTAGGATCCACCTAGCCAAAAATAAAGTACTGACGCAGGAAAAAGAGTGACGAAGAATGCACAACAAGAAAATCTGGCTAAGTACAAAATGCTGAAATAAGGAACAAGGCAAACAGGATTTCACGCATAAACAAAGGTGCGAGCAAGTAAGTATAAAATCATGAATATAACTAAAGCCCAAAAACAACGGGCAGTTACCATCGTTTTAACATTAAAATTAAAAGCCCATAAACGCTGGGCTAAAAGCACTATTCTTAAATTAGAAGTATTGTTCTGAAAATATAACTAAAAGCCCAAAATACACCGGGCAGCGAAAAACATAACAACAACTAAACATAAGATAGGGTCAAACATTAGCAGCAGCATCGTCAACATCTAGAGGAGGCATAGAAGTGTCCTCGGGAGTAGCTTCAGGACCAGTGGATTGAGCAGAGCAGCCTCGTCTGCCGCCATCTCTAAATCGACCACCTCTATATCGAGATTCTTAAGGTCCACTCCAGTTTGATCATATACCGACAGAGAAGCTCGAAACCCTTTAAGTACCAACTAAAGAGCACAGTATTATACACATCGATTTGCTGGAAACCTTTGACAGCCTTGGCAGCAATGACCTTCAACTTCTCCCACGCGGCTAGGAGTTGTTCATCCTTCTCCAACATGAGCTGCCTCTCCGCCCTAAGGTCATCTCCCAGAGACTTAACCTTCTCCTTGATAGAGTTGGCCTCGTCCATAGCAGTGATCAAATCCTTCTTCAATTTAGAATTTTCCGCCTCTAGAGCCTCCAACCTAGGCACTGACGAGGTAATCTTTGCGTCCTGAGTAAGGTACTCAGAAGTGATAAAAAGACTCTCCTCGAGCACTTGAAAATTGAGGCCAATGTTAGAGACGACACAAAAGGAAGAAAAAGGTAAGATCACTTAAGTACAATACCTGTACGAGCTTGTGGAGATGACGACCTACAATCTCGTTGGCCGGCACTCCCGAAAACACCTTCATATCATCAGCAGTAAAAATTTCTTGCGCCCGAGCCTGTGCCACCATGGCATCATCCCAAATGTTAGAAGACCGGGAGTCAACCTTCTCCTTCTGCTTATCCCCGGTTCTCTACCTTTTACTCCACTGAGGAGGAATCTCCTCAATTGAAGTGGCCGGGGAAGCCATCCTCCTCGATTTGACAACAGGAGTGGACGGTGTTGCTGTAGTGACAGGAATCCCCTTTTCCATCACTCGCACGCCCTTGGTCCCAAGATTGGACAGCGGCTCATTCTTCTTAGCCCTCATCCAGGCATACATTCCCTGGTTAAATTTAGTAGTCATTCCTGCAAAAGGAAACAACTTAAAAAAAGAAAAAAAGAAAAGAAAAAAAAGAGCAACGAAATCAACATTGACGAGCCTAACACTTACTCTTTTTTTCTTTAATGTCCAAGTTTCGTAAGACAAAAGCAGATGGTTCAAGACCAAGCTAGTAGAAGGCAAGAGTTCTTGGATCCACCAGATCGTCAAAGTCCTCGATTGTCTTGGCATACTCGATTGCCTTCTCAACACGCTCCTTGTGCCTGCTTTTGAGCTTGAGTCGTCTCTTAACTGCACAAGACAATGGTTAAAAGAGTTAAATGATGACAAATAAGGCCCTAGGGGCTAGGGGCTATGGGCTATAGAAACATATATAAGGCCCTCACAAGCACCAGCACAAGGTACATAGACACACTAAAAAAGCAATACTAGTTATCTTTTGATACTCAGCTATTTCCTATAAGCTTTCTTATACTGACTTTGGCATTGGAGACGTTGTGGCAGGCACCACACCGGTGACCACCTTAAGGGAGCTATCTTACCATTTTCACGGCGATACGGACCAACACTCGGATCCATCTGGACGTATTTACAACAACTGACAAGTTTGCACTTCATCAAGATCTATATAATTTATATTCCCCTTTGTTATCTCTAGAGGATGTGTTGCCACAAATGGTTAGCCAAAATTCATAAAATTTTGAGCAAATTGATTAGCAAGGCATTCAACCACATAGAGAATAAACATAGATTTGCAACTACATGGAAGGGTAAGCAAAGCCTTAGAAATTTTTTTCAATTTAGCGTCCACTAACACCCATATGCATATTATATAGCCAACTTTGAAGCAAATAACTCAACTCTCAATCATGTGAAGATAAATACAAAGCCACTCAGATTGGTAATGAATGCCAGACGGTGGTTCTGTTTCCGACTTTGCGACTTTGCGTATCAAATTTTCCACCATGCAAATCAAACCACCAATCTTGAGGCCACCTAAACCACTTTCTTGAATTACATAAATGTAAAATCAAACACATATCATCATATAAGTATCTCTCGAAACTACACAAAAAATTCAACAAAACAAGCCTATCGTGCAAGTGCAATAATTATAGGTGTGTGCTCTGATGGTGTGAGTAACCATCGTACAATACTAAGAGTAAGCAGCTTTAAATCCTATTACTTTCCCAACCAGAATAGTAAATTTCAATTACTTTTTTTTTTTCAGTTCTCCATGCCCTCAAGATAATCATTAGGTTGTTTCATCCCCAGTTCAAGCAATGAACGCCTCCATCATTTCATTAAAGCAAATTACGGACAAGATTTGATTCATTGATAGCCAATGACACACACAATATATATATATATATATATATATATATATACTGAAAATCATAAAATAAGAAGGCTGATTAATGAACAAATCAATAATCAATTTTTAGTTTCTTATTAAGTTCCCAAATTGCTAGCAAAATGAAAAGCTAATAATATATACAATGTTAAATATCAATTACAAACCCCAAGAAGCCAAAGGAACAAAACATGCCCACATAACTAAGATTTTTGCCGTTTTGAGCTTTAGGTAAGTTTTGTGAGCTGCTCTAGAACTCAGAAAAAAAAATACAAATTCTATTCTCCAAAGTTTCTACGAACGAACTTGTAATCAAATGTACACAGATCTAATCATTCTAGAAAGGAGGGGATTTAAAGGAGATTAAAAATAAGAGAATGAGAAGGAGGATCTACCGATCTAGGAATTTTAGGGAAGGCGAATCGGAAAATTAGGAGAGAGACACATACCTAGCCAAGCCACCCATTTCTCTCCCATCATGTAGAGAACCATTAACCGAGCAGAGAAAAACTCTCAGCTCCCTTCGCTTCCATCCCACTTTCCCTCGCCACCTCCCACACTCTTTCTCTCTTCAAGTTTTGTTTTGGTCCCTCCACTTGAAACAGCTTTGCTTTTCCTCAAAAAAAAAAAAAAACTCATCGTTTTGGCTACCAAAACAAACATTACTTGACTAAACACAACTCCATACCCAACAGCTAAAACTTTAGAAGAAAAGAAACCCAAAATACCCATATTAGCAAATGAAAAGAAGAAATCAAGGAAATCATAAAGAAGATAAATTTAGAGAATGTAAATAGTTGTGGTATGAGTTGAGAGAAAAACCAAAGCCACAAACCAGACATTTGATTCGTATAATAGTTGAAAATCCCTCTCCATCCAAGTAGGCAAAGCCCTCTCTGCTCTTTCAGCAAATAGAGTGTGGATCGGTGAGAGAAACTTAGAGTTCTTTTAGCTCTGCTATCACTGATGAGGTCTCTCATCTTTCACCCCTCTCTGTTTGTCGCTCTCACCCACTCCCATCTCTGTTTCTTGTGTAAGCCGAAAATACCCAAAAAGGAACCAAATATCATTTCTTTATCAAAACCTAAAAGACCCGTATTAGCAAACAATCAAAAAGATTGAAACCCACAAGGAAATAAATACAAACACAGATCTTAAGAACAAAAAAAAAAAAAAAAAAAAAAAAAGGAAATTTTGAAGAAACAGAGAAAAAAATAAAAAAGAGATACTTACTGGAAAAATTAGTCGGTCTTTCTTCCCATGTTCCCCCCCCCCCCTGAGCCGATCTGGTCTTGTCGTCCTGAAATGATAGAGAGAAAAGAGAGAGAGAAGAGATATGGAGAGTTCCAGAAAGAAAAGAGAGAAAGAAGAGATACGGAGAGTTCTTTTGATAGACAGAAAAGAGAGAAAGAAGAGACACAGAGTTCCAGAGAGAAAAGAGAGTTCCAGACCCTCTCGCCTCTCTCCCTTTCTTTGTTTTATTCAGCCAAACGCATCGTTTAGCCCTCCACAAACGGACAAAAAGTTAACTAAACCAAAAGGGTACTGTAGCGGCATTGCCACTTTTTATATGGTTAATAGACATCTCAGTTTCTGCAAAAAAGAATAACTGTAATTGGAATATGACGTAAGATCCATGTTAAGACCAAAATATATAATATTGGCCCAATGGCGGTTTTAGAATTTTATTTTACTAGGAGATAGTATTTGCAGAGCTGGGAATTTATTGTGGGAAAGTAAAAAATAAAATTTCTATTTTTTTTTTCTTTTTATACCACTTCCATACAATTTAGTATACAATTCAACTATATTTTACAATAATTTTAAAAAAATATTAATAATTTAAAGATCAGTAAAGCAAGAACTATTGAATATATAAACAAATAGAATTAAATAACTAATCATACATTCTTGTCAAATAACTAATCATACATTCCCCTAAAATAACTAATCATACATCTAAAATAAGTACTCATACATTTAAGAGTAGTGTTATTGATACAACATTTTCACAAAAATTTCACAACAAAATCTAGATGGTAGGTAAAAACGTTATGGTAGTTGTAAATCCAGATAAAAGTCAGTTACAATTCTTACTACTTAACTTTTATTGTGAAATTATTGTGAAAATATTATGAAAATAGTACTAAGATGATCATATTCAAGTTAATTTTAGTTGGATTTAAAAAAACAAATTAAGGTTAGGGTGTTCAAATTTTTATTTTCGAGTGGTCAAAAAAAAAAAAAACAAAAAAAAAAATCAAAACTTTTATATAAAATTGTTTTTGTTGGGGGCAGGACAGGGGGTTCATTTGAAACCCCCTGAGCTGTGTGTAACGCCGCCCTTAATATTGGGCCGCGCAGGGTGGGATGTAGTCGGATCAGGTGGTAAAAACCTGCTTGGAATGGGGCAGGAGTGGGATAACTTAGGTTCAAGGTGGGTTAGTCGTATTTTGACATCTTTTAAAGTGGATCCAACGTCAATGATAATGAGTTAGAGATGAAACACAAGGGAAGTGGTAAGAGACAATAAAAAGAAAAGTGTTTTGGGAATGAAAATAGCTTATGTGAAAACAAAAGATTAAATTATAGATAATAATAAAAAAACAATAATAAAATTTAGATAAACTTAGAGTATTCACATCAGTCCGTGTATAATGTGTAAAATTTACACAATTTTGCCTAAAAATAACCCATATCAGTTCGTATTTAATTGTATAAATTTATAAGTTTACTATAATAACCGTGTAAATTTACACTAATACTATTCATTTTGTATTTTTAATGTTTATTCTTTTTTTACGTATCTTGAGGATAAATGAAGAAAGTGGATGATGGTTATTATGTGAAGAAAGAGATATAATTTTTTTTTTAAAAATTGATATTGTAATGAAATGTAGTTTAAAATAGATAATTTGATATTGGGTGTTTTGAAAAGTGAGTATGTAAAATAGAAAAAATAGATTTTCATGCTAAAATAGACAAAAATAATTTGTCAAGCTGATGAGAATGCTCTGGTGCAATACATTAAATTCTCAATTGAATTTAATCATTTGGTTGTATTGACTAATAAGATAAAACTTAAATACCATTTTGAAAACATATATATATATATATATATATATCTCTATGTTTTTATTTAATATATATTTAAATTACTTATATCTTATGGGGGTAAAACTTAAATACCATTTTCAAAAGTTAACTTAAAAAAATAGCACTGTTTTTATCTTACCCAAACTCCTTACTTGATGATAAGATACATTACTGATTGAATTAACTGAAACTCACAACTCTTATTTTAATAACAAAACAATTAATATAATGAATAGCAACATAAGAGAAACCTTACTTAACATGAGAAGGTCCACAATTCATCAAAACAAAGAGCTTGTAGTGCAGTACCAAAAAAGAAAAAAACGTTTAAGACACTTATATTCATTTTTTGCAATTTTGTTTAAGTGATTTAAAAGAGGGGGGTTTCCTTGAACGTGAAAATAGCTTAGAAACTTTTGATTATTTAAGAATAGAAAACTCTACAATTTAATGTTCATACTTTATAAATCTAGACTTTTTGTGTGTGTGTGTTTGTGTTAATTTGATAGTTTTATAACAATTAAGAAGGGGATTTGAACCCTAGATGTCTTCTTTGTTTCAAGAGGTTCTAATTGAGATACATTGAAGTTATATCATATTGCAATTAAAACTCTACTTACTACACCAATGCCAAAAGGAACATAGGGGTCCTTAAAAGCTTAAATTGTTTTTTTGGCTAAAGTAGAATTTTTGAATGTTAGATGTTAGTATTAAAGTTCTCTACTTCTTTAGTGCACAATTCCATCTTTTAATAAAAATAATTAATTGACATAATTATCCATTCTTTTGGGGTTTTTTTTTTTTTTTTAAGATACAAAATGGCCACTCATTTTTAAGAGAGAGAGCAAAATAATAATAATAATAATAATAATAATTGACCATTATTGAATTAATTAGGTTCAAGTACAAATATTTAAAAAAAAAAGAAGAAGTTATAGTTACAATAGGAGATGAAGATTTGAACCTTAGATGTCTTTATTGAAAACATGAAAAATTGTTAATGGAGCTAAAAAAACCTTAACATTTTTTTTTTTTTTTTGGGGACAAGTGTCCAGACTTTTTTTAGTATCTAACCATTCTTTCAGGTGTATGTCATCTTTTGTCATTTCTCACATCCTAAAAACTTTTAATCAGTTTGGTTACCAGTTGTGGATAATAGTTTTAAAACACTTTATCATCAAAGTTTGTTAAACACTCCAAACACTAAAACTTTTTATCGTCAAAACTCAACAATTAAAATTGTACTTTTCTATGTCAATACCAAAAGGACCTAAACAAGACCAAACAAAGATATAATATCATTATTGCTATTGTACTAGGAGGAGTTTAAAAATAGTAATATGATTTGATAATAGTTTACAACATGAAACAAAAATGAATAAGTACAAAGTTTATTAATCAAAGTGATTTAATGGATAAAAGTGGTAGGACGTCTAATGATGAAGTTGTGTTTAATTCTAAACATGAACTTGTTGAAATAGAAACGTCATTCTAAGGTCCCATTTCTTCACTTCTAACATATTCAAGTTCTTTGAATTGGTTGAACAGGCAAAAGTTTTTGACTCCCTCCAACTCCATCATGATTTCAATCATTGTAGGTCGTTCCTTTCCATTAAAGTGCAAACATCTTTCTGCAAGGTTAGCAATTGTCATGATTTCATCTTTATTACCAACCTTACTTACTTGAGTATCAAGTATATCAAAAAGACGGTTCTCTTTTAATGAATTAATGAAATATGTAGATAGATTCCGACCTTCTTGTGATCTAGTCAAAGAAATTGGTTTTTCTCCAGTTAAAAGTTCAATAAGGACCATTCCAAAACTATAAACATCACTATTTTCTGTAAATTGGCTTGTTTGAAAGTATTCTGGATCCAAGTACCCAAAAGTGCCATATACTTGTGTGGTTACATGAGTTTCGTCGATGGCTACTGATCTTGAAGTTCCAAAGTCTGCTACTTTTGCTCTAAATTTGTCATCAAGGAGTATGTTTGAAGATTTTATGTCACGATGGTAAATGGGTAGTGAAGCTGCCGAGTGTAAGTACGATAGAGCTCCCGCCATTTCAGTGGCAATTCTTAAGTGCATATCCCATGTTAGCAATGGAAAATCTTCATTTTCCTCATGGAGATACTGAAAAAGTGTGCCATTGGGAATGAATTCATAAACTAGCAAAGGAACTTCTGTTTCTAAACAACATCCAAGTAGTTTAACCACATTTCTATGATTGATTTGTGAAAGAATGATAATCTCATTAATGAATTGTTCAAGATTTCCCTCATCCACTATGTTGCACTTTTTAACTGCCACAATTCTTCCATCAATTAACATTCCTTTATAAACTGTACCTTGTCCACCCTTACCAAGGATTCTGTTTTCATTAAAACGATCTGTCGCCTTTTCCAACTCCTTTGAATTGAATAATTTTGCCTTCTGAACATTGTTTTCATTTGAAGATAATTGTTGCCGTAATACCATACTTTTGAAGAATTTTTGTTTGAGCTTAATTTTGTTTCTTTTCTTTATCACTTTGTATAACCATCGAGTAATAAGAAACAATACCCCAAAGCTTGTAAAAATAACTGCATACATCAAGCAAATAAAATAGAAATATCACATCGACATAATAAATATTTTTAGGTTAGAAACATCAGTCTAAATTTGGGTTATATAAAAATATGCGTGTAAAATAGATTTGAACATAATTACGATGAATTACAAACATCTTTCCCACTAAAGTTTACTAACTTTTGTTTTTTCTTTTTTACATTAATATGTTCTCACAATATGCACGGCCTAAATAAGGGTTTGCTCCTAATTAATTTCTTAGGAAAAAGAACGATTACTATTAGATACTTGATTTTTCAGGTAACAGTTTAATGGTGTATTGTGTTTTTATCAAATGACACAGTAAGGGACTTGAGTTTGGAATATTTTTTCACCCAACAAAAATGTCTCTCTTATTTAATTTTGCAACATGTCCCTGGGCAGTTCTGCCTTAAATGAGCTTAAACACCTAATTGAAAAATTCTTACAAAATTATTTTCTAAAAAAATATATATATATTTATATACTCGGTTTGGCTTACCTCCAATAGTTTTTCAACTGGACATTCAGCTAGTTTCTCCTTGAAATAGAAGGATGTGATAGCATGTTTTAATCTCAACATTTTGTTTATTTATTGGGTAGTGTGACAATTTCTAATTAAAACAAAAGAGATGTCCAATTAAAAAATTACTTAAGGTAAGTCAGACCCTTGTACTAGTAGTCTAGTGCTCATCACTAAAATCAGCCTTCACTATTTCCTCGGATTAACCAAAATCCTTCACTCATTTCTCCTTTACTTTCTTCCAATATTTAAAATCTAGAAAATGCGAGGGACACAACTTTTGTCATAACTTGCTTACGTGAAAAGTCGCGAATAGTGGAGTAAAAATGGTGGGTCTATAACTCCACCACTCACAACTTGTCACATAAGCAAATTGTAGCAAAAGTTATAGTCCTAATTCCTAGCATTACTCTTAATATCTCCCATCTTCTGACCCCTTAGGCCCTTACTTGTGAACAATGAGGGAAAAAGATGAGGTTATCCTCCCTTAATAGTAAAGTGTACCACTTTTGAGAGAATATTTATCTTTTCTAGATAGATTTTTAATCTTCGTGGAAAAATAATAAAATATAGAAGAGTACTGAGTAATGCAATCCAGCAATAATAGTCTAAAATTATCAAGTTATACTAGGTATGATCATATCTTTTGGTGATAGATTCTCTAGAGCACAAAAATTAAAAGCTAATTGACTTTTTATGCGCTTCATTTAGTAAACTAAAATGTATGAAATATAGTTTTTTTTTTTTTTTTTTTAATTTGTTTCCATGATATAGCTCGGAAAGGTAGGATCAAGTCATTCCCGGCCTGTCATGATCTATTGAGTTAAGAAAAACCAATAAATTTATTTGCCAAGTAAAAAGGAGAGGTAAGATGGAACGCATTTTCCAATGGCTGAAACACAAAAAGACTTCTAAGAGAATTAAATGATAATTAGAATTATAAACACTATATTTGTTAGAATTATGTGATTAAATGATTAAATTTTTACGATTTTTTATAGTTTAAATTTTTAGAATAGTCGGTAATCTATTATTGTATCAGAGCAGAAAGTATTAAATAATTAAATTTACCATTTTCAAATATTTTTGCACAATTGATAGCGGTAGATGTAACGTACCATGTGCTATTGCACCTCTTAGTCACATAAACCATGATCTTATTATTTTTTACTTTTATTCATTTTCCAAATTTAATGAGAATACGGACATACCTATAATGGCTATCTTGAATATCTTCCATCGACTCTTTCGCCTATCGCAGTTGTAACTGCCATCTGTATTCTCACAATCTGCCTTGTCGGGACATCTATTATTGTCTTTCTCGCATTCATTTATATCTGACAGGAATAGGATAACATGCAAATTTATAAATTCATTAATTTTTGTGTGCATTTGGTGCTTACAAGTTACAACATACATATCTTCGCATTCATCTATATGATATCTAATGGAATTTTGACAGAAAAATTAATAAATTCATTGAGACCTTCTTCAAGATTGGTTTGGGTTAAATCCAAGAAGATTAATAAATCTCAAACAGCCTCCTTACTAGCATTGTCTTGGTTCTTAAGCATTCTTACTCAGGGGCAGAACCACTCCCAAATGTTTTTTTTTGGGGGGTGGGGGAATGACCCTACAAAATTTTGAAGAATCATTTTATAGTATGTAAAAATATTGAGCATTTTGAATAAAAATTGGAGTTGGCCCCCAAATATTATATTTGAGTTGCTGCAATGGTGCTCTTAAAAAAATATGTTTTGCACCCTATAAGTTAAAAGATGTAACAAATTGAACTATATAATTTCATAACTAATTAATTAAACATTGGAATTTCAAAAAGAAACAAAGTATACCCTATAGTTTCAAAAGTAATAAATTAAATCCCGAGATTTCAAAAGTAACATTTAATTTGCTACTTTTTGGAACCCTCAAGATTGTCATGACTAAAATGTTAGTATCACAATTCAGCCTTCCAAACAAATTTTTTTGGTTTCGCTCCTATCCTTACTCAAAGGGGAAAACATAAGCAAACAATAAACATAAACAGAAACCACCAAGAGAATATTATGGCTCAATCAAAAGCTAAAACTAAAAACTAAAAGGTGGTCGGAGCCAATTATAAGTGAATGACAATCGACTCAAAATCGCTTTAGTTTTCAACCTTGGTGGCAGAATGCAAATGTTACTTCAGCAGGGCCTAAGACACCAAGAGGTTTAAATAAAGAACTAAAAAGGGATAAATTACAACAACAATCCTTGAGATATGGGCTGTGAGTTGTGTGTTGATTTAGAAGTTTTTAACTTTGAATTTTTATAGATCAAATACTTTGGTTTTGTTTGGTTGGTGAGAAGTTATAGAAAATTTTGGCTAAATTTTTACTTTTGATATTTTTTGGATGAATCTATTTGTATGAATATTTTAAAAAAAATGGAATTTTTAATTCAAGAAATGATGTTAACGGAAAAATTTGGACGGAGAATGAAGGAAGGCTTAAATTAAATAAATTTGAAATTTAGTGAACTTAATCGAAAAAAGAAAAGAAAAAAAAGAAGTAAAATTAGAGAATTGAAATGAATTCTGGTCAAATTTAAAGGGTGTATTTTGCATTTTTGCCTATATAGGCAAATTATTACATATAATGGGAAATTTGTATTTTTGCCTAGTATATATTAGATTACTACATATAATGGGAAATTTAAAGTTTATGAAAATGTTTAACATTAGAAGTAAAGTATAAATGTTTAAAGATCTAATTAACATATTTGATATTTTAAGATTGTGTTGCTAGTAATTAGTGTTGTAAAGTTGAGTTGAGATATACTAAATGTTAAAGTTTAGGATTGTTCATTCAATTTGCTGAATATTGCCTCAAATTCCTATTGTTTAGTTTTAATTTGGGTTTTCTTGATAAAAAAGTAGTTGGGTATTTCTTGTCCATTAAGGAATAAGATTGAAGTCTTATAAATATGTATTGTTGCAAAGGGTTTGATGGCTTTTTCCTAAGGTTCCTTTCATGTTGGGAGAGGAGAAAGACTCCTAGAAAATATGAGTGGATTTTTTCACAGAATAGTTCGGTAAATTTTGGGCTTGAAAGATTATCCATTGTTATGTATTGAGAGTTTGTTTGTTATGTGAGTGTGAGAGAATTATTGGTTGTATTGGGGATTTCAGATTGTGAGTTTGAGTTTGTAAGAGGTTTTGTTTGTGTGTTAGTGAGATTTGTGAGTGTTGTTTGTGTGAGTTGTGAGTGTTGATTAATGTTGTGGTAATGTATATCATTGATAGTAGATATTTTTGGTTGGTGTTTCTTGTGGATGTAGGCAAGTATTTGGCTAAACCAAGTTAAATATTGCTATCTTGTGTGGATTCTTTATTTTCTCGTTCATATGCATGTGTTTCCACTAGCCTCAAACTATAATAATTGATGTTAGAGCTTCTGTTGTCGCACAACAATTGCGTCTCATTATCAAACTATATTATATATTCAAGTTTAGTTCATTTTCTTATTAAACAAACTCAAACTTGTTCTTGAACAATTGAATAGGCTTATTTTTATTTTTCATATATAGTTAACTTCGCAACTAAAATTTTTCACCTTGTAATAAATTTATGCTAGTAATTTATAACTAAAAAGCATCGAAATTATATCATTTCAGTTTATTATAGAGAATGATTTTTGTTTATAAAATTATAAAAAATAGATTTATCAACTTTTTATTGTTAAAAATTATATAATTTTATTACAAAATGGGATATTTATATCTTATCAATAAATTAGTAATACTTTGAAATTTTATGAATTTATTTACAAACTCACACAATCCAATATAAAGTTTATATGAATATATTTTTATACATGTATACATATAAACAAATAATATTATATTACTTAAATCAAGCTAAATATTCACGAGCTTGTTCACACATATATTATTATGTTTGAAATTGACTCATTTAATAGTTGAATCTAAAATTGAGTTTAAACTTTGAATTGTTTGCAAAATAAACATACATAAACAAATATTTTTCTTGAGTCAAGCTCGAGTTGTTGATGAACAATTTGATTCATTTACAGCTTTACTAAACATATTCATTACAAATGGGCACTAAATTTTATTCTAAAGATATAGGTGATGAAAATTGATTAAATTCGATTATTTTTGTGGGCGCATAGTAAGGCATATGTTTAAAGTATTGTTGTGAAAGAGAAAAACAAATACCAATTATAGAAAACTGTACTTCTTTTGTATTTTAAAGGTTTATATAGTTATCGAGGATACTTCGAAACATTATGATGCTGGCATTATACCGTAATAAAAGTAATTATTAAATATGCTAACTATTTGATATATATACATCTAGTACACTAAAAAAATAAAGACAGAGTTCTGTCGAATTGATAATTTATTTTAGAATAAATCTAATATGTAATGATATGTTATTTAAAATCAGATATAATTCTTGAATAAAATTTAAAATAACGTGATATTATGCATACTTTTTTTTTTTTTAAGGAATTTTCTTCGTGAAATGGATGTTCTCTATTTCAATGATTGATCACAAATATGGATCATAGATTGGCTATTTAACTATTTGATAGATGATATATCTATTAATCTTTGATCTTCTTGAAATTTTGCAAGCATGGAGGATATAATAAGAACATGCAATCTAATAGCTAGATATTCAAAATTCACAACCAATAAAAAGATATATGAGAAGTTTGGAGAGAAAATTTTCCTTATTATCTCATGTTATTATAATTTTAAATGATTTTATTATTTATTTAATTTAATCATTTATTTGTTCTTTATTTTAAATCCATTATATAGATTATATATGACAATAAGATCTAATAATTCAAATTATATAAAAACATTATTAGATGGAAAAATTTCAAGATTATAATAAAACATGTAAATGCTAACGTTTAATATAAAAAATAAAACATGGAATTAAAATTATTAATTTTAATAATTTAATTGTTATATACAATGAAAACGTCTTAACAAAATAAGTAATTATACTTTCAAAAAAAAAAGTATTTAATAGATGAGATGTTTAATACATATTTAATAAGTTTAGTTATAAACAAAGTGTATTTTTTAGAATATTTTTTTTATAGTAAATGAGATTTTTATTAATAAATATGTACATACGTGTAATATATAGTATAGTATGCACAGTGAAAAAGTCAAGAATTTTTTCAAGGGGCAACCTAAATATAATAAAGTTTTAAAATTAAAAAAAAATAAAAAAAAAAGACTAAAAACTACTTTATTTTAGAAATAGTAACTTTAACTCATGGCGTGTGATCTTTCAAGGTATTATTTATTACAAATTTGTTATGATCATAACAAAACTTACACTTTTGTTACAATCTATTTGCATAACAAATTGTGAATGAATGAATAAAAATGACAGGTCTACAATTTTACTACTCACAACTTGTTACATGAATAAATTATAGCAAATTTGTGGGTTTTGTTATAATAATAATAATTATTATTATTAATATATTACCAAACTATTATTATTTTTGATTTGCTAATACCAAACTATTATTATCAAAGATAAGTAAATAACTAATAAAATATTATAAATAAGTTTGGACACTGTTAATGTTAACAATCTTATTTTATTATTACTGCTCCAATACAGTACTACATGTACTGACTTTTAATTTCTGATTGAACCACACCTACTGACTTACCAAGCACCAACAATTAATAAAATAATAATATAATTAACAATTTTATCATATAAAGTTACTTTGTCCTTAGTAACTTTTTTTTTTTTTTGAAAAATTGTCCTTAGTAACTTTATAGGATAAAATGATTGATTGTGAATAATTGATTAAAAATGATGAGTCTACAACTCTACTACTCACAACTCATTATATGAATAAATTATAGTAAAATTGTGGGTTTTGTTATAATAATAATAATAATTATTATTATTAATATATTACCAAACTATTATTATTTTTGATCAGCTAATACCAAACTACTATTATTGTTTCTCTAAAAAAAAAAAAAAACTACTATTATCAAAGATAAGTAAATAACTGATTCTCAAAAAAAGATAAGTAAATAACTAATAAAATATTATAAATAAGTTTGGAGACTGTTAATATTAACAATCTTATTTTATTATTACTGCTCCAATACAGTACTACACGTCCTGAATTTCTGATTGAACCACACCTACTGGCTCATCACTTCCAAGCACCGACAATTAATAAAATAATAATATAATTAACAATTTTATCATATAAAGCTACTTTGTCCTTAGTGACTTAAGTACTTTACTAGCAAAGAGAAACTTTAGTACTTTATTTGGACGAGTTTGAGGGTTCATTTAGATATAGTACATTTTATTAAAAATTGAAAATAATAAATCAGTAATAAAAAAGTAGTGTTCACATATGGGATACTATTTATTTGCCCAAATGCACTATTTATGCCCAATAAATAGTGCAAAAAGCGCTGGTTCAAAAAATTAAAAAAAATGCTCACGCGGTATCCAAACAGTCACTTAATCTAAAAGGGATTTGAGTTTTTTTATTTTTTTTATATTTTTTTATAATGTGATTTTTTGTTGTTGATAAGATTGTGATATTGTGAATTTATTCAAACTATCTCGTTGCATGTATTAGCCTTGTATTTTGGAGGATCTATGGGCCAGATTCCACTTTTGTTTTGATTCATTCAAATCAAAAGTTTTTTTTTTTGGTTTATTCTGGAACTATTTTAAAATCGAAGCACTGATATATATTTTGTTTCAAAATTCTAGGGGCCGGTAAGTAAATTACTTTTAGAATTTTGAGAAAATTCCTTCTTTTACAAAGGGCCATGTCCCCCCCTCCCCCGCCCCTTTCTCCTGCCCCCTTATAAATTTTGCCAATATTGATTTTTCTGCTACTAGAATTTAAAATTTATTTGCAATAGTCTTAGTGAATGCAACCTTAATCATACCGAATAGTCTATAGCTAATTTTTTTTTTTTTTTTTGGGAGAAATATAGCTAAAAAGTTTTAAAAAATAAAAATAATAAAGAGATGAACGTAGAACTCAAGAGTGATCTGTGTGTTAAATTAGACATGTAATTTAAAAACTTAGGGAAAATTAAAGCTGTTGGTAATTGAAGTTTACCTTGACATCCCGTGTTAAGATATGGATTTCCTTCGTATCCATAAAGGCAATAATAATACCGGGCCCCGTAATTTGTATAGCCCCAACTTGCTTTCCGTTCATCTGCCTCGGTTGTAGTTATGGTAGTAAAGTTAGACGCGGTCCACTCCAGCGCCACGGGAACGTATTCCAAATGCGGCACTTCATTAGAGGGATTTGTTATGTTTGAGTCGAACCATCCCTCTTCTGCTAGGAATGCATATTTGCATTTTTCGTTGCCACTATTTTTCTCATCTTTACTTTTGAAAGTTACATTAAGGACTTGAATCCCATAAGGGACTGTGGTCTGGCAGCAGTTGAAGCCCGAACATTTAGCTTCCTTGTCTATCATGGTTTCACTATTGCAATGCGAATTGCAACCAACCAGCACCATAGGATCAATACCGGTCATCACGGCCATATTGTTGCAACCAACCGAAATAAATTTATTCCGATAGGATGAGAAGTAAAAAGGACCCCCCGTCATATTCACAGTCACGACACTACCATTTCTCGGAACCGTACTTGTACAATTCGAAGAACTAATAATTGGCATCTTGACTCGAATGATTCCTGGCTCATAATAAGAAAAATAATTATCATAATAAGAATAATAATTATTATCATAATTCCAGTTAGGAAATTTGATTTCCAGCACCTCCATGTCTATTCTGGGAAGGAAGGCTCTAGCCGAGCTGCCATTTCCGGTACTGCAATCAATTTTGAACCAGTCGTTCAAGTAACAACCGGCTGTTGTCATTCCAAACGGGTATGGAATACTAACATTTCCACAGAACTCTGCACAATTGGGCTTCACCATAGGTGGTGGTGCTGCTGCTGCTAATCCATATGTCAGAAGAAGTAAGAAAGTAATGCGCATTACAAATTGCACACCCATTTAATTTCTGTATCTTTTGCAGTACTACAAAGCAAACCATACATACCCAGCCTCTATATATACCAATATATATAGCCTCACAAGAAAAGTATAGCTAGACAATATATTTTTCCGCACCTTCCGCGAAATTTTGTTCCTTCGTTTACTTGGACTTTATAAGTGGATAGAATCACTGCCGTAATAATATTCCAACCTGCACGCCTAAATTGCTGTCCGTGGAATTTTCTTAAGAGCTAAATAAGCAGCCATGAAACAGAAACAGAAACAGACAAGGAGGTAAGTTCTTTCTTTCAGTCTCTAGTTGCTGAAACAAAAAGTGGCTGCATATTGGCAAAAAGTGCACAATATTTATCACTTTTTGCAAATATATACCACATTTATTACTTTTTGTGTTTTTATCACGTAAATTTACATTATAATTTATTACACTTTGTGTTTTTATCAAGTAAATTTACATTATAAGTACTTATAATACATTATAATTTATTACTTTGTTGCTTAGGATTTTTATATATTTACGCTGTACTAGTACAGTGTAAATATATAAAAATCCTAGACAACAAAGCTGAAAAGTCCCTCTTAATTTGTACTGTTTACTTGTGTTAGTCATTGTCTATCGACAAAAGGAGTTCCTTCCTAACATTTTCCAAAAGTTTGAAGAATAAAAAGTAAGTAAAGTCATCACCAAAGAACTGTTGGAATTTGTTTGATTCTGGAAGACTTCTTAATTGACACAATTTTAATAACTTTCATAATTTATCAACTTTTTATTAACTTGAATTATTTTAAGAATGACCACTATACGGATTAGGCATTTTGATTTCCAGCACCTCCATGTTTATGCGGGGAAGGAAGGCTCGAGCCGAGCTGCCATTTCCAGTACTGCAATCGATTTCTGGGTCTCTTACAGTGCAACGTACAATTAAAGCACACCATAATTATATATAGCCTTACAAGAAAAAGTATAGCTAGACAAGATATTTTTCCGCACCCTCCGCGAAATTTTGTTCCTTCGTTTACTTGGACTTCATGTAGTGGACAGAAGTCACAAAATCACAGCTGGCATAATAATATTCTAACTTGCACACAGGGAAGTGCAGCCAACCTGTCAACTGGTCAAAACCAACCCATCTCAATCTGACCTAACCCGCCGGGTTGGGGCAGTTTTTAGAGCTTGGTGGGTTGAGTTAGGTTGGGTTACAAAATTTTTTTGATAGCAAGTCAGGTTGGGTTCGGGTCATAAAATTTCAAACTCGCTAAATTCGACCTGACCCACTCATATATTTAATATATATTTAAAATATATTATATAATTAATAAATTTTTTAAAATAATCATCTCTTCTTATCTTATATAAAAGTCAATTAGTTCACTCCAACCCTAGTAAATTACTATTGTTGTTTAGTCATTAGTGTTGTTTGCCTTTAAGGAGTTACATTGATACTAATTTTTGGGTTTTTTAAATATATTTATATTTTTTTTCTGCTCAATTTAATAACAATAATAATAATAAAAAATTAAAAAAATTGTTCAACCCATAGGTTCAATCCGACCCAACTCGACCCATGTGAGTTGGGCTGGGTTGGACTTATGTCATGGGTTGGATTGGGTCGGATTGAACCCAATGCATGGGTTGAATTTTTTTAATCCACCATGGTGAGTTGGGTCGAAATTTTTTAACCCACCATGATGAGTTGGGTCAAAATATCCCCTTAACCCAATCCAACCTAACTCATGCACACCCCTATAGTTACAAGCCTAAATTGCTGTTGGTTGATTTTTCTTAACAGGGTCTAATTAGGATCCGTTTATTTTGTTAAAACTGAATTTTTTGTTGTTGAAAGTGTTATAGATAAAGACAAAAGTTCGCTGAAATAGTATAGTAGGACCCATGAATAGTACCAAAAAGTGCAATAGGACTCATGAATATCCCCTTAACCCGACCCAACCAGACCCATGCACACCCCTACTTGCACGCCTAAATTGCTGTCGATTGATTTTTCTTAACAGGGTCTGATTAAGATCCGCTTATTTTGTTAAAACTAAAAATTTTTTGTTAAAAGTGCTGTAGATAAAGACAAAAGTTAGCTGAAATAATATAGTAGAACCTATGAATAGTACCAAAAAGTGCAATATGACTCATAAATAGTAGTAAAAATAAGCTGAATAGTAAAATAAACTAGTTTTTTAATTTAGAGTCAAACACACACTTAAATAGATAATAAGGTAAGTTAAGTTCTTTCTTGTAGACTTTGCTTGCAATGTAAGTTTACATCGGAGAAATGTTATACCTGACAACAATATTTATCACTTATTGTAAATAGGGTCCAGTTAATATATGCCTTTAAGACACATTAATCATCAATTTTTGGAAATATTTTATGAGGAATTGAAAAAGCTGTTAAAAAAATTGATAATTTTTTCAATTTTTTATAAAAAAATTTCTAAAATAGTTTACCAACGCATATATTAGTAAAACCCATACATAAAAATCCTTAACAAGAAAGTTGTAAAGTCCCTCTTAACTTGTCCTATTTACTTGTGCCAGTCAGTATCTGTCGATAAAAGGAGTTCCTTCCAAACATTTTCCAAAAGTATGAAGAATAAAAAGTAAGTAATGTCATCACCAAAGAGCTGTTGGAATTTGTTTGATTATGGAAGACTTCTTAATTGACACAAATAAACAGGGGCGGAGCTATGTTGTCCCTTGAGGGGGCCATGGCCCCCCCAAAATTTTGATTTCTTCTACTGTTAGGCTATGAGTCTGATAGCAAAAAATAAGTAAAAGGCTATGGGCCCCTAGAAAATAATGACCGGCCCCCCCAATTCTTTCTAGGATCTCTACTTAGTCCAATAGATAACACAAAGTCCTCAAATAAAAAACTAGTTAGCTCTCCCAATTGTCCAAATGATTTGTTGTCAATCCAAATATCCAATAGACAATAATCCACACCCTCAAAATATCATCTTTTACCACTCATTTTCAAACAAAAATTTACTCTCTCTTTTTTTCATCATTCTCAATCTCAAGAAGCCACCTATGGGATTCTCAAAGAAAATAGAAGTAATCACTACTACTTTTTCTCCTCCTGATACAAGCCTACACTGCCTCATGTTTCTTTACTCTCATTGTTGATTGCTTTAAACACATTAACTCTCTTCTCAATAAGGGTAGAAATCAAATAAACTCCTTTCATCTAAAAAAAACTATCCATATTTGCTTTCAATTCCAGCTTCTTCTTGTGTCTTAGTATTTCAGGTTTGTTTGTTTCTTCAACATCATATGGGCATTTAGATTTATGCTTTATATATATATATATGATAATATTCATTTAGTTTTATGAATATGCTTTGTTTATTAAGTTGTTCAATTTGTTGTATTGCTATATGATAATATATTATATCTCTTTCCATATCCTCATTTTTTTTTTAATTTGAAATTAGGAGCTGAATAATTCATTAAAAAATAAGAAAATTTTCAGTGTTATAGATAATGATAGGTTGATGGTGCTTAAAATAAAAGTATGCAAATTTTTGTATATGTGTATAGTAAAATAGACTGCATTTTGTACTTCCATTAATATTTAAGAATATGACAATATATCAAAGTTGATCATTTTTTATTTATAAATTTATGAATTATGATTTTTCTATTAATATTGCAATTTGGGCCCCCCAGGTACGAATTCCTGGCTACGCCCCTGGACACAATTTTAATAACTTTCATAATTTATCAACTTTTTATTAGCGTGAATTATTTTAAGAATCACCACTATACGGATTAGGCATTTTGATTTCCAGCACCTCCATGTTTATGCGGGGAAGGAAGGCTCGAGCCGAGCTGCCATTTCCAGTACAGTACTGCAATCAATTTCTGGGTCTCTTACAGTACAACGTACAATTAAAGCATACCATAATTATATATAGCCTTACAAGAAAAAGTATAGCCAGACAAGATATTTTTCCGCACCCTCCGCGAAATTTTGTTCCTTCGTTTACTTGGACTTTATAAGCGGACAGAAACAATGCTGTAATAATATTCCAACATGCAAGCCTAAATTGCTGTCCGTGGAATTTTCTTAAGAATTAAATGTTAGGCAGCCATGAAATAGACAGCAAGAGGTTAGTTCTTTCTTTCAGACCCTACTTGCGGAAAACAAAAAATGGCAAATGTTATACATATTGGCAAAAAGTGTACAATATTTATCACTTTTTGCAAATAAGTACATCATTTATCACTTTTTGTGTCTTTATCTTGTAAATTTACATTATAAGTACATCGTAAATATATAAATATCCTAAACAACAAAAATGAAAAGTGCCTCTTAATAAAATACTATTTACTTGTGTTAGTCATTATCTATCGATAAAAGGATCCTACTAAAAAACGGATTTATAGCTGAGTTTTTGTTGCAGTGTTTTAAAAAAATGCAGCCATAGTCAATCTAAAGTCGTGTTTTTAACAAACGCTGTAGTTGGTGAGTTCCTTCTGATCATTTTCCAAAAGTTTGAAGAATAAAGAGTAAGAAAAGTCATAACTAAAGAACTGTTGGAATTAATTTGATTCTGAAAGACGTCTTAATTGGTTTGTGTGTTTATATCGATATTTCAACTTTTTAGTTTGAATATAGTACGTGGTTTCTAAATTACCTTCATATGAGTGGACGTTGTAAATGATAACGACGCATATAAAGTATAAATCAATTGAATGAAAGAAAGGTAAACTCTTGCATTCAATCTGAAATTACAATACAAATGGCTTCAAGAGAACATCTTGATTGGTTCTAGCTAACTGCCTATTATTGATATAGAAACTAGTATATTTACTAGATAGTAGTTCGTATCGTGTATGAAAGTTCCGTATCATAAGAGTGTATCAGAAGTATTCATGAAACGTATGATATATATATATATATATATATATATATATATCATAGCGTGTTGTAAAATTGTACGTATTGTATGATACATAGATATATGAGTTAAAATGATTTTTTTTTTTTTGGTTAAAATTTGTGATTTTGAGTCCAACGTTATTAGACTTATTTTTAATACAAAACTAGTAAGATGCTCATGCGATGTACGAATAATTTTGTGATATTTTATGTAAAATAGGTTTGAATAATGTTGTACATAAATTATAAAGAAAAAGTAAACTAAATTAGAGTAAAGAAACATATACATTTTAAGATATTAAAAATTGGTTTATTAGCTTCACTGCATATTTGTAGCTTTCTTAAGGTAAGATTATTATTATTTTTTTAAATCATGAAACCAAAAATAAATGCAAAAGAGTAACGGGACCATGAAATAAAATAATTTGTGTTGTGTTCACATATTTCATACTATGAAATAAAAGTATACCCAACTCTCTGACTATCTTCCACTCATCGATAGTGCAACATTAAGGCATGGTGTGGGCAAGTGTGTATGCATGTGTCTTATACATGATTTAAAATTAAACCATGGTAGAATATGACTTTACATTGCACACAAAATATTCTTTCTACTTATATATCCAAAACAAAAACTAACTAACCAAATTACCTAACCTAAATCATATTTAAGCCCCTAATTTAAAAAGAAAAAAAAGATTACCCGTAGGGGTTTTGGTGTCTTGATGGTGGTGGGAGGTCAGTATAATGGAGGTGGTGACCCCTCAGATTCCTCCTCTTTCTTTCAAATGTTTTGTTAGTCTCAGGTTTTTTATTTTGGTAATATATAGTGAAATAGTGCATTTTATTTAACAATCCACAACATTTTTGTATCTCTCTATCTCTCTCCAGAGTCTTATCTCATTGGTTATTACTATTAGCCCTTATTTAATTTTTTTTTTTAAATACTAAAACAGTGGGTATGCTAAAAGACATGAAGAATAGTGAAAAGTGTGGCGTAAGTTTAGGCAATTAATGAGATATTAATGAGATAATAGTAAAATAAGATAATGTGAACTTTTGGATAACAATAAAAAAAAAAAAAAAAAAAAAAAAAAAAAAAAAAAAAACTTAATGAAGGAGGTAAAAAAATGCTAAATACAAAATTAGAGTGCCACTTGGCAAGACCTCATGCACTTTCGCATGAGGTCTCTGAGAGAGAGACATTTTGTAACAATGTTTATTCTACAATATTCCTCCAAAAAATTTTTTTTTACTCATTCCTTGAACTGAATAATTATAATGGTTATGTGTGTGCAATTTATAACTGTTATTTCACTGCATATTTATAGCCTTCTCAAGGTAAGATTAATTTTTCACCCTAAAAAAAAAAAGGTAAGATTAATTTTTTTTTAAATCATGAAACAAAAAATAAATGCAAAAGAGTAACAGGTTCGTGAAAATCAAATAATTTGTGTTGTGTTCACATATTTAATACTATGAAATAAAAGTATGTCCAACTCTCTCACTGTCTTCCACTCATTGATAGTGCGATATTAAAACATAATGTGGGCAAGTATTTCTCTTTCTCTCTCTTTCAAATGTTTTGTTAGTCTCAGGTCTTTTATAGTGAAACAATGCGTTTTGATTTTGTAGTGAAACAATGCATTTTATTTAACAATCCACAACATTTTTATGTCTCTCTATCTCTTTCCAAGACCTTATCTGGTTAGTTATTACTATTAGTCCTTAATTATTATTATTATTATTTTTTTAAATATTAAAATGGTGGGTATGCTAAAAGACATGAAAAAGAGAGAAATGTGTGATGTAAACTTAGGCAATTAATGAGAGACTAATGAGATAATAGTAAAATAAGTTAATATAAACTTTTGGATAACAGTAAAAAAAACTTAATGAAAGAGGTAAAAAAATGTTAAATGCAAAATTAGAGCGTCGCTTGGCAAGACCTCATGCACTCCCGCATGAGATCTCTGCTTATATATATATATATATATATATATATATATTGATGATTATTCCTTTATAACTTCTAATCACTAATCAACATGAGCCTCAAAAAAATTTGTGATAGGACTTTATCATACGTACAAAATAAATATAGATTTTTTTTTTATCTTTATTTAAAAAAAAAAAAAAAGGATATTGCTATTGTGTTCATCCTTATAAGAACTTAAGCATAGATTAAATTTTCATTATTTTTGACAATTTTTCTTTGATTCCTTTATAATTTATATATTGTGTTGGTTTAGATGAATTTTTTCTCAAGCTTTCAGAGGATGGACTTTAGATAAGATGTTCAACTTTTATACGCCACGCATTGACTATAAGTGTTGTACATGGAACAAATAGAGATAAGAAATTAAGAATATAGTCCATTTTGGTCCGCCTTAGCTTGATTTGTCTGAACATCAATTTTCTCTCTTGCCAAAAGTCCAACTTATTTTAGGTGGAAGTTTTCTTGATTATTACTTGTATACAAAATTCCAAGATCATTAAATTGGAATAGGTCCCTTACTAACCTAACCAATTGGAATATGATGAAATTTCTTCCCATCCACACTAAACGTTGTGTACACTCCAAATTTTTTCTGCATCTCATAATGATACATTGTTGATAGGTGTCATCCAAGTCCAACATGATTGAGAGTTGTAATTGAGACTATGGCCTAGAAGCTTTACTATTCAATACTTTGCGAGAAAAGTTAAACACTCATTTGATGTAACAGGAGACTATGGAATTTGACATTGTATACACTGAGGTTTGTTCTTGATGTTGTGAAATTGCTGTAGTACTAAAAACTCTAGTTTGATTAGTTGGCAAGTCATGTTCTTTAATCATGAAAAGTCTACAATGGAAAACTTTTGTGTTCCTACAATAAATGTTTTGGAGAGAAAATTGTTAGCCCCCTCATCACATTGGGACTCCCCTATTTATACAAAGGAAAAAGGGTCCAAAATTCCTAAGTGTGACTTAGTTACATGGAATTTTTGTGCAAATATGCCTAGATTTCTTTTAAAAATTTAATTATAATATTAAATTCTAATTTGGTGATTTTTATATGATTTTTGTGTTTTGATTTTGATTCAATAAAGATATATTAGCCAAAAGAAACGAAGGTAGAGCTATTAAAGAAATCTGTAGTTTCAGATTAGCAATTACAGATGGCTAATGCTGCATTGTCATTTGTGGTTGTGGTATGAATAAGCGGTATGTTGTTTGGATGACTGATTGAGGCAAAGTAATTAGCCATATTAAAACGGATTAGCAACTTTTTCTTTCTCCTTTACCATTTGTGGTATGTATATACCTTTGGCACCTCCCCATACACAAAGTGTCTGGGGTTTAAGGGAGAAAATGTTCAAATTACAAGAGTCAAGGAAAAAAGGTTCAAGTTGCGGGATTAGTAGCATATTGTAATTATTTCTAAATAAAATAAAAAAAGATATAGAGATATATATTGTTTTCCTTGAGCCAAAGCAATTGCGATGGAAGTTGTGATAATAGTGGATTCTCGGGAGTGGTGACCTTAAAATCACCTGGTGGGGTTTTCGTCTTGGAGGTTTTCCCCATTCGCAAACAAATTACCGTGTCAACTTTATTTTCCGCTACATATTAACTTAGTTGGTGATTGCTTGTGCTACCACGCGTATTGCATGTTAATTGAATTAAGTAATTAACTTGGCTAATTAATTGGTTAATTTATCATAAGGGGTCAATACATTCTTGGCCTATCAAATAGAAAAGTATCTAAAGCATTTAAAGTAATAAAAACATATTAAAGATTTAAGTTGATTGGCTAATATAAAACATCAACCCATTGTTTGGAATTCAATGGGCAGAACATAATTTTTGTTATACTCTTGATTGCATGTGCATCAATTGTTGCCGAAGAAACTAAATATAAGTAAGCTAATATCATAATTCAAATCAATAGTAAAGACAAAAATGAATAAAAACATTTTTGAATATGGCTTAATGCATTCTCACATTCATGGCACAACAAATCAATAGATACTAATTTAACTTATTATAATAATTATATTTTTAATCTATTAGAGTATGTTACAAACTTTTAATAACATAAGCGCTTGTTGAATAAATTCTCTATAATAAAACAACTTACATATCTCAAGATATGACACTACCTAGTTGCCCTTGATGGTTCTTCCTGCCAAAATCGATCTTGAGCACAAAAACTTCAAAACTACAAATTAAAAGTATTAGTTAAAATGTAAATTTTTTAAACCTAAAATGAAAATGAAGAACATAACAACCTCAACTTTAATTTATCTTTATGAAAGTTACTCTTTTGAATGTATAAGATCAACCAACAAACACAATAGAATCAAATTGCGTATAATGAAATTGAAGCATCAGCTTAACACCTATACTAACTTGAAAAACCAAAAGGAAAAATGATCAAGAAAACAACAGTTAAGCTCATTCCATTGAAGTTGAAATGATAGATCCTTCTACACATTGAGCAATACATTGATGAGTTTAGAAAGTTTTATATCTATCAAAAACAAAATGTAGAAACACAAATAATTTTTTTTTTTTTTTAAACCCATAAGTTTGTTATGCTTAAAATTAACCCAAAAAAAAAAAAAAATTTGACAATCTTAATCTATTAACAAAACTTGATAAAAATCATAATTAGCAAATAAAAAATAGCATAAGGAGCATCCTATTATATGACTATATCACTTTATAAAGCCCCAAGCCCCAAATGCCCATAAGAATGATAATTAGCAAACGAAAAGTATAAGTAAGTAAAAGAGCATCTTAGTATCAATTTAAACCAAAAAAAAAAAAACAAAAAAACAATTTACCAGAAGATGAGCGTTATTGTTATTTATTATCCCAGGTGAATAAACATATGTTTTTTTGAAAGATTCATGTGTTCTTAAATAATCTGAATGCTATTTCAATTTGTGCAAATTATAGAACATAGAATTGGTAATTTAGCAACATAGGCATAGGAGAAGGCATGTAGTGGTTTAGGAAGAGTAGGCATTTAGTTATAAGGGAAGAAGAGTAGGCATAAACATAAGAAAACCTTTGGATGGAGGAATAAGGAAAACAAAGAGTTTTTAATGATTAACATCCCTCTATTTTATCCATTAGTCTTATTTATTGCTAATTAAAATCTATTGAGTTTAGTAGATAATTGATGCGGCATCTAATAAGTGTAATAAATTAAGAATGATGTATTGTATTTCAAAAAAAAAAAAAAAAAAAATTCAATTATCTTTTCAAAGATAGTGCCACTTGGCAAAACCTCATGCTCTCTCGCATGAGGTCTCTGCTTTTATATATATATTGAATATTGATTGATTATTGAGATACTTAATTAAACCAAATAAAATAACATGTCCATAAATTTTTTTTTTTTTCTTTCTACTACAAAATTTGAACTACATACTTAACACTTCACTTTAATATTTGCAAATTTAAATTCTATATTATGAATAAGGTATTAAATAACAATATAATTATTATTTTTTACTTTTTCTATTATTTTTTTAAGTCTAATAAGCAATAATTCCAAGAAGAAATATATATATATATATATATATATAATTATTAAAATATATAAAATAACAATAACACATAGTAAATTTTGATGATGAAGTAAAAAATATCAATGAATAAATAATTTCTCAAGATGAACATGATAACATTGATTTAGATGGAATTGATTAGGCAAGATGATGAATATGATAACAACACAATAAAGGAAAAAAAAAATGCTTATTACAATATAGTAGTATAATAATTAATGGTAGTTATTATCCATAAAAAAGTAGTTATTACAAGATGAACATAATAACACTAATTATTTTGATAATTTCATTAATATTTTGTAAAATGTTTTTTGCATAAATTTTGAATTTTTTTAAATTGTATAATTTTTTAAACTAATTCGTGCATTGTATTGACATAATACTAAAATACAAATTATAAATAATGTAATTTTAAATTATTTTAAAGTTTTATTTAGAGCATCCACATTGGCAGATCTAAAAATTTTAGCATTTAACACCTCAAAAAACTATTTTATCTATTTTAACAAAGAATTTCACAACACACTCTGCATCAATTGTTTTATTTTTACCATCAGCCAAATATTATTCATTTTTTCAATAATTTTTTTCTCACTTCCTCTCTGCCACCAAACCCAAAAAGTGATAAAGTAATAATTTTTTTTTTAATTTTTTATACCACCTTGCTACAGTAAATTGCTAGTCTTGGCAGTTCACTGTAACAAAAAGGCAAAATAATTTGTCTTTTTCTCCACCAATGTTGGCACTTAAATGGAGTTTGAGGCGGTAAAATAGCTTAAAAACTATTTTACCATCACCAATGGTGATGATGTTAGCCCTGATAATTTGAAAAATTAGATATAGGCATTATACATTTATAGTGGTATAATAATTAATGGTAGTTATTATCCATAAAAAAGTAGTTATTAAATATATTAAAGGTAGTTATTATCCTTTTTTTTTTTTTGAACAAATTATCCTTCTTCTTTTGTGTTGGTTTTAGATCTACGGGTCGAATTCATTATTTGTATTTAGCCAAAAAAAAAACTCCCCCTCAAATTGTAACCATATTTTAAAACTCAATAGACACAATTTTGATAACTTTTGACGGGTTATTTAGACCCCTAAAACAACCAAATTGCGTAGCCTAGATTAATTAGCCAAGTTGTTACTTAGTCAAATTAAGCAATTCTAGGTTAAAACAATTCAACAATCATATCAAGAATAATAATGCAGCGGAAAATAAATAACACAAGATATGATCACCCAGGAAACCACACGGTAAAAACCTGGGGAGGATTTGACCCACCGATCCTCAAGGCAAACAAGAATTCACTATGAAAGAATTGAAGTTCTTACAGAAGGACTACAAGCTCCCCGCTCGACTTCCTAATGCTACCCACCAGTAGAACTTCCTGACACGACCACGCGCAGGCTCCGAATCCACGGACTACTTCTTTCTTGAATTCTTCAATCAGCTACAAGCTCCCCGCTTGCTTTTCTTTTAAGTTCCAATGGTTGCAACTATGTTGATCATCAAGATATTGACAACCCTAAGTTTATGTGAAGGAAAGCTCCTCAAAGATCTCACAAGAGATTCACACAAACAGCAAATATGAGCAACAAAGACTTAGAGAGGTTTGGGTACAAAACCCTAAAAATAAAAGGAGGCACAAGAGGCACTCTAATCTCTCTCTCAAAAGTCCCAAAAACGTTCTAGGGTTTTCCTTATATATAGGAGTGTTTTACTTGAACCCCAAGACGTTTAAATAGAGTTTGGGCTGAGCTGGAACTCTGCAGAAAACGCATCTGACCCGAGATTCGATCGATCGAGCCTAAGCTTCGATCGATCGAGCCAGGCAGAAATGCTCCAATACATCTGCAGCCACTCGATTCCAACTTTACAATATTTAATCAACTTTGAGCAAGCCTAAACAAGACTAAATACAATGTTTTGATCATGGTTTGCCAACATTACAAATTAGAGTTCTAAATACATAAAATCCTAAGACCTTAGAACCTAACAAACTCCCCCTTTGGCAATCCGTGACAAAACACAAATTAAAAGCTCAAAGTTTACAAGTAAACAGCCCATTACAAAAATAATGCTCATAACAACAAATCCAACCTAACTACTATCCATCAGTTGCAAGTGTAGACAGCAGCTCAATTGAATCAACCTGTATATTTCCTGAAACACTAAACAAAATGCATAAACGCATGTGTGACAGAAAAGAGTAAAACAACAGGTATAACATTCTTGTAAGATTCACACAACACAAAATAAAGACATATATGAATGAACAACTCATAAATATAAGTCAATAAGCAGTGAATCACAAAGCAACAAGAATCAATGAATATAACATGTATATCAATCAATAACTCCCCCTAACATGAATATCTGTGTATTTTCCACACATATCAACATGATTCCCATAAATCAATAATTTCTCCCCCTTTTTGTCACGTATTGACAAAGACAACTCATACAAAGAGTAAACAGTCAACATACGTAATAAAGGATAAGAGAAAATAGAGAATCAAGGGGAACACAAAACAATTCAACTCTATAGAAAATAGAGACAGCTCCCCCTATGAACAACACAGGTTAAAAAAAACTTTTCTCCCCCTATAAAAATAGGAAAAACAAAACAAGTTTTGGGAAAAACAGTTTTGGGGAAAAATAGAGGAGGGGGGGGGGGGGGGGTTTCAGCAGCATCACCAACAGGATCAAAGTTAAAAACACATAATCCAAAGTTAAAAACTAAGGTGAGGATACACATGAAGAAAAAATATTCTCTCTTTCAATAAAATGCAAACATGGCATTATGTGACCCATAAACAGTTGCATGAGTAGAGAAAATATTTGCACATTGATTATCCATCATATCTCATAAGAAAAATATTTTCTACAGTTCACACATAAGAAATAGCATATACTAGAATGTACAAAACTCAAAAATTAATCAATCAATTTTTAAATCAAGTTGAGTACCCAATGTAGCAAAGTGTATGCATGTTATGTGTGAAAACAATAAAAGATATGACTGCAAACTGCAAGATGGATACAAAAATCAATGTAATGCATGTGAATCCTAAACACAAATGATGCATGTACTAATGCAGTGAGCAATTAAGTTCAATTGAGATTAAATTGACAAAATTGGTTTGAGCATAGAGTTTCTAACAAAAACCCCAAAAATTTGAAAACCACTTGTTGAATTTTTAAACAAATTGATGAATTGAGCATCACATAACACAACTCACAGAGTATAATGCTTAATTACATCCAAACAACAAGCCAATTTCATCAAATTCAACTCAATTTCACAAAAGCCCCAATTCGGATCAAGAACAAACCCTTTTTAAAAACCTGATTCGCGACTTTCGATTGATCGAAAAATACATTCGATCGATCGAATGAAACAGTCATTTTTAAACAAATTAAAGCACTTTTTCGATCGATCGAAAATCAGAATGGATCGATCGAACTGGGCAGAGGCTCACAAAATTTTTGAGAAAAATCACAGTTTTGAAAAACACAAACCTAATTTTGAAAACAACTCCTCAAAGCATTAATCAACGAAAGCAAAATGCATGAGTATGAGATGGAATCCTTTTTTCAAAAACCCAAATTTTAAACCCAATTTTCTCAAAAACAAGTTTCAATCATTCTCCCATTGAAATTTTCTTAAGCAACAAATATGTTCTGCACAAATCTCAAGATATTTTCAAACTTGAAACACATTTTGCATTAAAATCAAGGAACTTTTAATCTTGGATGGCCACAACAAGATCACACACAATAAAATGTACCAAGTTTAACAAAGAGTAACTTGTGTAGTGTGTGCAACTAGCAAAAGCTTGAGATACATGTGAGGTGATATGTGAATAGCAATCAATCACAAAGTCTACACAATCCATCACATAGAATTCAAAAGAGACTATTACCTAAAGAGTTACATCCTATAACTCCCACATCTCCTAGAACAAAAGCTTGCAATCATGTAAGTTTCTTGTATTTTTGCCTCTTAGAATGTGAAATATATTATGTGAAATGGCATCAAGCCTAATAGTACACACCGGTTTGAATTAAGTGAATTGGCATCAAGCCTAATAGTACACACCAGTTTTAAGCATTAAGCAATTAAGCCGAGGCATCACCTTATGTTCTTTTTGTGCATGTGTAACTAGTACACAAAATCTTATGATATGCACTAAGGTGTTCATGATTGGCTAGTGAACAGTGGTGAGATGGTTATTTATGCCTTTCTCAAAAGGATCAAGTCCGACAGTCAAAAACATGTGACTTCAAGATCAAGACAAAGTGATTAATAACCACAAACATCTTTCCCACACAACATGCACTACAAAGCTCAAACTAGTAAAGTGCAATAAAGTAAGCTCATCCAAGCTAAACAAGGTACATAAACTAGTTATGTAAAGATAAGGTGGCCAACCTTGATTATAAATCCAAGATCTATAATACAAAACACAAAAATCTTTTTGGTTTTAACAAACTTTATGACCAAAAACAAAAAGCACATATTATGCTAAATGAACAATGCAAAAGCAATGCATGATAGTGCAAAAACTAAGCTATAGAGGGTACACAGACAAGAAATATCAATTTCTTAATTAACCCATGAGTACATGTACAAACTAGTACATACTCATACAAAATAAAAATAAAAATAGCTTAGCACAAACTATTCAAGTTTCTCCACAATGTCAAGCATATTCTAAATCAAGAGAGAGATATTATAACTCATGTAATCCTCAAGAAAAATAAAACAAGACACAAAATAAAATATTTTTGTCTTTTTGAAATTTTTCAATGTTTTTGGATTTTTCTTTAAAACAAAACAATCAAAGAAAATAAAACAACCAAAAACTAAAACAAAACATGTCCACAATTAATTGAAAGAATTAAATCAAGGACAAGTTAGCAACACTCACCTTGGAGAATCTTTTCTCACCCATTTAGCACGAGTATTCGGCTTTGTAGGTGAAAATCCATAAGAGGCAGAGTGTATTTGAGGAATTACACCGATCTTCTGAGAAAGACTAAAATCCTGCAAATTCCTTTCACAAACCAACAAGCTCAAATTTTTTAAAAGAATATGAAACAATTTATGTGAACTTATGGCAGGAGAAATATCATCACAAATCCTAGATTGAAACATAGAATGCTTAAATTTCAATTTATGACAATTAGGACGAATGTGACTACGAACACCACAAAAGTGGCAAACAGGAACAAATTTAGGAACATCAGTATTCCTAACAGCAAGTCTAGTCTCAGATTTTGGTTTTTGCCTCAAAAAAGAACAATTTGGTCTAATATGACCAACAACACCACAATGGTGACAAGTAGGCACAAAAACAGATTTATTATACTCTCTAACAGTAGGATTAGACTTAGGTTTAGAAACTTCAGCGTCTACATCAGAACTTTTACCTTTGTCTAACCTAGCAAAATAAGCTTTTTCTTTATTATTCCTCTTAAAATGAGGGATATAAACTTTCTCAGTTTTAGGCTTAAGAGAAACAGAAACACTTCTGTTATCATCAGCAAGTTTGGTATTAGACAAATTTTCCAATTTAGCTTCAGCCTCAGCTAACTTTTGTTCCAAACTTTTCATCTTCTCATCTTGAGAGGAAATTTGATTTCTCAAAAAATCATTCTTTTTATTAGACTCATCTAATCTAACAAGCAATTCCTCTTTTTCAAGATTAGTCAATTTTAACTCTTCTTTGAATTTCTTAGAAATTTTCAAAGATTTAGATAATTCCTTACGAAGAGTTTCAAAAGCATCAAAAAAATCAACAGAAACAATAGTGTCCTTTTTATTCAAAACATCATAGGCATCAATAAAATCAGCAGAAGCATGAGCAGAAACATGATCAGAAAGACACTTCAAATTATCCATGACAGCAGGGGTCAAGGATCAGCTCTTAGATCAAAAGATCTAAAACAAACAAAGAGCTACCCGCTCTGATACCACTTGATGGGTTATTTAGACCCCTAAAACAACCAAATTGCGTAGCCTAGATTAATTAGCCAAGTTGTTACTTAGTCAAATTAAGCAATTCTAGGTTAAAACAATTCAACAATCATATCAAGAATAATAATGCAGCGGAAAATAAATAACACAAGATATGATCACCCAGGAAACCACACGGTAAAAACCTGGGGAGGATTTGACCCACCGATCCTCAAGGCAAACAAGAATTCACTATGAAAGAATTGAAGTTCTTACAGAAGGACTACAAGCTCCCCGCTCGACTTCCTAATGCTACCCACCAGTACGAACTTCCTGACACGACCACGCGCAGGCTCCGAATCCACGGACTACTTCTTTCTTGAATTCTTCAATCAGCTACAAGCTCCCCGCTTGCTTTTCTTTTAAGTTCCAATGGTTGCAACTATGTTGATCATCAAGATATTGACAACCCTAAGTTTATGTGAAGGAAAGCTCCTCAAAGATCTCACAAGAGATTCACACAAACAGCAAATATGAGCAACAAAGACCTAGAGAGGTTTGGGTACAAAACCCTAAAAATAAAAGGAGGCACAAGAGGCACTCTAATCTCTCTCTCAAAAAGTCACAAAAACGTTCTAGGGTTTTCCTTATATATAGGAGTGTTTTACTTGAACCCCAAGACGTTTAAATAGAGTTTGGGCTGAGCTGGAACTCTGCAGAAAACGCATCTGACCCGAGATTCGATCGATCGAGCCTAAGCTTCGATCGATCGAGCCAGGCCGAAATGCTCCAATACATCTGCAGCCTCTCGATTCCAACTTTACAATAATTAATCAACTTTGAGCAAGCCTAAACAAGACTAAATACTTTGTTTTGATCATGGTTTGCCAACATTACAAATTAGAGTTCTAAATACATAAAATCCTAAGACCTTACAACCTAACAACTTTCATAATTTATCAACTTTTTATTAACTTGAATTATTTTATTTAAAAGTAATACCAAAAAGTAATAAGACTATCGATGTCTCTTTTTTAAAACACAACCAATAGGGGAATTGCATTTTCTCTTTATTTATTTATTTATTTTTATGTTGCCCTGGATAATGGAATATAATTGATCAAAGATTATTCCTTAGATAGTTCACCAATTAAAACTCACTATAATAATTCTCCTTTAGTTTGAATTATATTTTAAATTTGTACCATATACTTTCAGGTTTTGGATTGTTCTGAATTGTACCATATACTATATTGCTTTTGAAATGATGGATGCATAATGGCTTGCTATCCATGCTTCCTACTGGAGTTTAATGTACAATACTATTAGAGCCTTAAGTTGCACATTGTACCATATACAAGGTTTGGTAGATTGGAGTCTCATGCATTCCATGATTTTTTTTTTTTTTTTTTAAATTGAGATCCACTCAAATTCCACGTGCCTTTTTTATTTATTTATAAGATAACAGTATATTACACAGTTACTCTGCCCTTTTATCTATTTGGTTGATTAGAAATTGTGAGAAAAGAAAAGGAGAAGATTGAGTTTTTGGAATTTTAATATTATTCAAAATTTCAGTCAATATTTTTTGTAAATTTTATTTAATTTGACAAGATAGTAGTCCATACCCCTAAATTTGAGGTTTTTATTTTTATTTTTGTAAAGTTGTTATTTACAACTATGTATTTTGTTGGCTTTTATTCCGTGCCAAATTTGATTGTAATTATTATCAATCGTGTATACCCTGTATTTGTTGTGGGATTTGTTGTAAGGGTTGTGTGATAGAGAGAGTGTGTGAAGACTCAAGCATTTGGAGGCTGAAGGATTCTCGTGGGTATGTCGCGACCTAGCTTCCCGCGAAGTGAAGCATGTGCCCTGCACGTGCTGGAATGCAAAGAGTCAGGCCAGGTGGAGACAGCTGTCTCTCGCGAGTATCTCACGGGTAAGGCATTTCTACAAGACACCCGCGAGACAAGCTATTCTGCCAGCCTGTACTGACTGACTCGCACATTTTGCACCTATCCTATATATACCCTCATTACCCACAAATGTTGAGGAATGCTTCAGAGAGAAAACCCTAGCCAAACACATTGGGAATTAGAGATTGTCATCCCCACCTTTCTCTATACAATTGCTTGTGGTATCTCCTCAACCCTTCCCTCTCCATTTTCATACCATTGAGAGGTTGATAGCCCAAACACTTACCTCACCCTTTGAGTGTGTTGAGTGACGTTTTGGTGCTGTTGGGAAGCATTGGAAGAAGCCTGGAATGGCAGATGCAACATGGAGCTTGTTGCGGGATCCGGGGTGCTAGACAAGACACAGTTCCGAGAAGCCTTGTTGGAGTAGGAGCTTGGAGGGCTTAGGTACATCGGGTAGATTAGGCTTGGAGGGTCTCTTGCTAACTCATGTATCCCAACTGATTGTCTAGTGGATCGATTTCTGCTTGGAGGGCGGCGGAGAGGTTTTTCGCCAAGTTCTTCGGTTTCCTCTTCGAAAACACGTCTCGGTGTTTTCTGTGTTTGCATCCTTCTTCCCTACTCTTTTATATTCCATTATACTGCTGTGTTGCTTAGTTTATGGATTAGAGTAGCTTACTTGTTCATCCGCTCGCATTTACACTATTCCGCACTTTGTATTAAGTTTGTGTAAAATCTATCAAGCCGTAATATTAATTGGGGGTCTAAATAGCTCTTGTGTTTTCAACACATTTTCGAGCTTTCAATTTTTATATTTTGCTTGGTTAGTGTGGAAGTTCGAGAAGCTAAAGGAATATGATTTTGGCCATATTCTTGATTGTTGTGAACTTTGAGGTAGGTCTAAGACTTTGAAGCTTGAAAATTTTTCTAAGAAATTGATGTTGTTGGGTAGTTATTATAAGTTGATGCTTGATATAATTATTTTTGCATATAATATGTCACCAGTTTGTTATGTTTTGATATGAAATAGGTATAAAATAAATTTTGAATTTCTTGGATCGTGCATGTACCCTGGGATTAAAGGCCTATGTTATTAGAGCTATTCTTGAATATGAGGTATGTTGACTGAATTTTAAGTTTGAAATTTTTTGTACGATATAATCAGCGATATGCAGTGTAACTAACGAGCGAAGTTTTACTATGTCATAAAAAAAAAATAATAATAAATAAAAAAATTAAAAAAAGTTTCTGTTTAATTCAATTAAAACCGCATAGGTTGTTAGGAAATATCTTGCCACCATTCAAAGTATATTCATCCATTCACTTGCTTATCCCACTGAGAAGACTTTTTTTTTTTTTTTTTTTTAAATTATCACATATATACCATGTGTCGGTTTTTGGAGTGCCTAATTTGGGAGTCGATTTTATGTCATTAGTGTGCTACCTAAGCTTTTGATGATAGATGTTTCTATTTCTACTACCAGATTATAATAGTACTTCTCTTTGCATTGCTATGATTCTTGATTCTGAAGTTAGGTAATTATCAAATATATGCTATTTTGTTCTTTAGAAAAAGAATTAATTTGAGTTGCCTTTATCATAGGGATTGTGCTAAGCTATTGATTGTCTTCCGCTATGTCACTAGCTTAGCACCTGATATGCTGTGATGTGCTAAAAAGTACCAAAAAAAGTACTTTTCTTTGTATTGGAGATTAAATGTGGGAAAAGTCTAAGACTACAAAATTTTTCACAACTTCTTGCTACAAATTTGATGTAGCAAAGCGTGATTAGTGGAAAAAAATTGTGGATCCATGTGTAAGTGATGATTAATCACTTACAGTCTGCCATGTCAGAATTGTGGCAAAAAAAAAAATTTTGTAGAATAATTTGTGGTCGTAGAACTACTCCTAAATGTGTAGCCATAACTTATACTTTTTACTTGAAAGGTGATCCACAATATTTTACCTACGAATTAACTCATTTTTTATTGTAGGAATACAATATCATCATTATCAAGTGAAATATGTGGGGATAGTGCAGAATTAGTGACACATATTATGGGAGTGCTAAGAAGCGCTAGAAGTTTAAGAGACCAACCATGATGTTTCCATAGGTATGGTGTTTGTAGAGGGGGAAAATTCTCGACCTATCACAAGTTGACACATCATACTACCAAGTCCATAAAATACGGCCAATTATAAAGCTTCACGTATTGCTACTAATTTCCACTATCAACATTCAGAAACCAACAGAGATTTGTTAAGTGTCATTGAAATAAAAGCATAAAAAAGCGTGTAGAAACCAATCACACGTTGGCGCGTGTAAGCAATGACATAGGCTACACATTGGCGCATGTAAGCAATGACATAAGCGGTCCAATCAGGTGCTGACATGTTTTACCTTGAAAATCAAGACATTTCGGCCAATAAAATGATGTCATGTGTCTTGGAGAAAGTCTTAAAGCTCCTCCAATCAAGTTGTGACATGTATCACCAATCAGACTCTGCCACGTGTCATTCACCCACACCCAAACTCCTATAAATAAAAGCCTTCGATCCTAAGGAATTTCTACACACCAAGGCATCTTGGAAGATATCAAGGCATCCAAGCCATAAGCAGCATCAAAGAAGATTTAGAAGTACATAAGCTCTGCTAGAATCAAGCCTTAAAGCTTCTAGGAAATTCAAGAACTTCAACCTTCAAATACAAAGAACATTTGAAGAGAAATCTTCCAAATCATCTTCTTAAATCTCAAACTTCACTAGAATCAAGCTTAAAAGCCCCTAGAAACTCAAAGAAACCACAAATTGGTGAAGATCTACGGATTCAAGCCTCCAAAGCCTTGAAAAATTTCCACCACAAACCTTCCAAGGCGAAGAAATCACAAAGAATACAAAGAAAAAAGAATTTCTAACAAGATCATAGCTAGAGATTCATTGTAAATTACAATTGTAAACGAGCCAAGCTTTGTTGAGTAGTGCATGTTTGAGCTTGGCTTGTCAATAAAAATCAAATGCTCAAGCTTGGCTCAAGCTTGAGACAAGCCTAGAAACAATGTTTGAACTTAAGCTCATGAGAATGCCAAAAAACTTGAGCTTGGCTTGGCTTGGCTTGGCTTGATTAATTAGTCAAGCCAAGCTTGAACTCAAACTCGAGCTCAAGTCAAGCTTTATAGCTTGGGATCCAAAAAAATTGCATCATCAAATGTTTATATCACCAAAAATCAAGTAAACAAAAAACAATAATATACTCATTTTATCATGCTTCTAATTCCACCCATTATTAAAAATTGTTCAAATTACAACTTTACATAATTAAATCCATCCATTCATCATTCATTGTTTATAGCTTGAGTAATTGTTCAGAATACAATTTTTATATCCACATATGTCATCCATGCAACTATAATCTTCACAAATCTAAATAAATTAACATTCCAAAGCATATATGAATAAACAAGCTATAAATTAACATTCTAAAACATGTGTAATGTCATAATAATGAGTTTATTTAGTAAACATATATCAAGCTATAAACAGCCCTAAGCTCAGCATGTTTTTATTGAGCCCTATTGTTCATGAGCTTGTTCATAAACAAATTTTTTTTTTTTGGTTTGGGCTCGGCTTGTTTATCAAACAAGCCTAAAACTAAGGCTCAACCTTGGCTTATTTATCAACAAACGAACATGAACAAGCTTTTTATCGAGCCGAGCTCGAGTAATTCATGAATGGCTTGGTTCATTTATAGCTCTAATTGTAATTCTGTTTCAAGGGTCTTCGACCCATCCTTCAGCCAAATTGGAGGATTTGGCGTTCGAATCAAAATCACATTACCACAATTCCAATCAACAAATCTTTCAAGGAGATTGTACATGCAAGTTATATTTGAGCTTATTTATGAGAGTGAAATAAGTTATCTAATAGTACATCTATATGAGAAAGCTCAAAAAGATGCAAGCTTTGACATGACACTCAAACAAGAAATAAAGAAAGTGATGATATGACATGAAAAAGATGCACATTTAAACAAAAAGAAGAAACTGATTATGAAAAAAACACAGAATGTACTTGGAAAGCCCTAAAGAAGGGATAAAAAACCAAGGTTTGAGCAAGAACATAACATTCTTGCTTGGCTTAGCTTGTATTATGTATGAAAAGGAGATCAGTTCACAATGAAGTTCCTTTTCTTTCCTATCAACTCTTCACTTTCATCTCAAAATATCTACTTAGATTCTTGCCCTAATAGCACGGTTGCATGTTCCTTTTATACTCTGAGGAATATGGTTAAGTACAAGGACAGGTGTCAAGTCATCATTTCCTCTTTTGGACCTTTTCACAGCTGTGAGATTATCTGCTGACTAAGGGATAAGAACTATACCAACGTGACACTAGGACCCGTAGGTAGGTAGTTTTACCATTGCTTAGGAGACAAGTCTTGGACATTGAGAGGGACATCAGGAGTACTGTGATTGGTACACGTGTCTCTGAGGTGACTCATTGTGTATTCAACCAATAAGGGGTGTTCTCATAGCCTCTGACCCTAAAAAGTCACTATGTCCCTTTTGGTGAGTACTTGAGTACCATGTCAGGTGTAAATCTCACTTCCTTCCCAAGGCAGTCATGCCTTAAGCACTGACCAAGACAAAATCTCTTAGCCAACACCTACTCTCCCTTCTCTCACAGCTGCTCCATGTGTAAGGTCTGGATTCAACCACTCACGCATTCTATCATGCCTTATTGGTGTTATGTACATTAGCGCCCTAACTGTCAATGGTGTTTAATGGCAAAGGCCTTTGACAGTCACATTGGTTCAGGCATTAACACTTCAGTAATCATGCCTTGTGACGTTCAAAACGGACACATGGCTCAAAAGGGTGTTCATAGCCGTTTTGGCACCTTTTCGTTTCTTGCATTTTGGCAGATAGACATTACTCCTCATAAATGTCATGTCTCCTCAATTAACTGTAGTTGAGGATTTAAATAGGGAATGTTTCTTCTTCAACCTTCATTCCATTTTGTATCTTTCTGATTTTTCTTCCAACAAATCTTAACCTCCACAAAAAATGTCAAACTCTTCTTCTGGTGGTTCCAACTCCCTACAGCACTCCTCAAACTCCTTTGAGAGTGCTTCCAATGATCATACTCCCTCCCCACCACCATTCCCCATGCATCTTCCTCTTCCTTTTCCCATTCACCCTTTACCCCCTCAAGTCTTCATTCTAGAGGAGGTTGCTCCTTTTAACTGGAGTGATGAAGAGGAGGAAAACTTCGAGGAACTTCAGTTGAGGGTTGAAGAGGAAGCTAAGGAGGCAGTGACTGCTGCATTCTTGAATGCTCCTACTCGCCATAGGAGAAGATGAACGCTTGGTCGGTCAAGCTTGGAGTCTAGTGTTTCAGGGTTTTCTAACTCCAAGGAGGTAGATTCCTCTAACAGCTCTTCTGATGACTCTAACTTGGGGGATGATGAAGGTGAAGAGAAGGAGGAAGAAGAAGATGATGATGATGAAGAGAAGATGGAGTATCTGGCTTCGGATTATCCCCACGAGGACTTTGGGGATGACACGGATGATTATGTGCCAAGGTCTCCTTAAGTTGCTCGTCGTTGAACCTGCTACTGTTTTTTTTTTTTTTTTTTTTTTTTTTTTTTTTTTTTAATGTTTGTTTTGTTTAGCCATCTTTTGGCTTAAGTTTTAAAAAGAAAAGAAAAAAAAAAACTTTATCTTTCTTATTTTGGGTATAAATTTTGTGTTCCTTTTTTGTAGTTAGAAAAGAGGTGATAGGCTATAAGGGCCAAATCATGTAAATCCCTCTTTTCTATTTTGTAGAAAAAAAAATTAACACAAAAACATATGAAAGAAAGAAAAGTTATTTATTATATGTTTACTGTTTTTCTTTCATGTTAATGTTTATTTTATCATATATCAAATTCCGACACAACACATAAGGATAAACATGTCAGTTAATAAAATGTGAAATGCAACGAATTAAATCATACCTGTTAGTGAAGGGATGCGCCTTTGCCCTTAGACTATAAAGGCAGTTTTCTTGATTTTAGCACCATTAACTACCATTCTTTGTTAGCAATTCAGCTTTTTCCCTATGCTGACATGTGTCAATTTTGAAAAGATGTCTCCCTTTATTCTCTCTTGAAGGGAAAAATATTAAAAAAGGGAAAACAAATATTTCCTTCCTTATTTTTCTCCTTTTTCCCCCTTTTTCCCTTATCTTTTTCTTCTCCTTCTTCAACCGGAAACCCAGAGTTCTTCTCACATATCAAATCATAGGTGTAAAACGTGGTTTACGATCCAGCTTTCCTAAATTTGTAGAACCTTCTACCTCAAAAGGTAACAAACCCCTTCTAGGAGGAGATGAAAATCCTTCCATAAAGGAGCAGTGGGTCATCCCTCCCTTCTTTGAAGATTACCTATTCAATAAAAGTCTCGATTGAGACTCAACCCCTTGCTCTGAAGAACCTCCCTACATAGCATGTAGGGAACCTGATGATCTTCTCATTATGGATCTAGAATTGAAGCACATTCCAAGGCTTGGCACTTGTAGGGGAGATTTTGCTCCCATCATAGATGTGGTTTTCAAATCTCACACTTCAGTTTCCAGAGGTTGGAGAAGCTAGTGTTGAAGAGTGTTGGCTCATCCTCCCTTCGTGGATATCCTGTAGAGAGTAAAATTTGTGGAAACCATTCTTGTATTCTCCAATTTAGAGATTAGCAAGGATAGTGAAAGTTTGCTTTCTCTTCTGTACCGCTGGAACTCCGTCACTCATACATTCTTCACAGGGTGTCAAGAAATCTCTTTATCTTTAGAAGATGTCTATGAGATATTGAGACTTCCCCTGTTCAAAGATGGTAAGGTAGTCAACATTTCTTTATCTCCTGATAAGTCTAAAGTTGTGAAATTCCTTGAGGATGTAGTGAAGAAAACTTTAAAGAAACCAATTCTGAAAGCGGCTAGGAAAGGGAAAGTCCCCAATGAGGAAGTACCAGAAGATACTAATGTTGGCGAAGACAAAGGTTCCAGAGCCAACTTATGGAGATGGATGAAATATTTTTGGAGGGAGTATGCTAATGGCGTGGATAAGGAAGCCAATGGAGACTCCCTGAAGAAAGGCACTGATTTTGTTCTAGTTCTTATGAACTTGAAACCTTTATTGCCTTTTTACTTTCTCGCCATCTGTTTGAGGGATATCCTCGTGAAAAGATTCTAAGTAGACATTTCCCTTTAGCTGTTGAACTAGCTAGAGGACAATCTTTCCCCCTTGCCCCATATTTTCTAAGAACTTTATATTCTCACCTAGATCATTTCACTCTTAACTTGCAATGCTACTGGGGTAGATTTCAAGTTGAAACTTTCGTATCCATTACTTTTTTACAAATATGGTTGTGGGAACACTTTAAGAATTATGCTCCTGTCCTTAGAGTGTTAAACTCTTATAAGATCAGTCTGCGATCACCCCAAGGTTTGCCACTCTCTTGGCATTGGAACAAAGTGGCAGTATCTTTAAACAATTTCCTTAGCAAAGTGTGGGATGACCCTACTGACTAGACAACCAGGCCTTACTCTGCTTTGGAGAGTGGACTTCCTCCATTGTTCACTTCCTTAGAGAATATTTCTATTTCTCGTTACAGAGATACCTCTTGGTCTGAGAAAGAACTTTCTTTTGTTACTTGTGCTTTTCCTTCTCATTTTCAGGCACATTTCCAAGATGAGTATGAAACTCAAACCTACAACCCCCATAGGTTTGCCTGCCAACTTGGTTTTGACCAAGCCATATTGGGACATCTCTCCACCTTAGCTTTGCCTACTATGGTAGCTTCACTAGCTTTTAAAAAGGAAAATCTCATTAAGATTTTAGTATCAACCCTAAAATCCCGTTTACTTCCCCCACCAGAACTGGACTTCCTTCACCCAAGTTTAAGTCGTGGTGGTCTGACATCAAGGAACGTGTTAGGAATTTTTGGGAGAGTGGTGCCTAACAAGTGGGTGTCCCACCTATCTTTAGGGAGATTTGACTTTAAAGCCCCTTCCCAAAGCCAAACCTTCAAGCACTAAGAGAAAGAAGAAAGTGAAAACCCCTTCTAGCAAGAAGCCCTAGGTATGGTCTTTTCTCTATAGTGACTAACTCTTGTAACCTCATCTTTTAACCCTAGACAGAAGTAACTTTTTCTTCATTTCTCCATTTTTAACATTTGACAAGTTACAAGCTCTGTTCCTCAAGCTTAACCCAAAGCTAAAGTCACCTCTTCAACCTAGGAGGTTTCTATATAAGAAATGACTTCTAACGAAGAAACAAAGTCAAACACTGAAAGGGAGGATTCAAATTGGGTGTATGCCAAATATCCCTAAGAGAAAGAAGACTTAACAGAAGCTACTTCCAAGAACAAGAGGGTGAAAGCACCCAGACAGAGTTTGATCCATTGCTCTTAATGAATCAGAAATTTATGGTCATCATTATACGAAGATCGTCATTCAATCAGAGAAGACGTTACGCATTTATTACAATCATTGATGATGAAACATAACAGACGGAGCAATGGTCACAGAATGAGCTGTGAACTCCAGACATAGATTCTGTAACACACTAGCTGTTGAGTATAAATGCAGCACATCATTGCCTATTAATGGGGCACATAACTATAAAAGAGAAGATAATAGAAGTTAAAGGTACACACAAATACTCTACAAAATCACTCTCTACTCATTTTCTCTCTGGAATCTTTCTCCCTTACTAACTTAAGCATTGGAGGCGGTTTGACTGACGCCACACCAGCATGTGATTTTTCTACCCAGTTCATTTTGTAGGTTTCTCATCTACAAAGACAACCCCATTCACAGCATCGTCCATCCGATAAAACGAGGAGCTCAACTGTTGATTTTTTGCATCATCAGTTTGGCACCGTTTATGGGAACGCTAATCATTCAAGCCATCTTTTCCAGTGACAAAAGGGTTCCTCGAAGTACGAGATGGAAGCAGAGACTGCACCTCAGCTAGATGCTGTGCAACAACAACAAATTCAAGCCTTCTTGGCTAATGTGGAAGAGTTGACTCGCCAGAATAAAGAGCTACGAAAGATAATGGAGTCTCAAAACATAGAACGTCGGTGAATTGGTGAAAACCAAAATGAAAAAGAATCAAACTCTCAAGCCAATAGGCGAGACAGGACTTCAAGAGAAGATTCCACTAGGGTGGACAATGAGTTTCACAACATGAGGAAGGAGATGGACGAACTAAAAAATGCTATGAAGGACAAAGGTGGACAAAATCTAGATGAGATGATTCGAAGGATGGACTCACCATTCACTAATTAAGTACTGAACCGTCCCCTCCCACCAAAATTCCGTCTCCCACAGTTGGAGTCGTATGACTGTTCCAAAGAACCCTTGGATCACATTGAATCGTTCAAGATGCTGATGCTATTGCAGATGACCCTAGACGAGTTGATGTGTAGGGCATTCCCAACAACACTAAAGGGGGTAGCTAGAGTATGGTTCAGCAAGATAACCCCAAGAACTATTGCAGATTTTGAACAACTTAGGAAGGGTTTTGTTCGTCATTTCATTGGGGGGCAAAGACACAAAAAGTCCACTGGCCATCTTCTCAACATCCAGCAAGCAGAAGGAGAATCACTAAGGCAGTAAGTCACTCAGTTCAATAAGGAGCTGCTGTAGGTAGACAAAACTGAAGATGAAGTCATCCTAAGAACCTCCCAAGTAAGATTTCTGCCAGGAGATTTCTTCTTCTCAATCACTAAAAGTTCACCAAAAACAGTAGCGGAGTTGCTCCATAAAGCTTAGAAGTACATAAATGCAGAAGATGCAGTGCTCACAAAGGAAATGAAAGGGAAAAGGAAGAGAAACGAAGGACCAAGCAGCAATCATGATAAGAAGAAGGAGACGTGAAGTGTTGGGTAGACCACAGGGAAAAAGAAGGAACTTCCCGACAGGAAACCCAAGTTCACTAACTACACTCCTCTGGTAATGCCAATTGAGCAGGTCCTTATGCAAATAAGAGATGATCCCTCCCTGAAGTGGCTGAAGTCGATTAGCACTCCAATAGAAAGAAGAGATAAGAGCAAGTACTGCAGGTTCCACCAGGACCACGGGCGTTGCACTAATGAATGTAGGCATCTGAAAGACCAAGTGGAGACCTTAATCCAACAAGGAAAATTACAAAAGTACGTCAAAAAGACGGAGCCCCATAAGTACCACCGAAAGGACAACCAAGATAGAACTTCAGAGGTAGGGGATACCAAACCCCCAACAGGAGAAATAAAGACGATCTTAAGAGGACTGATAGCAAGCGAAATGCTGAAGTCCCTGAAAAAGGCACAGGGAAGAGAAATAAACAGCATCCATTTGCAGCTCCCTCCTATGAAGATGCCAAGTAATGACGAGCCTGATATAGTCTTCTTAGAGAGAGATGGTCATGGCATCAGGCAACCCTATGATGATCCACTAGTAATCATGCTCAGAGTAGAAGAATTCAACATCCACCAGGTGCTCATTGACAATGGAAGCTCAACAAATATCATCTACTTTGCTGCGTTTCAGCAAATGAAGTTGGATAAGAAAAGGATTAGGCCTTTCACCTCGCCTCTAGTAAGCTTCATAGGGGATAAAATCATCCCTATAGGCATCGTCACCCTAACTGTAATTGCAGGAACTTATCCAGCATAGGTCACCAAGAATATTAATTTCCTCATAGTTGATTGTCCTTCGACATACAACATCATCTTGGGAAGACTTACACTCAACAGACTAAGAGCAGCAATGTCAACATATTACTTAAAGGTGAAATTTCCAACAACCCGTGGGGTAGGAGAAATCAGAGGAGACCAAGTTCTGGCAAGAGAGTGCAATCTAGCCGCCTTAGCACCTAGAGAGAACCACACAAGGGTGATCAATGAACCAGAGCCCATTCCTGAACTATTAGAAACACCACAATAAGTTGAGATCATCCCAAGAGATCCGACGAAGGTGTTGAAGATCAAAACAGCACTCCCAATGTCAGAGAAAGAGAAGATGATTTCCTTCTTAAGGGCAAACCAATATATTTTGCCTGGAAACACGAGGATATGCTTGGAGTTAATAGGAAGATCATATAACATCGTCTCAATGTCAACCCAAAATGCAAACTTGTACAGCAGAAGCAAAGAATATTTGCACCAAAACGCAACAAAGGTATGACTGAAGAAGTAGAAAAGCTAAAAGAAGCTAATTTCATTAGGGAGGTCTTTTATCCAGATTGGCTAGCAAACATGGTCATGGTAAAGAAAAGTAATGGAAAGTAGAGAATGTGTTTCGACTTCACAAACTTGAATAAAGCTTGCCCAAAAGATAGCTTCCCCTTACCAAGGATTGACCAGTTGGTAGATTCAACTATTGGACATAAGCTATTGAGTTTCATGGATGCATTTAACCTCACTTGGAGGGTAAAAGGGTAATTTTGCATTGGAAATATGCATCTTGATTCTGACCATTAGATCCTTAATCTCATTTCACCAAAATAATCTTGATATTGTAACGATCAAATCGACTGGTCATTAGCTCTAATCGGACCACCCGATTGAAAGTTATCATCAAATCAAGTTTTAATGGCCGAGATGCACTATCACAAATTGAGTCCGGCTATATGTAATTATGAACAATTGATTTTAATTGAATATAAGTGTAATCAATTTGAGATCAACAATACGTCATAATTTGATTGGTTAGGACTACATTTTATGGTGAGGTTGCATACACCTAATTAATTAGATAATTAAATATTAATTATTCAATGAGTAATTCATGCAATTATCTTTTAATTAGAGTAAATTTAGAACCAATTAAGTCTAAAATGGGAGTGATTGGAGCCATTTAATATTAATTGTGAGCTAATTTGGGATCTATTAATGTTAATTGTGCTGAAACCATTTTCTAACAAATGACATCTGCTCACCATTTCATCGATATCTCTCAGAATATTTTGAATATGTAAATGAGGTTAGTTTTCTCAGAAATTAGGCATCTAGGACTTCAATTTGAGTACAAGAACAAGAAAATTTTGTTCAGAATTGAGTCAGATATGATTTTTCGAAGTTCGCTCTATAGGCTATTACAGCAGCTACGGGAAAACCAAATTTTAGCTTGCTCCTCACTCCCATCAATTTTTCCATTTAATGCACCGGATTTTACCCAAGGCTAAAATGAGGTCTAGGTTCATGATTCTTTGCCAACCCTCATTAAACGGCCTTCCATTCATATTTTCTCCACCACTACTATATAAACCCTCCCTCTCCTTCATTCCAAAGCACACCAAAACTTCCTCTCTTCTCCTCTCTTGAGTTCTAGGAAGTAGAATAGTCTTGTCATATCCTGGTCTTCCTAAGACTTAAGGTATTGAGTGAGACTCACTCTCCCTCTCCTAACTCTTCTTTTCCTCCACCCTTAGGACTTCTACCAAGAGTCTCCTCATCTACCATATGGATTTTGCATGAAGGTATAATCCCTTTCCCTAAATTATTTTTTGTGAGAATTTAGGATTAAAGTATGATAGTAATCATTTAAATTCTCTTGAACATGTTTAAATGCTCTTAATTGTTCTTATATGTTCTTCACATGTTCTTGGTTATTCTTCACATGTTCATGCACAACACTAGTTTTAATCTTAAATGCACATAAAAAATATGAAAAACATGTTTGTTTCAAAATTCTTTCAAATCCTTGAATCTAGGTTATCACCATCCACACACATTCACTAGAATTTATTTTTCAATCCAAATAATGCTTAATAAATTGAATTAGGGTTTATCACATGCACACACATTAAATTCAACATCCAAATTGATTGACATATTGGGTAATATGATATGAATGTTGGCCACTATAGTCTAGAAGACCGATTTTACCGGGCAAAGTGGGTGCTTAACACCTTCTCACCTTATAAAATAGCCTCCGAACTTAGATCAAGGGTTAGTAGATCAAATGTTTATCCTTGCAAATTTCAATTTTTAGATTGTAACTAGGAAATAAAGCCATGTACTTTATCTTAGATTGTATCTAAGACTAAAGCCATGTAATTTTTCTATAATCAATGTAAATTCAATTGAAAATTAATAAAATGAGGAATTTTTCAATTTTGGTTTTCTTATTTATCCTAATAATTAAATAAATGGCGACTTCATTGTAAAACCCTTAATCTAAAGGAGAAAAAATAATCAGTCGAATCTCCATTTTGAGAGGCAATAACACAATTCCACACATTCACGTGGGTATGGCCCAACATCATAAAAACGGGCCGGGGGCACGGTCTCTCACAGTGGCAACTCCACTGGGGATATTGAGGGCTAAGCTTCAATTAGGTTATGGTGGCCAACCATGTCATTGTTTGTTTATTACTTTTTGTATATAATATGTCTAATATATCATTATATTTGCATGTCATGCATCATTTGCTTGAATGAAATTTATTTTATTTGTGTGCTAGCTCGGAAGCCCAGTAGTATTGGCTATGGATTGTGGTCTTCTTGAGACTCACATACCCAGCAGGGAACCTACAACCCACCGCGACAAGGATCATCATGGTTATACCATGGTGGTTCATAAGGACAAACTGTACCGTTCGGACCAACGTGGCGCTCCTAGAGTCACAAGTTGGGAGGTATGACGTCCTAGCTTGTGGGGATCTTTAACCTACCTTTTACCCACGTTGTAATGACCCATAGAACCTACCTTTAGGTCGGTCCATGTAAATTGCATTGCATTATGTATGCGTTTGGCCGTTGTTTGAACCATGATGAGCCCAAGTCCAAAGCTTGGGCCTATCATAATTGTTTGAACCATGTATGCTACGAATGAACTCAAGCCCAAAAGCCTATGATTGAACTCTACTTGGTATTTGAAGCCCAAAATTGTTTCTTGAATAAGTCTAAGCCCAACACTTGAGTCTATCAAAGGTATATACACATGATCAACATCAAAGGCCAAAAGCTTACAAGATGCATGCCTTCCAAGTGTAAGCCCAAGCCATTTCAAGCAAATACCAAAAGATCATAATCAAGGTTCAAGCCTTCCAAGTGCTAGCCCAAGCCATTTCATCATAATCAAGGTTCAAGTATACCTAGTCTCAAGCATCCTAAATGGACTAAGAAGAAGCAAGTGGCCCAACTTTGCTTCACTCCACATTTGGTTTGCAACATCAGGGTTAAGCTTAAAGTTTGTTTGTTTATTCCATGTTTCTATGTTTCTTTTTGAATTCGAAAATTTCATGTAACATTTAATGAGCTTTGTTTGTGCGTATATATATATATATATATATATAACAAAAAAAAATCCAAAAAAAAAAAATTCAAAAAAAAAAATCAAAAAAGAAAAAAAAATTCAAGATTTCCAAATCTTTCCCAAAAAAAGAGAGAAAAATTTTCAAATGAAAAAAGTCTTTGGACTAGGGGCATTGAGCCCTTAAGTCATTTAAAAAAAAAAAAAAAAATTTCTTTGAACTAGGGGCATTGGACTTTCCAGTGATTTTTTCAAAAAGACCTATTTTTTTCTTTCAAAGATTTCAAGATTCTTTAAAATCGTCTTTTCAAAATGGTACATGAAGATCCCTTGGACATAACTTTTTCTAAATTAAGATGTTTAAAGGCTTGAACAATGAACTTGCACTGAGAAAGGATTGATTTCGTTTGATCCGTGTAAACAATTTTGCTAAATTACTTTGAATAAAAGAAGAAATGATCTTACAAGGCAATCAAAGAAAATCTATCCATTAGAAAATTCAAAAGGCTCATGCATTCATTCCAAATTTTTGAAAACTTTTGTGTCTCCAATAGAGCATTCATACTTTTTATTTTAAGAGGAATTTATTAAAAGAGCTCAAGTCACTGTACCTACAAGCAAGCATTACTAGGGATAGGAGGCCGTCTTTGATAAAACAAGATTATACCTTAATACCTTGCTAACCCATATGAGCCTTTAAACACTTAGCCTCTTTTTCGCATGAACCCACTAAAATCTAAACCTAGGGTGGGAAAATTCAAAGTATGCATGCTTAAATCTCATGTTGAGGAGGAGTCGACCTTGAGCTTTGAAGCTAATTGATAAAGCTCTCCTAGAAGACATGAAAGACAAGTAGAGAATTCATTAAGTTAAAGATAAGACATCATCAAAGAAAAATGTGCTTTCACTCAATCAAGGAAAAGACAAGTAGAGAATTCATTAAGTTAAAGATAAGACATAATCAAAGAAAAATGAGCTTTCACTCAATCAAGGAAAAGACAAGTAGAGAATTCATTAAGTTAAAGATAAGACATCATCAAAGAAAAATGAGCTTTTACTCAATCAAGGAAAGAGAAATGAAATTCCATCAATGTGAGAGAAAACAAAATGTGCATCAAGTTTGAAGAACCTACAATTCATTATGCCAAGAAGAGTAGAAGGTTCACCCAAAAGAAAGTTCATCAAAAAAGGAAAAGATTCATCACGCACAGATAGGTGCAAGTGCATTGAGGCAAGAAAGAAGTCTAGAGAGTGCATCAAAATGACAAAAAATCATTAATCTGAGAAAAACAAGGAGGCAAAAATTTCCCCAAAAGTTAATTCAATCAAGAGATGAAAAAAAAAAAAAGCCCGCTATGCTGAAAACCCAAAAGGGCAGTCTAGGCAAAAGTTAGGGCCAAAGAAAAGAAGAAGAAGAAAAGAAAAAATTGGAAAATCCTACCAAGTTGGAAACTTGAGGATGCAACCTAAAAAAAGAAGAATTTTACAAGATGAAAGTCTAGAGATATGGTGAAGACTAGTGAGAAGATGACAAAGAAGAAATGAGGAAACTCCTCCAATACTTGATTTTTGAGTAATGCATACTTGGGGGAATATCATAGGGAATTTTGAGCCTTTTTATATCATTCATTTCATAACCTAAACCCAGCCTATATTACAATCCATGAATAAGACCTCCTTGAAGTCTTGCTAATTGTAAGCTCGTCTTAAACTCTAATAATACTTTCTCTTGAATTAAAAAGGAAAAATGCTTAAAATTATCAAATCCCATAGGATGATATGTCCAAGAAAAAAATTTCTCAAATTCTCAAATCCTCAAAATGACTCAAAAGAACTTCCAAATCTGGAGCATTCTCCTTGTTTGCACCCAACAATGTGATTCATAAATATTATCACATTTTATTTCTTGATTGCCTTTGGAGACTTAATTTGAAGATGTTCAAAAGGATGAAGCAATTTTGATTACATGAGTTTAATGATCTTGATCCTTCCTAATCAAAGAGATTTGTTTGATTCTTAAACATTTTGATTTGCCAAAATGGTTATTCAAAGGATCACTTCTTGTTCAAAAAAAAAAAGGAAAAAAAAAAGAGAGAGAGAGAATAAGAAAGAAAGAGGAATCTCATTTCCACCAAAAAAAAAAATCATTCTTTTTCAAAATCCAATTCTCTTGAACTACGTCTTGACCTGATCCTCTATAAGAGAGGTACGTAGGCAGCCTTGCAGAGGCCCAGTCCCATTCACCCAAACAACCTTGGAGAACAAAGTCAAAACAATGTGACAAAATTGTTTGGGTGCATGTTAGGTTAAGCCCATTTGTTTGCATTAAGCGTTTTTAAACTTGGAGCATTGGCCTATTTATATTGTGTGCAAGTTTTCACGATAATTGGTTTCTAACAAGTTAGAGAAAGAAAGCCCTTTTGTAGGAACCAAGGATGGGGGACCATGATTTTCTTTCATGTTCCCCCATGGTCAAAACATCAAATGAATTCAGCTTCAATCTAAGCATGGAATATGCCCCAAAATAGGGGCATTGGGTAAGTACTTCAAATTCATTTCAATGAATAAATCCATTGCTAATTGAAATTATCTTTTTGCAAGAATTAAGCAAGGATTTATCCAAAAATCCACATCAACTTCCAGCCAAAGTTGTTCTCATTCAAAGGATAGATTTTTCAAAAAAAAAAAAAAAAAAAAATCATCATGAATAAATTATCATCATTTCTAGTCCATCTCCATCTTCTTCACTTTGTGTTCATAAAAAAAATCTCCATTTTCAAAAGGAAAATTCTCCATTTTTCAAGAAAAAATCTCCAAAACTATATTCCAAAGGAAAACTCTCCAATGAACAAATCTTCAATAAAAATTTCCAAAACTTCAATGGAAAAATCTCTAAGAATAAATCTTCAAGGAAAAATCTCCATGAACAAATCTTCATTAAATTTTTTTCAAAAGTTCAATCTCCAGAATAAATCTTCAAGGAAAAATCTCCACAAACAAATCTTCAAAAGGAAAAATCTCCATTTTTCAAAGGAAAAATCTCCAATTTTCAAAGGAAAAATCTCCAAAACCATATTCCAAAGGAAAAATCTCCAATGAACAAATCTTCAATAAAAATTTCCAAAACTTCAATGGAAAAATCTCCAAGAATAAATCTTCAAGGAAAAATCTCCATGAAAAAATCTTCATTAAATTTTTTTCAAAAGTTCAATCTCCAAAATAAATCTTCAAGGAAAAATCTCCACGAACAAATCTTCAAAAGGAAAAATCTCCATTTTTCAAAGGAAAAATCTCCAAAACCATATTCCAAAGGAAAAATCTCCAATGAACAAATCCTCAATAAAAATTTCCAAAACTTCAATGGAAAAATCTCTAAGAATAAATCTTCAAGGGAAAATCTCCATGAACAAATCTTCATTAAATTTTTTTCAAAAGTTCAATCTCCAAAATAAATCTTCAAGGAAAAATCTCCACGAACAAATCTTCAAAAGGAAAAATCTCCATTTTTCAAAGGAAAAATCTCCAAAACCATATTCCAAAGGAAAAATCTCCAATGAACAAATCCTCAATAAAAATTTCCAAAACTTCAATGGAAAAATCTCTAAGAATAAATCTTCAAGGGAAAATCTCCATGAACAAATCTTCATTAAATTTTTTTCAAAAGTTCAATCTCCAGAATAAATCTTCAAGGAAAAATCTCCACGAACAAATCTTCAAAAGAAAAAATCTCCATTTTTCAAAGGAAAAATCTCCAAAACCATATTCCAAAGAAAAAATCTCCAATGAACAAATCTTCAATAAAAATTTCCAAGACTTCAATGGAAAAATCTCTAAGAATAAATCTTCAAGGAAAAATCTCTATGAAAAAATCTTCATTAAAATTTTTTCAAAAGTTCAATCCCCAGAATAAATCTTCAAGGAAAAATCTCCACGAACAAATCTTCAAAAGGAAAAATCTCCATTTTTCAAAGGAAAAATCTCCATTTTTCAAAAGAAAAATCTCCAAAACCATATTCCAAAGGAAAAATCTCCAATGAACAAATCTTCAATAAAAATTTCCAAGACTTCAATGGAAAAATCTCTAAGAATAAATCTTCAAGGAAAAATCTCCATGAAAAAATCTTCATTAAAATTTTTTCAAAAGTTCAATCTCCAGAATAAATCTTCAAAAGAAAAAATCTTCATTTTTCAAAGGGAAAATCTCCAAAACCATATTCCAAAGGAAAAATCTCTATGAACAAATCTTCTTAAAAAAATTTCAAAAATCCAATGGAAAAATCTCCAGAATAAATCTTCAAGGAAAAATCTCCATAAACAAATCTTCAAAAGGAAAAATCTCCAATGAATAAATCTTCATTAAAAATTTTCAAATCATCAAACGAAAAATCTCCAAAACTAGTTTTCAAGGAAAAATCTCCTATGAACAAATCTTCATTAAAGTTTTTCAAAATTGAAATGGAAAAATCTCTAGAATGAATCTTCAAGGAAAAATCTCCATATTTCAAAGGAAAAATCTCCATGAATAAATATTTTTTAAAATTTTTTTTCAAATGTTTAAAGGATAAATCTTCAAGATAACTCTTAAAAAAAAAAAAATCTCAATTTTTCAAGGAAAAATCTCCAATGAACAAATCTTCATTAAAAATTTTGAAAACTTCAATGGAAAAATCTCCAAAGTCAAAGCTTTAAAGGATAAATCTCTTGAGCATAGTTTCAAATGAAAGATCTCCAAAACAAATGGTAGATTGCGATCTCCTTCCATATTCTCCAGTGGTCGCAATAGCAAGTTAGCTATTGTTGTTAAAATTTTAAAATACTCGCAAGTGTACGAACCGTACCGAAGTATAGTTTGACAAGAACGAGGTCGAACCCACAGGGACTTGAATGAACGTAGGAAAATTAATTAAACTTTAACCAAATTAATCCTAATCTAGTTTAATAAAAATTGGTTGTTTTGAAATTAAATAAACTAAGCAAATAATAAAATTAAGCAAATAGTTAAACTAAGCAAAAGATATAAAGCAATAAAAAGATGTAAATAATTAAGGGAAAGGAATTAAGGTTTTAGAATCCGCCTTGTAAGTCATATCAGCATATATTTATGATCATTAATTTTTCCCAACTCACTACATGATAATCTAGAAATCAATCTTGCTATCATGGATAAAATCCTTATTTTCAAAATCAAAAGCATGTTCTTCTTCGCTTCTTAAGTATAAAACCAAATCATCGATTGTATCCATAGCCAAACAAATCACAAGATATATCCAATTCTAAAAATCAAATCATAACTTGTATCCATTGACAAACAAATCACAAACGATATCCAATTTTATAATCAAGAATTAATAAACCAAGCATTCAATTAATTAAGACAAATCCTAAATCATGAGAAAAACATGATTGAACTCATATCTAGAATCCCATCTTAGTCAATTGATATGAAGCAAGAACAATTTAAATCATTAAAGAACAACTATTGTGGGAAAAATCAAATCACATAAATATTATTGATAATCCTTAACAAGGTTTCATCCTCAACCCTAATTATAAATTTAGCTACTCATGGTAATTGAAATAAAACAAAAGAATAAAATACTAAACATTAAACTAGACAAATAAAATAGAGAAAGAAATAGTCACAATGCTATCATGGAGAAAAGCTACAGAGAAGCCACATGCGGCACTGCCTCTTGCTCCAATTTTCTGTTTTGCATCACAACCCTAGCACTAGCCTCCTCTAATTTTTCCCTAAAAAGCCTTTAAATAGGTCAAGGAATCCGATTACAAGTTGAATTCCCGTTTGGAGAAAATCCCAGATTTTTAGGCTTCACTTAACCGACTATTTTGGCCCATTTAACTTCAGAATTCGGGCTCCTGGTAAACTACAAAGTTGTAGCCCTTTAAGTTAACTTTTCAGCCCAACTTGAATCATCTTGATTGAACATCTGAGCCGAAAGTTATGCCAAAAATACTAACTGATATGCAGGCTGGAATCCTAATCCGAATTGGACTTGGATTTGGTGCAAATTTCCTTTGATTCCTTACTCCAATTGGACTTAAATTTAATATTCATGCCTGGCTGGATGTAAGTTGGCTTGATTCAATTGGCCTAGCCCCACTTTGCATGTAAAGCCCTTGTTACCTGCAACACAAAGATATTACATAATCAGTCACAAAATAACATAAAAGTAAAGCTAAATATGTAGATATGTGAGTATTTTATTGTATATATTTCATGCACATCAAATACCCCCAAACCTACATTTTGCTAGTCCTTGAGCAAAACAGATAAAGAGTAAAACAAACCAATGAAATTAAAACAAAGAAAAAGGAAATCCTAACTAATCCACTTTCGCTGGAAATTTCGATTGCATTTAGCGTATGCAACAAGCCTTTAAACCCCTAGCTTACACTAGTGGACGAGTTGTAGTCTCGTGAGGGTTTGCAGGGAATATACCCACAAAATTCTGAAAAAGAATACTAAAAAAAAATAAAAACAAAACAAAGAGAATCAAACAAACTTTTTTTTTTTTTTTTTTTTTCAATTGCCTTTTGCAAAGAGGATTAGTTCAAGTTCAAAAACACTACAAATGCTAAAGAAATTTCTCATGCCATCAAAACTCAATGTGAGTGAAAAGTGGTAGCCAACCCAAACATACTCTTAGTTTTAGAATAAACTTGACTCGAATCTCTATTTGAAAGTATGCTTCAACTCAAATCTTTCCGGTGTTATCACTCAACAAATGAAATCACTCTGAAATGGGGTGTACACTCTCAACAACATATGTGAGCGGAATAATGTAAGCAAAATCAAACATCTCACATATAAATCACATGAAAAACGCTTAATCAAGAAAGAACAAGTAGTCTCATGAAAGGATGCCAAAAAGAATTTATACCACACCTTTTTCTTCTCAGTCATATCAATATCTGAACCATACAATCTTCAAGATCAAATAAGGACTTTATTAGGACGTAATGTAGGGTAAAAGTAAAGGGAATGAAATAAATATGGGTGAAGGTAAATAATAAGAAGTGTTTTCAAGATTTGTCGGAATGTCAACTCTTTTTGGAATTTCCATTCAACAAATTTTTTTTTTTTTTTCAATTCTTCTTCTTCAAAGCAGTAATCCTTCCTTCTATTTCACTTCTCAAAATTTGATGAGAACCCTTTTTATTTTCTTCTTTTGACATTTTTTTTTTCTCTTTTTTTTGTTTTTGTTTTTTCAATTCTTTTTTTCTTTCTTCTTTGAATTCTCGCACAAACCACCACATTGAAACAAACTGATCAAATTCCATCTTGAAACACTATGGATAAGGGTTTTAAGAAAGAAAGGCTAATTAAAAGGCTCAATGGGGTGACTAGCGGTAATGTATCAATAAAAAGAAAAACACATATATGGCTCAAAGTGGACAAAAATGGCCTAATCTCATCTCTCAAAGACTAGTATAATTCATTCAACATCAATGACTTCAAAAGATTCAAGTGTGGCATAAAATCATTTTTTTTTTCTTGACCAAAAGAAAGAATAATGAGACTACAACAAGGGAAATATGTTATGCACTTCCAAATGAACTTTAAGAATAGAAACAATAAATAACCCTAAAAAAAATAATGATTGGCTCAAAACTCACAGGGGTTACAGTCTCCACATTGTTATCATCAAGATTTTCTAATCATTTTTATCCTTCAACAACAAGTTGTGTCTGAGTGGCTATGTGCATGTGCAATGAATTGAGCATGAAAGCAATGAAATTCTTTAAGCAAAAGTAGTATAATGAACTCAAAACATAAACCTCAAGCTAGGCAAACGATTTTTTTTTTTTTTTTTTTTTTTAACACAACTAAACAAAACAAAACAAAACAAAAAGATAGAAATCTATATACATCCCCCCCAAACCTAAACCAAACATTGTCCTCAATGTTAAAAATGATACTCTCAAAAATATGTCTTGAATGAAAAGAGAGCAAAATAGTAATATGCAACATGAGAACTAAGAAGAAACAAGTAAGGTAAGGAGAAGGAGGAGACGTACCTTGATCAAGCTGATTGTTATAATTTTTAATTTCTGTCAAATATCAGCTAGAACAAAAGAAAATAAAACTAAACAAGAAAATAAACACAAATATTAATCTAAAAGCAGAAAATAAACAAGAAAAACATTTTTTTTTTTTTTTTTTTTTTTTTTTTTTTGCAAAAAGATTTAACACAACTGGAGATCAATCCTGATAAACAGGACCATCCAAACCTCAACAACATCATGGAGATAAATAATGCATATTATGAATGGACTAGTCCAATGAGATTGTAACTTACCTGGATCAAAAACATGTTGGGAGGCTTTAGCAATCTCTTCCAAGTGAATTCTATGCATAACCACAAAAGCACTAATACCCTTAATATCAGTAATTTTCCAACCTATAGCTTCCTTATGCTCTTGAAGTATACTTATCAATTGGTGTTCCCAAAAGTCATCCCACTTTAGTGGTTCTACAATAGATGGGAATGGGGATGAAGAAAGTGGAAAAGGGACCCCTTTTGGCTGCCAGCTAGCAATACTTAAAAGAGGAATAGAATCCAACAATGCATTGACCTCCTCAATTGATTTTTCAGTATCCAAATTGCAATCAAAATGGGTTAAGCAATCCTTTAGGGGATCCTCACAACTTGATTGTAGGAAAGTGTCATGGACTAGGCTCCCAATCATGTTAACCTCACATATATCCTCATTGTCTAGGTCTTGCTTACTTATGTCAAAGATATTAAGCTCAACAGTCATATTTCCAAAAGAAATCTTCATCACACCACTCCGACAATTGATTAAAGCATTGGATGTGGCTAAGAAAGGGCGACCTAAAATGACATGGATTTGTGTACTGGCATTTAGAGCAGGCTCAGTGTCTAACACAACAAAATCAACAGGAAAGTAGAATGCATCCACCTTAATCAGCACATCCTCAACAATACCTCTAGGGATTTTCACAGACCTATTAGCTAATTGAAGTGTCATGGTTGTGGGTTTTAGCTCCCCCAAACCTAGCTGTAAATAAACTGAATATGGCATTAGGTTCACACTTGCCCCCAAATCTAGCAAAGCTCGCTCAATGAGACGGTCCCCAATCTTGCATGAAATTGTAGGAGATCCAGGGTCCTTACATTTCACTGGATATTTATTCTGAATGATTGAACTAACTTGCTCTGTCAAAAATGCCTTTTTAGGGACATTTGTCTTTCTCTTCATTGTCACAAGATCTTTTAGAAACTTGGCATAAGCAGGAACTTGCTGAATTGCATCAAGAAATGGAATGTTTATTTGCACTTGCTTAAAAACCTCTAAAATGTCTCCAAATTGTGCACTTTTCTGAGGATTGATTAACCTTTGAGGAAATGGAGCTTTAGAAACAAACCTCTTATCAAGGGGGGAACTAAGATCCTGAATTGGAGTGGCGGGTGGGTTGTCCTTCTTTTCTCCATGATCATCATGTGAACTATGAGTTCCTTTTTCCTTTAACACAATATTTTCATCATCCTCCACTTCTGGCATTTTCACTTGATTATCAACTTGCTTACCAGACCTAAGGGTAGTAATAGACTGAACATGTTCTTGTCTATGAGTAGAACTAGAAGAACCATTGATGGCATATTGCCCTTTTGGGTTAGGTATGGGTTGACTAGGAAACTTTCCTTTTTCCCTCTCTTCAACTTGGGTTGCTAATTGGCCAACTTGATTTTCCAACTTTGAAATAGCTTGAGTATTCAAATGGGTGGAACTTTTCATCTCTTGAATGGCTTGGCTAGTTGATTGCATGAAAGTTTTGAGAGACTCCTCCAAAGATGGTTGTTGTCTTGGTGGTGCTACAAACTGAGGTGTTGATTGAGGAATGGGAGGATATGCTTGAGTAGGTGGACGAAATTGACTTTGTTGATGCACTTGTTGTCCACCTACATTTGTGGGAGGCTGATTTTGCCTCCATGAGAAATTAGGATGGTTCCTCCAATTTGGATTATATGTCTCTGAAAATGGACTAGTAAATGGTTTTCCATAATTGTTCAGTGCATTTGCTTGCTCAGTATAAAAATCAGGGTACCCAGCTGCGAAAGGACACATTTGTGTTGTATGCATAGGACTTGCACAAATAGAACATGTTTAACTTTGAACTTGATTCACAGAATTCATCCCTCTACCTAAAGCTAAAGCTTCAACCTTACGAGTGAGATTGTCCAACCTAGCTTTTATGTCTAATTCTTCACTAACTTCATACAATCCTCCTTTCTTAATTGCAGGGGCAGATCTCTCTCTACGATTGGAAAAATCCCATTGTTGTGAACTTTCAGAAAAATTCTCAAGAAATTTGTATGCCTCATCATCTACGAGACTCAAAAATCCACCACCATTCATGGACTCAATCATGTTACGATTTGTCTGAGTCAAACCATTATAAAAATATTGTACTAGTCTCCATGTTTCAAAACCATGATGAGGACACTTTAAGATCAAGTCCTTAAATCTCTCCCAACTCTCATAAAATTTCTCTTGTTCATCCTGATAAAAATCTGCAATTTCTCTCCTCAAAGCATTGGTCTTGGCCATTGGGAAAAATTTAGAGAGGAATTTTGTGACCAACAGTTCCCATGAAGTGATAGATCCAGGTGACAAAGAATTAAGCCACGCTTTTGCCTTATCCTTCAAGGAAAAAGGGAATAAACGCAAGCGAACTGAGTCATCAGTGAAATTCTGGAACTTACAAGTAGCACAAATCTCAAGAAAATCTTTCACATGCATATAAGGATCTTCTCTATCCAATCCATGAAAAGTAGGAAGAAGATGGATTATCTGTGGTTTCAACTCAAAATGTGCAGCAGTGGTTGCAGGCAATACTATGCAAGATGGAGGGTTGGTGGTTATGGGTGAGAACAACTCCCTAAGAGTTTTTGAATCATCTCCTGTTTCTCCCATTGTGGATGAATAATCAAAACTAACAAGACGATTTTCTTTATCACGTACCCAAGTTCTCATACACCAAGCACAAAGAAATAAATTTTTTTTTTTTTAATTTAAAAAAAAAAAAATTTAACTACAACTAGTAGAAGAAAAATTCAATTAAGACATAATTTATTTTCCTAACCAAGTCCCCAGCAACGGCGCCAAAAACTTGTGAAATTTTAAATACTCGCAAGTATACGAACCGTACTGAAGTATAGTTTGACAAGAACGAGGTCGAACCCACAGGGACTTGAATGAACGTAGGAAAATTAATTAAATCTTAACCAAATTAATCCTAATCTAGTTTAATAAAAATTGGTTGTTTTGAAATTAATTAAACTAAGCAAATAATAAAATTAAGCAAATAGTTAAACTAAGCAAAAGATATAAAGCAATAAAAAGATGTAAACAATCAAGGGAAAAGAATTAAGGTTTTGGAATCCGCCTTGTAAGTCATACCATCATATATTTATGATCATTAATTTTTCCCAACTCACTACATGATAATCTAGAAATCAATCTTGCTATCATGGAAAATATCCTCATTAAAATCCTTATTTTCAAAATCAAAAGCATGTTCTTCTTCGCTTCTTAAGTATAAAACCAAATCATCAATTGTATCCATAGCCAAACAAATCACAAGATATATCCAATTCTAAAAATCAAATCATAACTTGTATCCATTGACAAACAAATCACAAACGATATCCAATTTTATAATCAAGAATTAATAAACCAAGCATTCAATTAATTAAGACAAATCCTAAATCATGAGAAAAACATGATTGAACTCATATCTAGAATCCCATCTTAGTCAATTGATATGAAGCAAGAACAATTTAAATCATTAAAGAACAACTATTGTGGGAAAAATTAAATCACATAAATATCACTAGTAATCCTTAAAAAGGTTTCATCCTCAACCCTAATTATAAATTTAGCTACTCATGGTAATTGAAATAAAACAAAAGAATAAAATACTAAACATTAAATTAGACAAATAAAATAGAGAAAGAAATAGTCACAATGCTATCATGGAGAAAAGCTACAGAGAAGCCACATGCGGCACTGCCTCTTGCTCCAATTTTCTGTTTTGCATCTCAGCCCTAGCACTAGCCTCTACTAATTTTGCCCTAAAAAGCCTTTAAATAGGTCGAGGAATCCTATTACAAGTTGAATTCCCGTTTAGAAAAAATCCCAGATTTTTAGGCTTCACTTAACCGACTATTTTGGCCCATTTAACTTCAGAATTAGGGCTCCTGTTAAACTACAAAGTTATAGCACTTTAAGTTAACTTTCCAGCCCAACTTGAATCATCTCAATTGGACATCTGAGCCGAAAGTTATCCCGAAAATACTAACTAATGTGCAGGCTGGAATCCTAATCCGAATTGGACTTGAATTTGGTGCAAATTTCCTTTGATTCCTTACTCCAATTGGACTTAAATTTAATATTCATGCCTGGCTGGATGTAAGTTGGCTTGATTCAATTGGACTAGCCCCACTTTGCATGTAAAGCCCTTCTTACCTGCAACACAAAGATATTACATAATTAGTCACAAAATAACATAAAAGTAAAGCTAAATATGTAGATATGTGAGTATTTTATTGTATATATTTCATGCACATCAGCTATCCACACTCAGCATTCGTCAAAACATGCAAGATGTCCCAAACTAGGGGCATTGGCTTGCTATGTCCAAAGTCTTTTCAATGAATAACTCTGTTATTGATTGAAAGTATTTATTTTGCAGGTACTAGGGTAAAAGGCCCACACACATCGGTATGAATAATGCCTTCCAAATCCTTGGACCTCTGGGAAGCACGTCCAAAATTTCAATTCACGGACCTCTGCAAAGCACGTCCAAACTTCAAATCCATCGGACCTTTGGGAAGCATGTCCAAACTTCAAACCGTCGGACCTCTGAGAAGCATGTCCAAAATTCAATTTCAATGGACCTCTGGGAAGCATGTCCAAACTTCAAACCCTTGGACCTCTGGGAAGCACGTCCAAAATTCCAACCCTTGGACCTCTAGAAAGCACGTCCAAAATTCAAATCCATCGGACCTCTGGGAAGCAAGTCCAAATTTCAAATCCATTGGACCTTTGGGAAGCACATCCAAACTTCAAACCATCAGACCTTTGGGAAGTATGTCCAAAATCCAATTCTATCGGACCTCTAGGAAGCACATCCAAACTTCAAATCCACGGACCTCTAGGAAACACGTCCAAAATTCAAGTCCAAAATCCAATTCCATCAGACCTCTGGGTAGCACATCCAAAATTCGAATCCACAGACCTTTGGGAAGAACGTCCAAAACTTCAAATCCATCAGACCTCTGGGAAGCATGTCCAAAATTCAAGATCACGACCGAAATCCCCATTTTGTCGTAACCACTGGTAAGCATGTCTTGTACCCATTTTTTTTTTTCACCAAAAAAAACAAAAAAAAAAAAAAAAAAAAAACAAAAACAAAGAAAAAGGTTGCATGTATGAACTACATTTGGACATGATCCTTTCACTAAGAGGTACGTACGCAATCTCCTCGGAGATTTGGTCCACATTTTGATCCACTATATGACAGTTTGCATTCTTATATGCATTCACCACGATTAAATACTGATTGCAAAGTTAAGTGTCTTTTTCATACATTGACATTTGCTCTTCTAGCTCTATCAATGAGGGGCATTCTATTGATACCTCATTTTGCAACCCGTATTTAACCTCACTTGGAGGGTAAAAGGGTAATTTTGCCTTGGAAATAAGCATCTTGATTCTGACCATTAGATCCTTAATCTCATTTCACCAAAATGATCTTGATGTTTTAACGATCAAATCGACTGGTCATAAGCTTTAATCGGACCATCCAATTGAAAGTTATCATCAAATCAAGTTTTAATGGCCAAGATGCACTATCACAAATTGAGTCCGACTATATGTGATTATGAACAATTGATTTCAATTGGTTATAAGTGTAATCAATTTGAGATCAATGATATGTCATAATTTGATTGGTTATGACTACATTTTATGGTGAGGTTGCATACACTTAATTAATTAGATAATTAAATATTAATTATTCAATGAGTAATTTGTGCAATTATCTTTTAATTAGAGTAAATTTGGAACCAATTAAGTCTGAAATGAGAGTGATTGGAGCCATTTAATTTTAATTGGGAGCTAATTTGGGATCTATTAATGTTAATTGTGCTGAAACCATTTTCTAATAAATGACCTATGCTCACCATTTCATCGATATCTCTTAGAATATTTTGAATCTGTGAATGAGGTTAATTTTCCCAAAAACTAGACATCTGAGGCTTCAATTTGAGCACAAGAACGAGACAATTTCGATCAGAATTGAATCAGATATGATTTTTCGAAATTGGCTCTACAGGCTGTTACAGCAGCTACGGGAAAACCGAATTTCGGCTTACTCCTCACTCTCACCAATCTTTCTATTTAATACACCAGATTTTCTTTAATGCTAAAATGAGGTCTAGGTTCATAATTCTTTTTCAACCCTCATTAAATATCCTTCCATTCATATTTCCTCCACCATTACTATATAAATCTTCACTCTCCTTCATTCCAAAGTACACCAAAACCCTCTCTCTTCTCCTCTCTTGAGTTCTAGGAAGTAGAGTAGTCTTGTCATATCTTGGTCTTCCTAAGACTTAAGGTATTAAGTGAGACTTGCTCTCCCTCTCCTAACTCTTCTTTTCCTCCACCCTTAGGACCTTTACCAAGAATCTCCTCATCTACTATATGGATCTTGCATGAAGATATAATCTCTTTCCCTAAATTATTTTTTGTGAGAATTTAGGATTAAAGCATGATAGTAATCATTTAAATTCTCTTGAATATGTTTGAATGCTCTTAATTGTTCTTATATGTTCTTCACATGTTCTTGGTTGTTCATCACATGTTCATGCACAACACTAGTTTTAATCTTAAATTCACATCAAAAATATGAAAAACATGTTTGTTTCAAAATTCTTTCAAATCCTTGAATTTAGGTTATCACCATCCACACACATTCACTAGAATTTATTTTTCAATCCAAATAATGTTTAATAAATTGAATTAGGGTTTATCACATGCACACACATTAAATTCAACATGCAAATTAATTGACATATTAGATAATATGATATGAATGTTGGCCACCATAGTCTAGAAGACTAGTTTCACTGGGCAATGTGGGTGCCTAACACCTTCCCACCTTGTAACATAGCCTCCGAACTTAGATCAAGGGTTAGTAGATCAAATGTTTATCCTTGCAACTTTCAATTTTTAGATTGTAACTAGGAAACAAAGCCATATACTTTATCTTAAATTGTATCTAGGACTAAAGCCATGTAATTTTCTTATGATCAATGTAAATTCAATTGAAAATTAATAAAATGTGAAATTTTTCAATTTTGGTTTTCTTATTTATCCCAATAATTAAATAAGTGGTAACTTCATTGTAAAACCCTTAATCTAAAGGGGAAAATATAATCAGTCGAACTTCCATTTTGAGAGGCAATAACACAACTCTACCCTTTCACGTGGATTTGGCCCAACATCATAAAAATGAGCCGGGGGTGCAATCTCTCACGTTGCTTTAGGAAAATTTTTGGGATTCATGGTGTCCCAACAAGGCATAGAGGCAAATCCATATAATGTAAAGGTGATAATCAAGGTCAAGTCACCAAAAACAATGAAGGAGGTATAGAGCTTGACAGGAAAAGTTGCAGACCTAAACAGATTTGTCTCTAGGGCAACAGACAAGTGCATGTCATTCTTTAAAGTATTGAAAAAAGCTTTTCAGTGGACTGACGAATGCAAGGAAGCCCTTGCCAAGTTAAAGGAGTACTTGACAAAGTCACCTCTATTAAGCCCCTCGGTGATGGGAGAGAAGTTGTATCCAACACTGTAGTACGCTCAGCACTGATCAAAGAAGAAGGGAATGTCTAGAAGCCGGTTTATTATACCAACCAGGCATTCTAAGGGGCAGAGGCAAGTTACCCAAGAATGGAAAAGATAGCTTTCGTGTTATTGGTTGCCTCTAGAAAGCTCCGCCCTTATATCCAAGCACACCCCATCGTTGTCATAACAGATTAACCCATAAGAAAGACAATGAACAAGATAGATGCAGCAGGACGACTCATTCAATGGGCAATTGAATTGGGCTAATTTGACATCGAATATTGGCCCCGAGCAGTAATCAAAGCCCAGGTACTAGCAGACTTCATTGCAGAATTCACTTACCCCTATAAGGAAGAAGAACCTCCTATGGAAACATGGACAGTCCAGATAGATGGGTCTGCCACAAAGAAAGTAAGAGGAGCAGGAGTAGTGCTCATATCTCCAGAAAAAGAAACATTGAAGTATGCAGTCAGATTGCAGTTCCCAGCAACAAATAACAAGATAGAATATGAAGCATTGCTAATTGGGCTAAGTCTAGCAAAGGCTTTAGGAGCAAAGAACCTTATCGTCCAAACTAATTCTTAGCTATTAATTGGACAAGTGAAGGGAGATTATGAAGCCAAAGAAGAAAGGATGCAAAAGTAACGACTCTCACAACACTTTGACAGTCTAGACTTTGTGCAAATTCCTCGAGCCAAAAATGCAGAAGCTATCTTTCTAACAAGATTGGCCTCGTCAGACGATCACAATGCGACCTCTGAACTATGTGTAGAGATAAGGGGGCAGCCAAGCACAGAAGGTGAACAGGTCCTGAAGATAAAAGAACAAGACGAGTGGATGACTCCCATCGTCCGTTACTTGAAAAAAGGATGGCTCCCTGAAGATAAGACAGAGGCGAGGAAGATATAGATTAGAGCATATCACTATGTCATTATTGACGATGTGCTCTACAAACAAGAATATTCACTCTCATATCTAAGATGCGCTAGTTCAGAAGAAGCAGATTATGTGCTTCGCGAGATACACGAGGGAATCTGTGGAAACCACGCTGGGGCAAGATCTTTAGTTGGAAAGGCGCTTAGAGTAGGATATTACTAGTCAACCTACAAAAAGACGCATACAACATCGTTAAAGCATGCGACAAGTGTCAACGCTTCACAAACGTCCAAACGAGACCATGAGAGATGATGAAACCCATATCCTCGCCATGGCCCTTCGCCCAATGAGGAATTGATATTATGGGTCCACTCCCTCTAGGGAAGAAGCAACTCAGATTTCTGATCATCGCAATTGATTACTTCATAAAATGAGTAGAAGTAGAAACAGTGACGACGATAACGGAGGCTAAGTCATAAGCTTTATGTGGAAAAACATCATCTATAGGTTTGGAGTCCCACATGTCATAATATCAGACAATGGAAAGTAGTTTGACAATCCTAAGTTTCAAAAATTTTGCCAAGACTTAGGAGTCAAGAATCACTACTCTTCTCCAAGACACCCTCAAGCCAACGGTCAAACAGAAGTGATGAATAGAAGCTTGCTCAAAATTATCAAAACTCGGCTTGAGGAGGTAAAGGGGGCATGGCCCGAAGAATTACAAAATGTCCTTTGGGTGTATAGGATGAGCACAAGAGTTCCAACAGGAGAAACACCATTCAGGCTGACATTTGGCATTGAGGTCGTCATACCAGTGGAAGTAGGATTAACGAGCTTCTGAGTCAAAACTTATGAAAACCAGAAAAACCAGCATAAGCTTAACAACAACCTGGACCTAATTGATGAAGTCAGAGAAGAAGCTATGAAGCGAATGGCCAAATACAAAGAAGCAATGGCCAGATACTACAACAGAAAGGTTAAGGTAAGAAGGTTCAATGCAAGAGACCTCGTCCTTAGGAAGGTGTCATAGGCAACAAAGGACCCATCCCAAGGAAAATTGGGACCCACCCCAACAGAGTCGCCAAAAATGTACGTGCAAGTTAGATTTGAGCTTATTTATGAGAGTAAAATAAGTTATCTAACAGTACATATAAATGAGAAAGCTCGAAAAGATGCATGTTTTGACATGACACTCAAACAAGAAATAAAGAAAGTGATGATAGGACATGAAAAAGACGCACATTTAAACAAGAAGAAGAAACTGATTATGAAAACAACACAGGATGTACGTGGGAAACCCTAGAGAAGGTATAAAAAATCACGGTTTGAGCAAGAACATAACATTCTTGCTCAGCGCAGCTTGTATTATGTATGAAAAAGAGAACAGTTTACAATGAAGTTCCATTTCTTTCCTATTAACTCTTCACTTTCATCTCAAAATATCTACTTAAGTTCTTGCCCTAATAGCACAACTACATGTTCCTCTTATACTCTGAGGAATATGACTGAGTACAAGGATAGGTGTCAAGTCATCATTTTCTCTTTTGGACCTTTTCACAGATGTGATATTATCTGCTGACTAAGGGATAAGAACTGTGCCAACGTGGCACTGGGACTCTTAGGTAGGTAGTTTTGCCACTGCTTAGGAGACAATTCTTGGACATTAGGAGTACTGTGATTGGTACATGTGTCTCTGAGGTGACTCATTGTGCATTCAACCAATAAGGGGTGTCCTCATAGCCTCTGACCCTGAAAAGTCACTATGTCTTTTTTGGTGAGTACTTGAGTACCATGTCAGGTGTAAATCTCACTTCCTTTCCAAGACAGTCAAGCCTTTAGCACTGACCAAGACAAAATCTTTTAGCTAACACCTACTCTCCCTTCCCTCACAGCTGCTCCACGTGTAAGGTCCGGATTCAACCACTCACGCATTCTCCCATTTGTAATCACAGAGAATTGTACCACACATTTATCAATACAAATTCACATTTATGAAACTATTTTACTTGTTTGACTTTATTTCAAACTTGAAATTTAGTCGTCCACAGTGTTATTCTGTCTTCAAAACAAAATGGGCATGTCATGGAGGTGGAGGTCATACTATATATAGCCTGGCTGTTATGGTACAATTGGAACCAATGGTGGGTGGGCAAAGCTCTGAAGATAGCAGTGAATTTGGTGCAAATAGCCTCTAATCTTGCTATGGAATTTATGGAAACTTAGAAAATAATCAGACAAGAGTGGTCATTGAAGAGTGTAGATGGAGTCCTCCTATAGCCTGTAAGTATGTATTATAAGGTAAATTTGGCTGTCAAGGAATTGCAGAACAATGCCTACTAAAAAAAGAAAATTGCATAATAGAATATGGTATGGTTCGGAGGGTAGTTTGTGATAGTGGAATTATTGGTTTCATGATATGATGCCACACTAATATTTTTCATGGATATGATGAGCAACGGAGCATATTGACCTTACTTTTGTCTATTGACGTAGAAGGCATTAGTCGTTAGGCCATTCTTTTGTTTTTGGATAAATTGTGTTGAAGCTGCCTTTCTTTGATTGAAGTCCTAATTCTCGTAATCTAGATTTTTATGCATGGTCCTGCTATTTTTATATATAAACAATTAATGGAACATTTTCAAATTCCATCAATGCTAACCATACATAACTATTTTCTTTATGAGATTTGCGAACATGTTGATAAACAACTTGAGGTTTACATAATCTTTTTATCCGTGACAATCATACTGATAATTGATCCCTATTCTATTCTATTAGTGAGATGTATGTTTCTCAAAATGTCAAAGAAACCCTTGCTTGTGGATCAAAAGCCTTGTCCCCGCAACTGTGATACTCCTTTCTTTTTTGGTTACAGTTTTTTGGTTTCATTAATAAAAAGGCCTCAATCTTGAATGGAAAATTGACATTGGTAGATGTTATGAAATGGCTTGAGACATTGCAACTCTTAAATGTTTTATTTCTTGTTTCTTTAGTTTCTACAAGCTTGTACAGGTGATACAATAATGGTTTCTCGTCACGATATAGCTTTCCAATTGTGAATTTTAGGGTCAGCATTCATATGTAATTGTCTTGGTGCCAAATGCATGAGAAAGGCTTTTGATGTTATACAGAGACCACTAAATAAGTGTACGATGAAAATAAAAATATCGTGTGATTATTATTATTATTATTTTTTTGAGGAAGAACGTAACTTAATTTATTAAGAAAAACCAGCTATGTCAGCTAATACAGCAGGAATAAAAGTGGTGGAACATCCTCCATCCACACTACAACATCCGAAACACAAATAGATGACAAGCTAACTTGTGAGCAACAATATTACCCTCTCTCTTTACATGAGAGTAGTGTAATTCATTAAAAAAATTAAACTTATGTCTAATCTCATCCAACACTAAGCCCACGGTTGAAAAGAACTTCGTATCATCATGCAAAGCCTTCACTAGCAGAAGCGAGTCAGTCTCAAGGATGGCACGTCGAAGACCCAGGTCTGAAGCGAACTCCATTGCAGTTGCAATAGCCATCGCCTCAATTTCTAAAGGGTTGTATGTCTGGGGAACCTACTTAGATAGTGAGCCCAAAACCAAGCCTTCGCTGTTACGTATGACCACCCCAATCCCTGCTCTATTCTCCTTAGTGAACCTGGCCCTGTCATAGTTAATCTTCACCAAACCGTTATCAGGTGGTTTCCATTTTTGCACCGTGAGAGGGATAGTCCGAATTGAAGAAGGGTGTGGATTAACTGCTTGGATTTCCTACAGACGTTCCTTTACCAGTTGGGTGATTAGATGCAAACTGCAGCTGGATTTATTAAATCGGACCTGGTTTCGTTGTGTCTAGATGGACCAAGCCGTGACCGAGAAGAGCTCTAGTTGGTGCTGGTGTTTGATCAGCCATGATAGCAGCTCTTTAAAGGTGATGAAGCTGAGTGAATTACAACAACTCCACAAGGTTAAGTCCTCCCAAACTACATCCAATTCACCACACGACCACAAAGCATGGAGGGAAAATTCATTAGCACAATAATAGAGATCACAGAGAGGATTTTCAATAACGGTTCGACGCGCCAAATTTTCCTTGGTGGGCAGAGAGTTTCAGCAAGCCCTCCATATAAATTTTTAACTTTGTTTGGTACCTGCAATGACCAAATACCTCGCCATAACTCCCTATCTTCCATAGATCAGGCTGCAATATCAGAAGTTTCTTCCTCCGACTTCAAGAACCGATACCCTGACTTGCTTGTAAATGTCCCTGTTTGAGTGAAGGGCCAAAAAAGCCTGTCCTCCACCCGTTGTTGCGGCAGCGGCATGGACTTGAACAGTTCAGCCTCTTCAGGAATAAAAACACCATCAATGACTGAATGGTTCTAGCGGTGTGTCGCTTCATCTATCAATATCTCAACCCTTGCATCTGCCATGGAATCAATGATGGGAGAAATTACATTGGTTGGGTGTTTCCGTGGCAGCCATGTATTCTGCCAAATATGCACAAACCTCCCATTTCCCACCCTCCACCTACAAACTCTAAGTAGCACATCTCTCCCATATAAAATACTCCTCCATGCATAGGACCCTATGGATGACTCTTTAGCCTTCATTATGGAACAATTTGGGAAGAACTGGGCTTTGAATAATTAATAGAAGAGCGAGTCTGAATTTTGCAAGAGCCTTCAAGCATGTTTTGCCAACAAGGAGTCACTGAACATTGCTAGGGCCCTAAAACCCATACCCCCCTTCATCTTTGATTTTGTCATTTCCTCCCATTTCAACTAATGAATTTTTCTTTTATCTCCTCTTTGACCCCACCAAAATTTTCCAACCATTGATTCAATCTCGTGGCAAAGTCCCAACAGAATTTTAAAGCACCCCATAGCATATGTTGGAATTGCCTGAATGACCGCTTTTATCAAGATCTCCCGCTCCGCTTGAGATAAAAGCTTCCCTTCCCAACCTTGTAATTTTCTCCAAACTTTTTCCTTGATAAAATTGAAGCTCTCTTTCTTTTTCCTTCCCGCTAGAGATGGCAACCCAAGGTATTTATCGTAATGTACAATCTCTTGTAAGCCCAAAGCCTCCTTGATCTCAACCTTAGTGCCTTCCGGAGTGGATTTACTAAAGAAAATAGTAGTTTTGTTTTTGTTCACCTTTTGGCCTAACTCCTCCTCATAAATTTCCAGAATCTCCATAATTTTTCTGCACCCCTCAATGGTTGCCCTGCAAAAAAGAAGACTATCGTCTACAAACAATAAGTGTGTTAGTTGAGGGCCATTCCAGCTAATGGATAGCCCTTTTAACTCCCCCATTCTCACAGATTGTTGTATAAGTCCATGTAAGCCTTCCGTGCACAACAAGAAGAGAAAGGGAGAAAGTGGATCCCCTTGTCTAATCCCTCTGGTAGGTTGGATGAGGCCTTGTGGTTCGCCATTGACTAGGATAGAATATGTCACTGTTTTTATGCACACCATAATTAAACCAATCCACTTCTCACTGAACCCCAATTTTCTCGTGACATTCTCCAAATACACCCACTCCCCACGGTCATAGGCTTTGGTCATATCTATCTTTACAGCCATGTAGCCTATTTTACCTGTTCTCATATTATTCATATAGTGAAGTGACTCCTAAGCAACAAGGATATTATTTGTTATCAACCTATTTTTTGTAAAGGCTGATTGGTGTTCAGAAATAATACTTGGTAAAATTTTCTTTAATCGAGCGATAATCACTTACACTTTCAGCGTTTTTGATTTTTGGGATAAGGGTGATAAAAGTGTGGTTTAACGGATGTGGGATGGTACCTAAATTGAGCTAGGATAAAACTGAATTTATGACATTAGCATCTACCACTCCCCAAAAATGCTGAAAGAACAAAGGTGGCATGCCATCAAGACCCGGGGCTTTGAGAGGTGCCATCTATTTCAAAGCTTCTTTTACTTCGAAAGCTGTAAAGGTATCAGTTAGAGCTGAGTTCATTTCTTTAGTAATCATTGAAGGAATGTGCTCTAATTAAGGCCATTGGGGATTCGGCCTTGAGGTAGAAAAGAGCTCCCTGTAATAGTTTACCAATACCAGATTTATCTCCTCTGATTCTACTCTCTATGTGTTGTTCTCATCCATAATTCCCCGGATTTTATTTTTCCTGTGTCTCTTAGTAGCCAACAATGGAAGAACTTAGTGTTATTATCCCCATTTTTTAGCCAAAGAGTACGTGATCTCTGGCTCCACAATCTTGTCTCTCTATCCAGCAGAATATTGATCTCCTCTTTTAATTCTCTAACCCGACCATTTTGCCCACTTACAATAGCAGCAGATTAGGCCTCCACCAAGAGAGCTTTTTTGTTCATTAATTCCTTCCTCACATTGCCGAAAATGTTATGGTTCCGCCATGCTAGGTTCCTGCCATAAATCTCCACCCTTTTTAGTATATCACTTTCACAATGCCCTACGGAATAGGCAGACCAAGATGCTTCCACCATTTCTGCACAACGTTCATCTAAAAGCCACATTTCCTCAAACCTAAAAATTCTTTTTTTGGCGGGAGGATCCAAACCCAATAGGTTGATCAAAAGTGGACAATGATCAGAGGAGGTACTTTGTAGGTGTTGAACAATCAAACCTAGGAATTTCATAAACCAAGCATCATTAGCCAAACCTTGGTCAAGTCATTCCCAACTTGAATGTCCATCCTCAAAATGTTTGCTCCATGTGAACCGGTTACCCACAAATCCAAGATCCAAGAACTCACATTCATCAATAACATCTCTAAAGAGTTGCATCTGTCTATGTTGTCTGATAGCCCCGCCTAGTTTCTCCTCCTGCCGAGTGAGTTCATTGAAGTCACCTGCACATAGCCATGGGGTTTGTGGATGGTGGTTTAAAGTTTGTAAATTGTCCCAAGCTTCCATTCTTTTTGATGTATCTAGTTCCCCATAAAAACTAGTGAACCTCCACTCATGTTCAAAACCCCTATCAATCCAAATGTCAATGTAGTATTGTGATGAATCGATCACCTCCAAGTTCATTGTTGACTTCCAAAATAGAACAAGACCACCACCGCGACCTTCCTTCAGAACTACCCATTTGTGTTCATAGTCAATGATTTGTTGAACTGTGTTTAGCCTTGCTTCGTATGCCAGTGTTTTGGTTAAAAACATGACAGAGAGGTCTTTTGCCCGGATCATATCTCCAAGCTCCTTTCCTGTACTCAGGTTCCCAAACTCACAACAGTTCCAAACTAGGCAATTCATTGTGATTGGCGAGGCTGAGTATCAGCCTCCACCAATATCATTTTTTGTTCTACTGCTTCCTTTGAAACCTGTTGACGTTTGTTTGGTAACGTAGGGGAGCTTTCAACTTACATGGGTGATCTTTTTCCTAAGGTTAGGGACGTATGGGCAAGGTTAACTGGGGTTGGGTGGTTGGTCTCTCAATCCTGGTCCATTTCGATTTAGGTGGTTGTGGTGAGACCCTAGGGTTTTCAGGTTTGGCACGTGGTGTAAAGGAGTCACGTGATGGGGTTAAATTTGGGGTAGGGTCCGGATTGAAAGGTTGTGGGATATTTCCATTTTGGTTAAGGTTATTTGAGTAAGGGGCACGGGTTTGTTGGTTATCACTTATGGGAGTGAGTAAAGGTTGTGGGATATTTCCTTTTTGGTTAAGGTTATTTCAGTGAGGGGCACGTGTTTCTTGGTTATCATTTATGGGCAATGACGACTCCAAGAATTTTTTTCAGGGTGTTCCTTAAGAAGCATAATTTTTTCCAGTGCCAGCTTTAGGAATTTTTCCCAAATGTATTGTTGTTTAGTTGTTTCATTAATTTGTTTGTCTTTTATAAACTATAATTTGTTATATTGTTGTTTCATTAATTATAAAATTATTAATTGTTGTTTAGCCTAACATAATTTAATTTGTTTGTCTTTTATAATGTATTGGTTAATTAAATTATTAATTATTGTTTATTAGTTGCTTTCTCCAATTAATTATTGGTTAATTAATATCCCAAACAAACAAAATTAATTAGTTCAACTAATTACTATAGTTGTTTGATACTTGGAATATCACACTATTACTTAACCCAAAAAAAAAAAAAAAAACCAATAAATTGTGCAACACAAAAAATAAATAGGCCATATAACTTAAGTCCAAGTCTAAAAAAAAGTGATTTATTACATATTTTATGACCATTAGTTGAATAGTTCAACTAGCACACAGCACACAGCACACAACCATATTTATTAATTATTAGTTGCACACTTGCACTAGCACTAGCACACTGCAAATCAGATATAGCCAATTGATTGTATCTCACCAAAAAGACACCAACACCAACACCAACACTAAAAAACAATTAATAATCTCACCAACACCGGATAAAGCCAAAAACAAGGTAAATATTAATAAAGAGAGATTGAGATGAAGAGAGAAAGAGAGAGACTGAAATGAAGAGAGAGAGAGACTAAGACAGAGAGAGATTGAGAAACTGAGACTGAGTCAGAGAGAAAAAGAGAGAGAAATACCTTGAGACCGAAGCAGGGAGGCTGAAGGCTGAGGCTGAGGCAGTGACAGTCACTAACGACCGATCTCCGATAAGGGGCGACGATGTGCTCTGGATTGCGACTAAACTGATCTCCGATGAGGGGTGAAGGTGTGCTCTGGACTACGACTAGACTGATCTCCGATGAGGGGCGACGATGTGCTCTGGACCGATCTCTGATGAGGGGAGGCGTTGCTCTGTTGCGTTGCTCTATTTTTAGGTTTGCTTTAGCGTGATTTCTAATTCAGTGATTTGAGGTTTCTGATTTAGTGATTTGCTCTGTATTGGGGTTAGGTTTTTTTTTTTTTTTTTGAGAATCCATGGGTTTGCTTCCCCTGTAATCTGTTGGGCTTGTCGTGGGCTTGATGTTGGGCTTGCCGTCCGTTAGTTTGCTTCCTCCATTTTTTTTTTTTTTTTTTTTTTTATTTTGAGAGCGTTCCAAATTTTGATTGATGGTGTTCCTAATTTTTTTTTTTTTTTTTTTTAGGTCAAGGTGTTCTTGGAAACACCTTGAGCATAACGTGGCGTCGCCACTGTTTATGGGATTGAGTAAAGGACTTGAAACCGAGGTTGAAGGTGGTAAGAAATCTCCTTTTTGGTTCGGGTGAGCTAGATTGATATTAATGGTTGGGGTTGAAATCATGGTTGAAAAAGGTAAGGAAGTTGTATTTAAAGGCTATTGGACGTTACCTGCATGGCTGGAAATTGCTGGTGATTATTTTCATTAAATGCATTGTCTGAGTCGGTTACATTCCATTTAAAGCTTCGTGTGGCTGGAAGAGAGGTGCAGCTGGCAGGGGATTGCCTATGGTATGTTAGAATGTTATGATTATTGCTTTGAATGCTTGTAATTACTACCGCCGGTGACATTGATTCCTTCCTTCCCTCTCCGTCTGTACTGCTACTCATCTGCTCCGGAGTAGTTGAACCGCCATTTTCTGCTCTTTCAACTCAGCCATGGACGGTGGGGCTGACTTTGGGGTTGAGGATTGCCTAGACTTGTAAAAGCTTGGGACCGAGACAACCTGCTTTCTTGATGGGAAAAAAGTTGTTGCTCTAAGACTTGGACCAAACTGCCTTTGCTCTAGTGTAAGAGTGCCTTCACTGTTCAGCCACACCTCGCAATCCTTATCGTCATGATCAAAGCAACCGCACCAATAGCAAATGTTCGGCAGCCTTTCGTATTTGAAGCTGACCCACACTTCCTTATCTCTTCCTATAGAAACCAATCGCCCTCTGCACAAAGGAATAGTGACGTCCAAAGACACTCTAATGCGAACAAAATTGCCCCCCTCAGTTTCCCGCTGATTGGTAGAAGGTAACACCGTTCCTCAGACTTCACAAATTTTTGCTGCAGCCCTCGCATTCATAAACTTTATTGGGAGGCCATGAACTTGCACCCAAAAAGTAGTCCTGTTGAATTGAAGCTCCTCAACTAAATTGTTCTTATCGTGCCTCTCCAGAACCATTAAGTGTTTGTTGAAACTCCACGGCTCACTCTGAATCACCTTCTCAACCTCTTCTTTGTTATCAAACACAAACAATACGATATAGTTACCCAAATTTCGGACTTGAAAACCATTCCTTGAGCGCCAAAGTGGTGCAAAAGTTTTTGCTATGGCATCCACATTAACTGCCCTCTTAGTTAAAAACTTTGTAGCCTAGAAGAACTCTTGGGATCTCAGTTCATCATCAAGACAGCAACCTGGTCCCTCCCTATCTGAAAGGGACAAACGGTTCCAATTGGAAGTTAACTCATCCATGGTAGCTGGAAATAAAAGGAAAATAGAGATATTGAAACACAAAACACACAAAAACTGTTTCCCACGAATCTCACAAAAAAGAGGAACCCCACAAGCTTTGAACTAACGTTGTTAATTCAAAGAAAGACTAACAAGTAGCATTATTTTTCTCAAAAATAAATAAAGAAGTAGCATTATTAAATTTTTTTTTTTTTTTTTAAATTTGTAGATGATCAAAAGGAACAGACTTTGCAGAAAGGTTTAGGGAGGTCAAGCCTTCAGTAATACATACATCACTAAAAAGACAATATTAAATGGCTGTGATGTAAGGATCAAAGTAGTAATCATTTAAAAGTTTTGAAAATAGATCTTCCTTTAGTAGTAAAAAAGTTTTGAGGGTAATAAAAAAAGTGGTGTAGACTTCTAATTCTATCGTAGTAACTTTCTTTTGTAAAACAAAAAATTTATAGCATTAAGAGACCCTCAAAAACTCAACAGAATTTCAACTTTCTAATAGAATTGAGTTTCTGAAAACCCATTTTTTGTAAAATAAAAACATTTATAGCATTAAGAGCCTCAAAAAATCAAGAGAATTTCAGATTTCTGAGAGTTGACTTTCTCTTGGGAATTAGTGTTTGGGGATATATTTGATGGACAAGCTAGTGGAATAAGCAATCAACAAGTCAACAACATTATTATACATCCATTAAAAAGGAGAGATATACAGGTGAGGAAAGTTTGCAATGGTGATTTGAACGTTTGTATTAAATTTAATAAAATGGAATTTATGATCCTTAACCTAAGAGGGAAGAAAATCACAAAAGATAAAAGGGAAAGTTTAATGGCATTCAGGTGTTATTGCTTCCAAAAGCCTTTAAATATATATATATATATATATATATATTGTTGGGGGTATATTTGAACCAAGCCCAAACAGAATTGGACAGAGGCTCAACAATTGGGAATCCTGTAGAAAAGGCATTAGCTTGAAGATTTTTGGACAAGGATAGATAAAGCAGAACTCCGAACCAAGCTAATTAGGCAACCTGAAAGGCTTTTCCTAGAAAAATCTACTACAACTATTGAGCTAAGCACTCTAGGGAGTATCTCACCAATCTAATGAAGTTTGGTTGGATGAATAGATAGGCACCATTACAGCCATGGTAGGATTACCTGAGGTCACAGACACCATCAGAATAGCTTGGTAAGGTAAGTTCACAATTGAGCTCTAAAGGTAACATTATGGCATATGAATATGCTCAAAATCACTTTTAGCCCCAAGCCTTCACATTGATTGCTCACCAACCCTAATCATATCACACTAAATGCTGAACAATTGGGGGTATCATTACTGTAGTCTAGAAATTTAAGAATTAATCCTATCCCTTACTCATTCCTCTCTGTTGCCCACTTGCCAGGGATGGGTAAATTACATTGGTTTAGTCAGTCCCATTATATGTTGGATTACCTAGGCGGTGTATTATGCAAACTTAATTTTCGCCATTATTACGAAAAATATGGAGTATACCTATTACTTAAGCTTTCTCATTGTTTGAACAATAGTCTTGCTTTTCTGTTCATATGCATAAAATTAGTTGGAGTTTGTGATATAAAATTTTGAAGAGTTACGGGATTGAAAGTTGCATTTGGCTTGTGAAGGCAATGATGTGACCATACTCATTGTTGTTTGTTGAACTTGAACAAGCAGAGTGAACTTAGTTGTTATTCAACAACATTAAGAAGCATGGACAAAAGACATAACAGGATACTTAACACGAAAACATAACAAATCTGGAATGTGCACATTTGTTGGTTAGGACAAAGCTTTTGTCCAAGGCTCCGCTGCAATTGACAAGACGAATGTGTAGACATGTCTGTACTGTATTACAGACAAAGCTTTTTGTCTATTGCCCTAGTGAACTCAACATTGGACCCAAGCCAAGCCAACTGATTGGAATATTGAATAAGGCCAGATTTGAATCATTTGGACCGATCTCAAACTCAATAAGGTTTAAGTCAAATCCATGGGTCGATCTTTTGTTTTTATTTAAGAGCCCAACTAATATTTTAATTGAAGCCCAACTTTCTCATAAAGAACTGCATTAGCGTTAGAGTGCATTAGGTACATAGTTTTAGAAGCCCAGTGAACATGGCTTGGGCCGGGTATCGTTTAACTTACTTGGGCTACCTTCTGAACCAATTTTGCCTTCTTTTTTTTTTTTTTGAGAAACAATTTTGCAATTTGAATAGGCACATTTTTGGTGTTTTGCATTAGGCCCCATAAAACCCTGTTTAAATAAATTTTTGCTTAGAATAGTCCTAAATTTGAACTCATTGGACAGTATCATAATAAAGATTTAAGCCCAAGCCCAGCACTGATCTTTTTTATTTGAAGAGCCTGGCGATTTTTTTTAATTGAAGCCCAAACTCGAATTTGTTTGAGCATTCATGAATGTTTAAAGCACAAACTCATCCACTATATTAACATCAGGTAAATACAAATTACAAAATCAGGTACTAGCATATGTTACTTTTATCAATAATCTAATGAATATTGGGCTTGGGGATTGACTCAAAAACATTAACACATTGTTACATGTAACTTCACTTCAAATACAATTTATATCATAACTTATTTCATAACTTGTTGAAACGATAAATTGTAAATGGTAGATGATTGCTTTCACATGAACTTACTACTAATACCATATATCCTTTCTTTTTTCATCACACAAAACCGACCTTCAAGAAGTTGCAAGAAAAAGTGTCATAAGACTACAAAAAAGAGGGTTTTTAGCCGCGTTTAAAAAACGCAGCTATAGACCCCAAAAAAGTGGCTATAGGATAGAGCCGCGTTTCCTATAGCCGCGTTTACAAACACGGCCTAAGCAGCGCAGCAATAGGCCTATGGCCGCGTTTTCAAAAACGCGGCTAAAGGTAATACCTATAGCCATGTTTTTTAGAAACGCGGCTAAAGGTCAGACCTGAAGCTGCGTTTTTAACCCGGTAGGATATATTGGGGCCTGTAGCTGCGTTTTTGAAAAACGCGACTATAGTCCCGCTTTAAGCTGTATTTAAAACGCGGCTATAGGTTTTTCTAAAAACAAAAAAAAAATTCTAGGTTTTTTTTTCCCAGAAAATTTAAAATTCAAAAAACAAAATTCAAAATTAATCACAAATCCAAAAAATTCAAAATAAAACACAAACCAGAAAATTCAAAATCAAACACAATTTACTCACAATACAAACACACCCAAAAAATTCAAAATCAAACACAAACCCAGAAAATTCAAAATCAAACACAACATATTCACAATACAAACAAATCCAAAATATAAGAACACAAACCCATTTAAACGTAATCACAATATTAGCAACACAATAGCACAAATTCAAGCACAGATCCAAAAAATTCAAAATCAAATATTGCTAGAATATCCAGTTCATTCAAAATTTTCAGCATCTCCTCCATTTTCTTACTAACTAAACATAAAATAACCAAAAAAAAAAAAAACTATAACTGATCTATTGACAAATCAGTGTGCTTGAGATGAAAAAAAAAAAAAAAAAGAGCAACAACTCCAAAGAAACAAGGGGGGGAAAAAAAGTTACCCAGTGAAGAAGGAAGAAAAAAAAAAAAAAAAGAGTTACCTAGATTTGAAGAAGGAAGAAAGAAAAAGGAAGAAAAAAAGAAGAAGCGGAGTTACCTGGATGTGAAGAAGGAAGAAAGAAAAAGGAAAAAAAAAAGAAAAAAGAAGGAAAGCAAGAAGAACCTTACAGAGGAGTAAGTGAAGAATGAAGAAAGAAAAAAGAAAGAAGGAGAAATAAGAAAAGAAGAAAGTGGGGGTAGGTGGGAAGGGGGGGGGGGGCACGTGGGAAGCTGAAGAAAAAAAAAACGCGGCTATAGCCTGCGTTTTTTGTTTGGATGTTTTAAAAATTATGATGGAAATAGGAGGAAATGATTTAAATAGACAAATTTACCCTTATTTAAAAATGGACTTGCAACATTGATCTATGATTAATTTGTTAGATTAAATAATTATTTAACCAACATTCTCATTCCTCAGCGAATTTCTGAGTTTTCTTTGTTAATTAATTTTCTTAGGAAACAAACAAAGATTAGTAGAGTAGAATTTCTCTCTCTGTTTCTTTGTTGCTCTCTCTGAGTTTGTTACGATGCCAAGCCTATATCCAAGAGCTTTGACCCAGGACTGGGAGCCAGTGGTGCTTCACAAGAACAAAGTGAGAATGGTGCAGAAGAACTATCTAGTGGAGGTGGAGAAAGCGAAGGAAGCTAAAGATGGAAGGCCATCCATGGGACTTGTGTACCGGAGTTTGTTCGCCAAAGATGGATTTCCGGTACCGATTCAAGGAATGGACAGTTGCTAGGACGTGTTTCAGTATGTCTCTCTCTCTCTCTCTTTCTCTCTCTATTTGTTTGCTCGAAAAATCCGGGAAAATACAAACAAAAATTAAAAGAAAAAAAAGAGTCTTTTGTAATTTTCTCTTTTTTATTATTATTATTGTTATTTTGGTTTTAAAACTACACGGAACAAAACAGACAAATCGTTTTCGCGACGAAAAGTTGACTGCATGTTTCTCATAACAAAAAGTTATTTTATTTTTAATAATTTACTGTGGTTTCAGAACTTTGATTTCGAATTGGATTTATTGAACTATTTTTATTTTTTAATTCATCTTAAATTTTCTCAGGAAACAAACAAAGATTAATTATATAATCGGTTTATAATTTTGTTAATTTAGATAGGGTAAATTGGAGAATTCATTTGGTCAATAATTTATTTACTCTACCCTCCTTCCAAATCTCTCCAATTTGGGGGAATTAAAAATGAGGGGTTAGAGGTAGTTGAAACCCCTCCAAACCCCTCCCTCTTCTTCCTTAAAAAACTTCCAAGCAGGGTAATTGAATTACTCGTCCTCCCTCTACTCTACTCCCCCTCCTTTTTTAAACATTCAAACAGGCCATTATTGTATTCCACATCTATAAATAATAAGAACATGCTCTGCCTCCATTCTTTGTGCTTGATATAGAGAGAGGAAATTAAGGCAAACCTTTAGGCTCTGCTTGGAAGTTCATAAGGGAAGGGAATAGAATAATCATAAGGGAATAGAATGTATTTAAGTAAAGGAAAAGAATGGAAAAGAATGGAATGGAATCAAGTTACCTTGATTGGATGTTTTAAAATAAAGGAATGAAAATGAATGGAATGTAAGTAATCTTGTTTGGGAGCAGTATGGAGAGAATGGAATAGAATCATTTTATGACAATATTACTATTAGACCCCTATTTTAAAATAAAGAGTTGAATATATAGGGGTATTTTGGGAGTTTTAGTAAAGAAATCATTAAATCTAATTTCATTCCCTCCCATTCCTCCCAATTTCAGGGAGAATGAAAATTTGTAGTTTTAAGGGAATAGAGAGGAATAAGTGTTCCTTCCTACCCATTTCATTCCCTCACACTTAAACTCCTAAACGAGGGAATGGACTTTCCATTCCCTCCATTAAAACAAGGGAATGGAAGAATATTCTAAAATGATTCTTTTTATTCCTTTCCATTCCATTTCATTTCCTCCTCCCAAGTGAGGCCTTAGTCAAAAACCAAAAACCATATCAGTGAAATGGGTAGGAAGAAATTCTTTAACAATGTTTTGGTATCATTTCAAGTTACAAATGAAACTACGGGAAAAAAAATCCATGATAAAATACTAATAGAAGCAAATGCATACACTGCTTAAAATAATAAAAGAGAGGTAAAGGCCTTTTTTATTTTATTTTATTTTATTTATAGAAGATAGAGGCGATCTAATATACTGCTTAAAAATCTAGAAGGAAGTAAAGGTGAAAAAAAAAAAGGAATAAAATTTCATTTTATATTGGGTAAATAGAGAAAGAATAAAGGATATAATTAATTTGTTATAAATAAGAGAGAGAACGTAAAAGATGTTATATTAATTAGGATGGCTGAGGTGGCTAATATATCCTTTTAGTCGCTAGATTTCCTATAGATCTGTGGTGTAAAAATGTGTAACTTTACAAGAGTTACACGAAGTGTAACTTGAACCCATCTCATATAAGGTTAGGTTCAAGTTACACTTAATATAACTTTAAGCAATGTTACATCACTTAATTTTTTTTTAATTGGATTTGAATTTTGACATATCCACTGTTAGATTACATTATTTTTGTATATTCTTAATGCTTTCAAAATTTCAAAATGGTCAAAGATCAATAGCCATGTTATCTATAAATTTTTTAAATTCAATTTTTTGTAGTTTAAAATAATACATAAAAGATGAGTTTATGAATTAAATGGCAAATTACATCTAATTGGCATGAAATTGACATGCATGTTAAGAACATATAAAACATGTAATTCAACGGTTGGATTTTCAAAATATGAATTAAATAGCAAGTTATTGGGTGATATAACATTGCTTAGAGTTGCACTAAGTGTGTGTGTATCAAAGCACAATCTTAGCTATGTATTTGAATGTGTCTATCTATTATTTGAGTAATATCAAGTGTAATTTTATAATGATTTTTTATTATCTTAATAATATTCTTTAAGAGAATGAGAAATTTGAATAATATATTTGAAACTTAAAAACTTTAGTGGTAAAGATTAAAAGAAAAAAAAAAAAGGAAACATATCAAATTGGTCATGTTTGGTTCACTTCGGTCCATCTGATCCATTTTGGTTCATTTTTGTCCAATTTGATCCTTTCAATCTACTTGGTTAACTTTGGTCCAACTTTTTCCACTTCAGTCCATTTTGGTCCAATTCAGTCCACTTCGGTCGATTCGGTTCATTTGGTCCACATCTATCCAATTTGGTCCATTCAATCTAATTCTGGTGCACTTACTTAAGAATTGAAAAAGAGAAGTTTTTGTTGAGAGTACTATAAATTTTTTAAGTAATATCAATTGTAATTATAGTATAAGTTTTGGTTATCATAATAATCTCCTTAAGAGTATGAGAATTTGAATAATAACTTTAAAACTTAAAAATTTTAGTTATACCAAAAGAAATTAGTAAAATATAATGCATAATAACAATAGTTAGAAGAATATGAACCATTTCAAATAATAATAATAATAAATAACGTAAAAAATTACAAATTATATATTTGTAAGAATAGAGTGATGAAAAATACTTTTTGAAATTATTTAATTTTTAGGAATAACAAATTATCTACAATAAAATTTAGAGAATAAATTAAAAATATTTAGTATAAGTTTGTTATGAGTTTTGATTCTCATGATAATCTCCTTTAAGAAAATGAAGAATTTAAATAATTTATTTGAAATTTAAAAAGCTTAGTTGTACAAAAAAAAAAAAAGTATACAATAACATAATTTCGAAGAATATGAACCAATTTATACAGGAATAATATCAATCAAATACACACCCAAAATAATAGAATGATATATTGGTAGAGATAGAAACATAAAAATAATTTTAGAAATTTTTTTAATTTTTAGGGAGAACAAAATTATCTTCAACAAATTTTAGAGAACAAATTATACATTATATTACAAATTATACATGGACCAATGAGCACAAGATACTGGGCCCAATGAGCATGAGATAATGAAAAATTCTAATGGAGTGGAGCGCACAAGACAAGCAAAATTTTTTATTTGAGGTACGTAATTTTTATTGGGATGATCTTAATCTTTTCAATATTGCCCCAACCAAATTATGAGAAGATGTGTCCCAAATGATGAAATTGTTAACAGCACCAGAAACCCTTATCGAAGAACAACGTTAAGCTTGCTCTACTACATATCACAATTAAATAAACAAATTTGAAATGATTAACCATCTTCACCAAAAACATACTAAAAAAAATGAAACGTCAGCAAAATCTTATCATATGAAATACCTACAACTCATTCATTTCCTCATCGGTGGGTGAATGTTCCATCAATCAATATGCAATCCTATAACAGTGACTGGCCATTCCTTTCCTGTAGGGGAAATTGTCTATTAGTAGCACCTGAGAGTCACAAAGTTCAGTCAGGCCGACCCAACCTAATTTGATGCCTAATGTGAAAGATTTATGTAGGGCCTTTTATATATAAATATTAATTAAATAAAATTATTTAATATTAATCAAATTGAGGTTAATTTTATGTATTAAATACATAATTTAATGAATAACATTAACTAAAACTAAGGTTAATTTCATATAGAGAATTGAATATCATAGTTGAAAAATAAATTTAATAAAAAGAAAAAATATATTATTTTTTGAAAAGAAATTAATTTATCTTGGATATCTGACGATACATAATTAATTACATTTATAATCTATGATATTAATTGATGTGTGGTTTTGTAGTAGATTAGTTTACAAATATTAAAATTTCAAATTACAATGGGAGATTAATAATCATTGATGATCTAACACATTTGCAAATTTCTTTTAAGTCCTTGTTAGAAATAAAAAAGGAAAATGCTAAAGGTACAACAAAATGTTCACAATATAATGTGATAATAACAGTAATTGATGAGCTTCAATAATGTAATTAATGTATACTTAAAATACTTTTTTGTGATTGGTAACATGTCAGTTTGTAAATCTATAGTAAAATTTGTGATATCACTAACATCACTAATAATAAAAAGTGCACAACCATTTGAAAAAAATCATATTTTTTACAAAATTTTGGGTCTTCTACAATGGAATGGGGGCCTTTTTTTGTAAAGGATAAATATTTTTTGTGGTTGGGGCTTTAGGCCTAAGCCTTGGGCCGGCCCTGAGTTCAGTTTTAGAGAAGCTTCAGAGGCAAGATTCAGTTTTGGGCGAGAAGACTTATTGGTGAGGTATAGGATCCATTCCTTAAGAGACCAAACTTAAGCAATGTTCTATATAATGAAATTCTGATATTTAGCAATTTCAAAAAGTAGGACATAGATGAGCATACACAAAACAAATCTTTTTTTTTTTTGAAAGGTAAACCGTACACAAAATAAATCTTAACTTGCCAATGATATCTAATGGATTGATTTTTCATATTGCTGAGGTATAGGAATAAATTGAACTAATTTTAGCACTAACCTCAAGATTGATTCCCACAGACACTCTCATGGTCAACCATTCAACATGGATGAGCTCAAAGAACCTTTGACAAGAGTTTGAAGGTAATTGCAATTGTCATTTGAGAAGAAAGTCTAGATGCCAACTCAATATATATATATATATGTATGTATTTAGATTGTCTTATAACATATCACCTTCACCTTTGATCATAAACACAATCTTTTTTGTAATTACTCACTAAATATTGTCCAAAAAAAGAGTAGATGCAAACATTCATAGTATGTACATGTGTCAGCAAACATGTTAAATTAAGCATGAAGTTCTTTTCAAAAAAATCTCAACATTGAAAGGGAACTGTACTTGATATGTAAATATTCAACTCTAATTATTCTACAATGCAACCTTTGCTTTAACTCAAAATAAGAGATAATGGAAAGGAGCAAACTTTCTGAAAGATTTTGGAACATAATGGAAAATGGCATAGGACATTTCTTATGGGATTATGGGGGTATCCTTTTAGTCAAATATGAAGGGACTATGCTTTTACTCGGTTGAGCTAGGTGATAAAGTGTAATTAAAGTACGTGTGTGTTTAGCAGTTAGATTGTTTCTAAAATAAAATAAAAAATAAAAAATAAAAAAACTTAAAATCTTACAATTTTACGATCCTATGGATTAACTTAGATAATAAAAATCCCAACAGAATCATGGTCAAGATTGTAGGATCCTGGTCCCTCTTACAGACTTTTACCAACCAAATTACAAGATATTGAACTGTTATCTAGTGAGGTATACACAAGGGACTTAAAAGATGCAGAGATCATTTAATTGTTTTAAATTTTGAATGAGCATAGAGTAATGATTGGTTGGATTGGTCAAGGGCCTGGTTGGAGCTATTGCTGATTAGTACTTGTTTGATTGGGCTCATGTGTTGGGTCTTACAAATTGCTACTTCCTTTTAGAATTCACATATTCACTTACATTTTGTGCAGAATTCTTTTGTAAATCTCTTAGGTTACAGTATGCTCATCATTGTGTTGTGAGCATGAAGTAATCTATTATTTTAATAAAATATTGTTCCCTATAAGGGGAAAAAATGATTCGTTCTTTTGGGAAGAGGTGTTTATGATGCATATTCCAAATTAATCACGGTATTGGATATTGTTACAATTATAAGCAAAGAGAGAATTTGGCAAAGGTTTGACATTTTTTGCAACATTTGTTATCTAGGGTAATGGTACAATGTTGTATTTGAAATTTTTATAGGTACAATGTTGTTGAGTGTCTTTACAACCCTCGCACAACGCAAATACTAAACACGAATGCAGAGAGAGAAACTTAGCAAACCCAGTAAATGGATCTTAAATTCTTGGATCTTGATTGCAGTAAGTAACAATAAAATTAGAAAAATTCAATGCCTTAGACTGCAGTAGCCAATGGCAATCCCATAACAGTATAACAAGAAAAATAGAAGACCAACCCATATAGTAAAATTGCTTGCCAAGTACATACACAACAAAAATACAGCATAATGAGAAACTATAACATAGCAAATTCAAAAACAAGACCATCCTGGAAATTGCAAATGCAAAGAATACCCATCATATTTTGAACAAAAAAGTTCATAATTTGGGACCAACCCAATTGTCATAATGCAATAATTTCAATGTTACATGGCAATTCAAATCACTATTACATTATAAAACTATTATGAATGTGGTATTTCTCAAATATAGCAATTGACAATGTGATCCACAGAGAATTGGAATCTTATTAGAGAATTCACATTGGGTGTGTTAAAAACTTAAAAATAACCAAAATGCTATTTTAGCACCCTAAATACCAAAAAAAAGGCGCTGTCCAATGAGCTATAGCTATTTTTTTTTTTTTAACTTGCTGCTATAGAAAATTTCAACAACATTGAAATTTTCTTTTGCTCATAATAAACATAAACTCTCTCAAGCCAAAGCCCAAAAAGCCATATAAAAAGCCTAACTCAAAATAAAAAGAAACAAATTCACATGCTTAGCTTGTTTTTTCTTTTTTTGAATAAATTGTTTACATGTTGATGGATTTTGCCTATGTTTACGTACTCATGCATTTTCCATGTATAAAATTTTAATAAAAAATAAAAAGTGGAAAATTGAATTAATGAACTTAATATAAATTTTAATAAAGTTCCAAATAAAATGACAAGCTTTATTATTAAAAAAACTAAAGTCTGGTTCTTTTGTAAATAAACCAGCACCAGCGTGTGGGGAAATTTCCAAACTAGGTTGCTTATCAACTTTATCAAAATAAAAATATTTTCTTTAACATTTTATAGAATTGTCAAATGACATTGTTTTAACATTTATAGAATTTAAACCATTGGCTTTCTTGTTGTTTATTTGTGTCTTTCGGTATGAGAAAAATGCTTGGAGAGCGCTCATTATACTATGCAATGCTATGGAGTGAGGTACGATGTAATGCTATGGAGTGAGGTAAGCCCCATTACATTTGTCATGCAATTTGCTTTCCTAGTAAATGCACTGCAATCTTATGCTTAGTTATGCTTTTTAGTCTTGTTTTCTATAATAAAGTGTTCACATGTTTATTCATATTGCATATGCTTGCATGTTCATGCATTTGCCTTGTCATATCCTAATCACATGCTCATGCATTTTCCCATGTCATTCTCTTGGGTAGGTAATACAAGTTCACATGCTCAATAATGAACCAAATGCCAAAATTTTTAGTTATCCTGTAAATGTTGAAATTTGGGATTAGCTGCAAATGAAGATGCTAATTTTTAAACAAATCTAGACGATCAAAAAATCTAATGTACATAATTTTTCATTGAATTTTCACGATTTTATATGTTTAACGAATTTGAATTTTTCTACAAATCTGGACTATCTGTACATCTAATGTACATAATTTTCCATTAGATTTCCACAATTTTTTACATTCAACAAATATATATATATATATATATATTTTACAAATCCGAACGATCAATACATCTAATGTACACAATTTTTCATTGAATTTTCACGATTTGGTACGTTCTTTGATTTTCCATTGAATTATCACGAATTTGTACATTCAACAAATTCGAATTTAAAAAAAAGAATTGAACGATCTTTACATCTAATGTACATAATTTTCCAATGAATTTTCACTATTTGGTACGTACTTTGATTTTCCATTGAGTTTTCACAATTTTGTTCATTTAATGATTTCAAATTTTTCAACAAATTCGAATGGTCAATACATTAGTACACAGTCTTCCATTTAATTTTTACGATTTTGTACATTTAACAAATTCAAACTTTTCAACAAATTCAGACTATCTGTACATCTAACTTACATAATTTTATTTTATACTTTCAAGATTTTATACATTCAACGAATAAATTTTGTTTTTTACAAATTCGAACGATCTGTAGATCTAATGTACACAATTTTCTCTTGAATTTTCACAATTTTGTACTTTCCACGAAATCAATTTTCTCAACAAGTCCAGAATATTTGTACATCTAATGTACACAACTTTCTATTGAATTTTCACGATTTGGTAAGTTCTTTGATTTTCCATCGAATTTTCACAAATTTGTACATTTAACAAATTTGAATTTTTTTACAAATTCGAACGATCTCTATGTCTAATGTACAAAATTTTCCATTGAATTTTCACGATTTGTACATTCAACAAGTTCATACGATCTGTACATCTAATGTACATAATTTTCCATTGAATTTTAATGATTTTGTACTTTCAGCAAAATTAAATTTCTGACCAAGTATGGACTATCTGTACATCTTATGTACACAATTTTCTATTGAATTTTCACGAATTGGTACGTTCATTGATTTTCCATCGAATTTTCATGAATTTGTATATTCAACGAATTCAATTTTTCTACAAATTCGAATGATTTGTACATCTAATGTACACAATTTTCCTTTGAATTTTCACAATTTTGCACTATCAACGAAATCAATTTTCAAAACAAGTTCGGACTATTTATACATCTAATGTACACAATTTTTCATTGAATATTCATGATTTGGTACGTTCTTCGATTTGCCAGCGAATTTTCATGAATTTGTACACTTAACGAATTCAATTTTTTTTTACTAATTTGAACAATCTATACGTCTAATGTACAAAATTTTCCATTGAGATTTCATGATCTCGTACATTCAACTAATTCAAAATTTTAAACAAATTCATATGATTTGGTAAATCTAATGTACATAATTTTTCATATAATTTTCATGATTTGTCACATTCTTCAATTTCCTTTTGAGATTTCACAATTTCGTACATTCAACGATTTCGAATTTTTCATCAAATCTGGATGATTAGCACATTAGTACACAAAACCATCAAATTTTCAAGATTTTGTACATTCAATGAATATGAATTTTTAAACAAATTTGAACGATCTGTGCATCTAATGTATATAATTTTCTAATGAATTTTCACGATTTGGTACGTTCTTCAATTTCCCATTGAATTTTCACAATTTTACACATTCAACGAATTCGAATTTTTCAACAAATTTTGAATATCTGTACATCTAATATACACAATTTTCCCTTGAATTTTATGATCTGTACATCCATTGAATTTTCACGATTTTGTACAGTCAACAAATTCGAATTTTTAAACAAATGCATACAATTACATCTAACGTACATAATTTTCCATTAAATTTTTATGATTTTGTACTTTCAATGAAATCAAATTTCTCAACAAGTCTGGACTATCTGTACATCTTATGTACACCTTCACCATTTGGTACGTTCATTGATTTTCCATCAATTTTTTTTCGAATTTGTACATTCAATGAATTCGAACTTTTTTACAAATCCGAATGATCTATACATTAAATGTAAACAATTTTATCATTGAATTTTCAAGATTTTGTACTTTCAACGAAACCAATATTCTCAACAAGTTTGAACTATTTATACATCTAATGTACACAATTTTCCATTGAATTTTCATGATTTGGTATGTTCTTTGATTTTCCATCAAATTTTCATGAATTTGTACATTCAACAAATTCGAATTGTTAAACAAATTCGGATGATCTGTACATCTAATGTATATAATTTTCCATTCAATTTTCACGATTTAGTACGTTCATCAATTTTCCATTGTATTTTCACGATTTTACACATTCAACAAATTCGAGTTTTTGAACAAATTTTGAATATCTGTACATCTAATGTACACAATTTCCCTTGAATTTTCACGATTTGTATGTCCATTGAATTTTCACGATTTTGGATGTTTAATGAATTCAATTTTTTTAAAAAAATTGATATGATCTATACATCTAATGTACATAATTTTCCATTTAGTTTTCATGATTTTGTACTTTCAATGAAATCAAATTTCTCAACAAGTCTAGACTATTTGTATATCTTATGTACACAATTTCCATTGAATTTTCATGATTTGGTATGTTTTTCGATTTTTCATCAAATTTTAATGAATTTTTACATTCAACGAATTTGAATTTTTAAACAAATTCGGGCGATCTATACATCTAATATACATAATTTTCCATTGATTTTCACGATTTGGTAAGTTCATCAATTTTCCATTAAACTTTCACGATTTTACACATTCAATGAATTCGATTTTTTCAACAAATTTTGAATATCTGTACATTTAATGTACACAGTTTTCCCTTGAATTTTCACAATTTGTACATCCATTAAATTTTCACGATTTTCTTCATTCAACGAATCCAAATTTTTAAACAAATTCATACGATTTGTTCATCTAATGCACATAATTTTTCATTGAATTTTCATGATTTTGTACTTTCAATGAAATCAAATTTCTGAACCAGTCTTGACTATTTGTACATCTTATGTACACTTTCACGATTTGGTACGTCCATTGATTTTCCATCGATTTTTCCCGAATTTGTACATTCAACGAATTCGAACTATTTTACAAATCCAAATGATCTATACATTTAATGTACACAATTTTCAATTGACTTTTCACGATTTGGTACTTTCAACAAATACAGATTTCTCAACAAGTTCGGACTATTTGTACATCTAATGTACAAAATTTTCCATTGAATTTTCCTGATTTACTACGTTCTTCGATTTTCTATCGAATTTTCACTTATTTGTACATTCAACGAATTTGAATTTTTTAACTAATTCAAACAATCTATATGACTAATGTACAAAATCTTTCATTTAATTTTCATGATTTTGTACATTCATCGAATTTGAATTTTTAAACAAGTTCATACGATCGATACATCTAATGTGCACAATTTTTCATTCAATTTTCACAATTTGGTACGTTCTTTAATTTTCTATTAAGATTTCAGGATTATGTACATTCAACGGTTTTGAATTTTTCCATCAAATCATGATGATTAGTACATTAGTACACAATTTTCTATTAAATTTTCACGATTTTGTACATTTGAAGTATTTTAATTTGTAAACAAATTTGGACGATCTGTACATCTAATGTAATTAATTTTCCATTGAATTTACTTAATTTGGTACGTTCTTCAATTTTCCTTTGAATTTTCATAATTTTACACACTGAACGAATTTGAATTTTTCAACAAATTTGTACTATTTGTACATCTAATGTACACAATTTTTCTGTGAATTTTCACAGTATTGTACTTTCAACGAAATCAAAATTTTCAATAAGTTTGGAGTATTTGTACATCTAATGTACACAATTTTCAATTGAATTTTCACGACTTGGTACGTTCTTCGATTTTCCATCAAATTTTCACGAATTTGTACGTTCAAAGAATTCAATTTTTTTTATAGATCCGAACGATCTATATGTCTAATGTACAAAATTTTCCATTAAATTTTCAAGATTTTGTACATTCAATGAATTCAAAGTTTTAAACAAATTCGTATGTTCAATACATCTAAAGTGCACAATTTTGCATTCAATTTTCACGATTTGGTACATTCTTTGATTTTCCATTAAAATTTAACTATTTTGTACATGCAATGATTTCGAATTTTTCATCAAATTAGGATGATTTGTACATTAGTACACATTTTCTATTGAATTTTCACGATTTTGTACATTTGACGAATTCAAATTTGCAAACAAATTTGGACAATTTGTACATCTATTGTAATTAATTTTCCATTAAATTTACTAAATTTGGTAGTTCTTCAATTTTCCTTTGAATTTACACGATTTTACACACTCAACGAATTCATATTTTTCAACAAATTCGTACTATCTATAAATCTAATGTACACAATTTTTTCGTGAATTTTCACAATATTGTACTTTCAACGAAATCAAAATTTTCAACAAGTCTAGAGTATTTGTACATCTAATGTACACAATTTTGAATTGAATTTTCACGACTTGGTACGTTCTTCGGTTTTCCATCAAATTTTCACGAATTTGTACGTCCAAAGAATTTGAATTTTTTTACAAATTCGAACGGTTTGTACTTCTAATGTATAAAATTTTCCATTGAATTTTCACAATTTTGTACATTCAATGAATTTGAAGTTTTAAACAAATTCGTACAATTGGTACATCTAATTTGCGCAATTTTCAATTCAATTTTCACGATTTGGTATATTCTTTGATTTTCCATTAAGATTTCACGATTTTGTACATTCAACGATTTCAAATTTTTCATCAAATCAGGATGATTAGTACATTAGTACACTGTTTTCTATTGAATTTTCACAATTTTGTACATTCGATGAATTCAAATTTTCAAACAAATTTGACAATCTGTACATCTGATGTAATTAATTTTCCATTGAATTTACTTAATTTGGTACGTTCTTCAATTTTCCTTTGAATTTTCATGATTTTACACACTGAACGAATTCGAATTTTTCAACAAATTCGTACTATTTGTACATCTAATGTAAACAATTTTTCCGTGAAATTTCACAGTATTGTACTTTCAATGAAATCAAAATTTTCAACAAGTCTAGGGTATTTGTACATCTAATGTACACAATTTTCAATTGAATTTTCACGAATTGGTATGTTCTTCGGATTTCCATCAAATTTTCACGAATTTGTACATTCAAAGAATTCAATTGTTTTTACAAATCCGAACGATCTATACGTCTAATGTACAAAATTTTCCATTAAATTTTCAGTATTTTGTACATTCAATGAATTCGAAGTTTTAAACAAATTCATATGTTCGGTACATCTAAAGTGCACAATTTTTCATTCAATTTTCACGATTTGGTACATTCTTTGATTTTCCATTAAAATTTAACGATTTTGTACATGCAACGATTTTGAATTTTTCATCAAATCAGGATGATTAGTACATTAGTACACTGTTATTGAATTTTCACGATTTTGTACATTCGACGAATTCAAATTTGCAAACAAATTCGGACTATTTGTACATCTAATGTAATTAATTTTCCATTGAATTTACTCAATTTGGTAGTTCTTCAATTTTCCTTTGAATTTACACGATTTTACACGCTCAACGAATTCGTATTTTTCAACAAATTTGTATTATCTGTACATCTAATGTACACAATTTTTCCTTGAATTTGCACAGTTTTGTACTTTTTTTTTTTTTTTTTTTTTTGAGAAACTCACAGTTTTGTACTTTCAATGAAATCAAATTTTTCAACATATCCAAAATATTTGTACATCTAATGTACACAACTTTCAATTGAATTTTCACAACTTGGTACGTTCTTCGGTTTTCCATCAAATTTTCACGAATTTGTACGTTCAAGGAATTCGAATTTTTTTATAGATCTGAACGATCTGTACTTCTTATTTATAAAGTTTTCATTGAATTTTCATGATTTGGTATGTTCGTCAATTTTCCATTGAATTTTCACCATTTTACACATTCGACGAATTCGAATTTTTCAACAAATTTTGAATATCTATACATCTAACGTACAATTTTCACTTGAATTTTCACGATATATACATCCATTGAATTTTCACGATTTTGTGCATTCAACCAATTCAAAATTTCAAACAAATTCATACTTTCTGTACATCTAACGTACATAATTTTCCATTGAATTTTCAAGATTTTGTACTTTCAACGAAATCAAATTTCTCAACAAGTCTAGACTATCTGTACATCTTATATACACCTTCACGATTTGGTACGTTCATTGATTTTTCATCAATTTTTCTTGAATTTGTACATTCAATTAATTCGAACTTTTTTAAAAATCCGAATGATCTATACATTTAATGTACACAATTTTCCTTTGAATTTTCATGATTTTGTACTTTCAACGAGAACAAATTCCTCAACCAGTTCAGACTATTTGTATATCTAATGTACACAATTTTCCACAGAATTTTGCATGATTTGGTACATTCTTCGATTTTCCATCGAATTTTCACTTATTCATACATTCAACGAATTCAAATTTCTTTACTACTCCAAATGATCTGTACGTCTATGGTACAAAATTTTCCAATGAATTTTCACAACTTTGTACATTCAACGAATTCGAAGTTTTAAACAAATTCATACGATTTGTAAATTTAATGTGCACAATTTTTCTTTCAATTTCACGATTTGGAATATTCTTCGATTTTCCATTAAGATTTCACAATTTTGTACATTCAACAATTTCAAATTTGTCATCAAATCAGGATGATTAGTACATTAGTACACAGTTTTCTATTGAATTTCCACGATTCTGTACATTCGATGAATTTGAATTTTTAAACAAATTTGGACGATCAGTACATCTAATGTAATTATTTTTTCATTGAATTTACTCAATTTGGTACGTTCTTCAATTTTCCTTTGAATTTTAACGATTTTACACACTCAACGAATTTGAATTTTTCAACGAATTTGTATTATTTGTACATTGAATGTACACAATTTTCCCTTGAGTTTTCATGGTGTTGTACTTTCAACGAAATCAAATTTTACAACAAGTCCGGAATATTTGTACATCTAATGTACTCAATTTTCAATTGAATTTTCACGACTTGGTACGTTCTTTGGTTTTCGATCAAACTTTCACAAATTTGTACGTTCAAAGAATTTAATTTTTTATTTTTACAGATCCGAATGATCTATGTATCTGATGTACAAAATTTTCCATTAAATTTTCAGGATTTTGTACATTCAATGAATTTGAAGTTTTAAACAAATTCATATGTTCGGTACATCTAAAGTGCACAATTTTTCATTCAATTTTCACGATTTGGTACATTCTTCGATTTTCCATTAAAATTTAACGATTTTGTACATGCAACGATTTCGAATTTTTCATCAAATTAGGATGATTAGTACATTAGTACACTGTTTTCTATTGAATTTTCATGATTTTGTACATTCGACGAATTCAAATTTGTAAACAAATTTGGGCGATCTGTACATCTAATATAATTAATTTTCCATTGAATTTACTCAATTTGGTATGTACTTCAATTTTCCTTTGAATTTCCCAAATTTACACACTCAACGAATTATAATTTTTCAACAAATTCGTACAATTTGTATATCTAATGTATACAAAAATTCCCTGAATTTTCACAATTTTATACTTTCAACAAAATCAAATTTTTCAACAAGTCCGGAATATTTGTACATCTAATGTACATAATTTTCATTGGATTTTCACGACTTGGTATGTTCTTTGGTTTTCGATCAAATTTTCACGAATTTATACTTTCAAAGAATTGAAATTTTTTAATAGATCAAAACGATCTGTATGTCTAATGAACAAAACTTTCCATTGAATTTTCACAATTTTGTACCTTCAATGAATTTGAAGTTTAAAACAAATTCATACGATCGATACATCTAATGTGCACAATTTTTCATTCAATTTTCACGATTTGGTACATTCTTCAATTTTCCATTAAGATTTCACCATTTGGTACATGCAACGAATTCGAATTTTTCATCAAATCAGGTTGATTAATACATTAGTACGCAGCTTTCTTTTGAGATTTCATGATTTTGTACATTCGATGTATTCAAATTTGTAAACAAATTTGGACGATCTGTACATCTAATTTAATTAATTTTCCATTGAATTTACTCAATTTCGTACGTTCTTCAATTTTCCTTTGAATTTTCACGATTTTACACACTCAATGAATTTGAATTTTTCAACAAATTCGTACTATTTGTACATCTAATGTACACAATTTTTCTTTGAATTTTCATAGTTTTATACATTCAACGAAATCAAATTTTTCAACAAATTTTGAATGTCTGTACATCTAATGTACAATTTTCCCTTGAATTTTCACGATATGTACGTCCATTGAATTTTCACGATTTTATACATTCAACGAATTCAAATTTTTAAACAAATTCATACAATCTGTATATCTAACATACATAATTTTCCATTGTACATCTAATGTATACACAATTTTCCGTAGAATTTTCATGATTTGGTACTTTCTTTGATTTTCCTTCGAATTTTCACTTATTCATGCTTTCAACAAATTCAAATTTTTTTACTAATCCGAACGATCTATACGTCTAATGTACAAGATTATCCATTGAATTTTCACGATTTTGAACCTTCAATGAATTCAAATTTTTAAACAAATTCATACAATCAATACATCTAATGTGCACCATTTTTCATTCAATTTTCACGATTTGGTACGTTCTTAGATTTTCTATTAACATTTCATGATTTTGTACAATCAACGATTTCAAATTTTTCATCAAATCAGGATGATTAGTACATTAGTGCATAGTTTTCTATTGAATTTGCATGATTTTGTACATTCAACGAATTCGAATTCGTAAACAAATTTAGACGATCTATACATTCAATGTAAATAATTTTCCATTGAATTTACTCCATTTGGTACGTTCTTCCATTTTACTTTGAATTTTCATGAATTTAAACATTCAACGAATTCGAATTTTTCAACAAATTCTTACTATCTGTACATCTAATGTACACAATTTTTCCTAGAATTTTCACGGTTTTGTACTTTCAACAAAATCAAATTTTTCAACAAGTCCGAAATATTTGTACATCTAATGTACACAATTTTCCATTGAATTTTCACGATTTGGTACATTCTTCGGTTTTCCATCAAATTTTCACAAATTTGTACATTCAACAAATTCGAATTTTTATACAAATTCGAATGATCTGTACATCTAATGTACAAAATTTTCCATTGAATTTTCACTATTTTTAATCATATTCATGCGATCTGTACATCTATTGTGGATAATTTTCCATTTAATTTTCCTGATTTTAGACTTTTAACAAAATCAAATTTCTCAACAAGTCCGAACTATCTGTACATCTTATGTGCATAGTTTTCCACTGAATTTTCGAGATTTGGTACATTCATTGATTTTCCATCGAATTTTCACAAATTTTTGCATTCAACGAAATTTATTTTTTTTACAAATCCGAATGATTTGTATATCTAATGTGCACAATTTTCCATTGAATTTTCACGATTTTGTACTTTCAACAAAAACAAATTTCTCAACAAGTCCTAAATATTTTCACATCTAATGTACCCAATTTTGCATTGAATTTTCATGATTTGGTATGTTCTTTGATTTTCCAACTAATTTTCACGAATTTGTACATTCAACGAATTCAAATTTTTTAACTAATCTGAATGATCTATTTGTCTAATGTACGAAACTTTCCATTGAATTTGCATGATTTTGTACATTTATCAAATTTGAATTTAAAACAAATTCATATGATATGTACATTTAATTTACAAAATTTTCCATTTAATTTTCAAGATTTGGTATGTTCTTCGATTTTCCATTGAGTTTTTACAATTTTGTACATTCAAAGATTTCGAATTTTTCGTCAAATCTAGATGATTAGTACATTAGTACACAGTTTTCCATTGAATATTCATGATTATGTACATTCAACAAATTTCGAGTTTTTTAGCAAATCCGAATGATCTATACATCTAATGTACATAATTTTCTATTGAATTTTCACAATTTTGTACTCTCAACGATTACAAATTTCTCAACAAGTCTGGACTATTTGTACATCTTATGTACACAATTTTCCATTGAATTTTCTTGATTTGGTACATTCATTTATTTTCCATCGAATTTTCACGAATTTGTACATTAAACTTAATCGATTTTTTTTTACAAATCCAAATGATTTGTATATATAATGTGCACAATTTTCCATTGAATTTTCACAATTTTGTACTTTCAATGAAAACAAATTTCTTAACAAGTTCTGAGTATTTGTACATCTAATGTACACAATTTTATATTGAATTCTCATGATTTGGTATGTTACTCGATTTTCCATCAAATTTTCTCGAATTTGTACATTCAACGAATTTGAATTTTTTACTAATCTGAACGATCTATACGTCTAATGTACAAAATTTTCCATTGAATTTTCACGATTTTGTACATTTAATGAATTTGAATTACTAAACTAATTCATATGATCTGTACATTTAATGTTCATAATTTTTCATTTAATTTTCACGATTTGGTACGTTCTTCGATTTTCCTTTGAGATTTCCTGATTTTGTACATTCAAAGATTTTGAATTTTTCATCAAATCTTGATGATTAGTACATTAGTACCTAACTTTCCAAATCTTGATGACTAGTAAATAGTTTTCATACAATCTGTACATTTTCTTGTGAATTTTCATAAATTTGTACTTCTAATGAATTCAAAATTTTTAACTAATCTGAACAATCTGTACATCCTATGTACAAAATTTTCCTTTGAATTTTCTCGATTTTGTAGATTCTACGAATTTGAATTTTGAAACAAATTCATCCAATATGTACATCTAATGTACATAATTTTTCATTTAATTTTCATGATTTGGTACGTTCTTCGATTTTCCATTGGGATTTCACGATTTTGTACATTCAAAGATTTCAAATTTTTCATCAAATCTTGATGATTAGTACACAGTTTTTCATTGAATTTTCACAATTTTGTAGATTCAACGAATTCGAATTTTTTATCGAATCTGGATGATCTATATATTAGATGTACATAATTTTCCATTGAATTTTCATGATTTTACACATTCAATGAATTCAAATTTTTCAACCAATTTATACTATTTGTATGTTTAATGTACACAATTTTCACTGGAATGTTCACAATTTTGTACTTTTAACAAAATCAAATTTCTCAACTAGTCCAGAATATTTGTACATCAAATATACAAAATTTTCCATTGAATTTTCATGATTTGGTACGTTTTTCAATTTTCCATTGAATTTTCATGAATTTGTACATTCAATGAATTCTAATTTTTTTACAAATTCGAACGATCTGTATGTCTAATGTAGAAAATTTTCCATCGAATTTTCACAAATTTGTACAGTCAACGAATTCGAGTTTTTTTTACAAATCCATACGATCTATCTGTACGTCTTATGTACACAATTTTCCATTGAATTTTCATGATATGATTTGGTACATTCATTTATTTTCCATGGAATTTTCACGATTTTGTACATTGAACGAATTCGAATTTTTTTACAAATCCAAATGATCTGTACATCAAATATACACTATTTTCCATTAAATTTTCACTATTTTGTACCTTCAAAGAAAACAAATTTGTGAACTAGTCCAGACTATTTATACATTTAATGTACTATATTTTCCATTGGATTTTTATGGTTTGGTACGTTCTTTGATTTTCGATTGAATTTTCATGAATTTGTACATTCAACGAATTCAATTTTTTTTGCTAATCTAAACGATCTGTACGTCTAATGTACAAAATTTTCCAATGAATTTTCACGATTTTGTACTTTCAACGAATTTGAATTTTTAAACAAACCTGGATGATTTGTACATAGAATGTACATAATTTTCCAGTGAATTTTCATGGTTTTACACATTCAACAAATTCGAATTTTTCAACAAATTCGCACTATCTGTAAATCTAATATACACAATTTTCCCATGAATTTTCATGATTTTGTACTTTCAATGATTTCTAATTTTTAAAAAAATCCGAACGATATATACATCTAATGTACATAATTTTCCACTGAATTTTTACAATTTTGTACTTTCAACTAAATCAAATTTCTCAAAAGGTTCGAACTATCTCTACATCTGATGTACACAAATTTCCCTTGAATTTTCACAATTTGTTATGTTCATTGATTTTCCATTGAACTTTCACCAATTTGTACATTTAACGAATTCAAATTTTTTACAAATCTGAACGATCTGTACATCTAATGTACAAAATTTTGCATTAAATTTTCACGATTTTGTACATTCAATGAATTTAAACAAATACATATGATTTGTTTATCTAATGTACATAAATTTTCATTTAATTTTCATGATTTGGTACCTTCAAAGAAAACAAATTTGTCCACAAGTCCGGACTATTTGTACATTTAATGTACACAATTTTCCATTGAATTTTCATGGTTTGGTACGTTCTTCAATTTTCCATCGAATTTTTATGAATTTGTACATTCGACAAATTTGAAATTTTTTACTAATCCAAACGATTTGTACGTCTAATGTACAAAATTTCCATTTAATTTTCATGATTTTTTACCTTCAACGAATTCGAGTTTTTAGGCAAATTCATAAGATCTGTACATCTAATGTACATAATTTTTCATTTAATTTCACGATTTGGTACGTTCTTCAATTTTCCATTAAGATTTCAGGATTTTGTACTTTTAACTGTTTCAAATTTTTCATCAGATTAGGTTGATTAGTACATTAGTACACATTTTTCCATTGAATTTTCACGAATTTGTACATTCGACAAATTCAAATTTTTTATGAATCCAAACGATTTGTACATCTAATGTATAAAATTTTACATTGAAATTTCATGATTTTGTACATTCAACGTATTCGAATTTTTAAACACATTCATCTGATCTGTACATCTAATATACATAATTTTTCATTTAATTTTTACAATTTGATATGTTTGTTGATTTTCCATTGAGATTTCACGATTTTGTACATTCAGCAAATTCAAAACTACAAGTCAAAACTACCTTATTTGCAGGAAAAGGCTTCTGCTATTATATATAGTATATGATATTAATTACTAATTTAATAACTCAGGTTATCAATATTAATAATTTCCTATTTGTTTTCTTTTCAGTGTCATCTTTTGCTAGGATTGATTTCTCAGATTATTAAGGTCAAAATTATACGCATAAGTTATATTTTCCAAATGATGAAGTCTAAATTTGTAATGTTATATGGACAAAAAAGGGAACTAAGGTTATCTAGTGAAAACCTTTAAGGCTATGGATCCATTGGGTTTTTATTTATAAATCATCCGTAACTGAGGAATCAATTACGCTAAATAGAAACCTATGCTGTAATTGGTTAATGAACCCTAATATTCTGCAGAAACCTGTTGTCTAACTAAGATCTTAAGTTTCATTGTGAGCCATTGTTAGTTTAGAGTTGGGTGAGGTAACCTTGCTGTAAGTCTTTGTATTTCTACTGAAACCTACTGTCCGATTGAACTATTAGTTTCACTATGAGTCTTTATTAGGTAAGGTTAGTTTTTAACTCTGTTTTGTAATTATGTTTGGACCTGTTGTTCCTTGTTCTTGTTGTTTTGGTCTTAACTTATACAGTACTATTGTTTTGTGTAAAGGATTAAATTTTATATGTTGTATTTTAATAGATTCAGTTCTTACAGTTTCTTGTCAATTTGCTTGTAGCAAAATGTTGCTAGCAACTTCTACTTTGATGTAATTGACATTGTAATTGTCTTGTTTCCATAAAATCCAAACATTTCTCAGAAAAAAAGAAAAAGAAAAAGAATTTGTTGTTGTTCGCTCCTGCATACGCATTTGGTTCATAATCATGATACAAGGTTCCCTTGTGAGCTTTTGTCATTAATTTTTATGGCTGTATCAGTTTGACAAATTGAGAAGAAATATCACTTCTTGATGTAATCATCTATGCCTTCAACAATTGGAGTCCTGTTAATTGTATTATTGGACTTCATATTTTTCTGGGATCTATTTGAACTCTTAAGTACTAGGAAGTTGACATGCATTACATTTAGCCAATTTCTATATGCTGTCTAATTTAATTATTTAGCTGTACAAATCATACTTACAAAAATAAATTATATAACAGTACAAATCAAGCTCAAGCTATCGCTGCCAAAGCGACAACATCCTTTAGTTCATTGATTATGATGAGTCATAGTCATCAATAACTATTTTCCACTAGCAATTGTTTTTAATGAGTAAAAAACAAACAAAATACCATTTAAGCAAGGACCAGACCTTACTTGATTCTATTCTTGTCATTTAAATTGCATTAGTTAGTTGTATGCTATTTTTTTCATGGCTTCTTTATGTTAGATTCGTCAAAAAGGTGACATCGGCCATTGGTATCTAGCCTTAAGTTTAAGTCCACAAATTTAAGTGTATGCTCTTATTCCTATTGTCATATTTATCTTATACACCTCTACTATGTCGTAGGTTCTGGCAAAGGCAAGCATGGGAGTTATCATGGCTTCATGTTACTAGAGTGGCATAAATATCATAGCATTAGCCATCAAAAGTGTGTTGAACTTGGGGATTTGAGAATTGTTAACTTTTTGAGGGAACTAAATACCTTATTACTGTGTCATAGCTACTTGATTATTTCATTGAGTCCTTCATGTAATTATACTATTAATTTTGTTAACTTGCAAGTGGACAAGTTGATTATTAGCTTTGCACATTCAAATTTGTATTGTTGTGTTCTCAAACATTATTATGTAAGCACAGAGTAAAATTGTTTTATAGAATCTTGTGTGCTTGCTGTGAAGCTTTGAATTACTTAATTTTGGTTTAATCTTGGAGTGTTTATAATCTTAAATATATTTTATTCTAATGCGGCTTTTGGTAATGCATAGAAAATATTTGTGAACTTATATGTTAGAAATTTTGAAGTGATGTTAAACTATTTATATGCATGTTGTACAGTCGTAAGGATGATTTGTCAAATTGAAAAATGCATCGTGCCTCTATTGGACCCATAGAACAGCAAGTCAAGGAGCTCTTCCATTGGATTGTGCCCCGCCAAACCCAAACTATCACAATCCCACCTACATCATATCTAATTAAGCACCAAGCCTCCATTAACTCTATTGATTTCTTGAGCAATTACAACAAAAGGAAGTTTAAGTTGAAAGACATTTTCTTCTATGCATGATAGAATGTCAATCAAGCGAGACATATATTATTATAACCTAGTGGGGGATTGTTTTATATATAGGTGTGGGGAGTAGAAGGATCCCCATCCAGACTAAACTCCAGTAATGGAATGGGCCACGGGAACAAGATTGGGCCAAGCCTGACTGCATGGGGGAAGTCCAAGAGGGGAATGGGATGTAAGAAAAAGGAAGTTTAGCTAAACCTCATGCCTAGGAAAGGAAAATGCCACGGTAAAGTGGTTCCCGTGAAGAGGGTGGAGAATTAACCATGCTTTTGGCTAGATGCATAGATGATCCACGTGTAGCTACCAAATGGCGCTAAGAACCACGGGAAACTTCCAGAACACTCAAGGGGATTGAAGATTTTTTATCTCTGCCTCAATTTGGGTGCCCTCACCTAACCTTTGCCGCATTAAAAGCTTATGAGACAACCTGAACAGCAAAAATATCTCACAAAAGACAGAATTCAGGGATAAGGGAGGGGAGAAAACCAATAAAGTAAGGAAAATATTCCTGAAGGCTAGGTCGACAATGTAATAGCTGTAAAACTAGGAACAGTGGAGAGGCCTATAAATAAGAGGAAAGTCAAGTTGAGTAGGGGGGATTTTATTCTTTTTGGGACCGGAAAAAAGGGATTGTATGAAAAAAAAAAAAGTAGGAGAAATACTCTTGTAAGCCTGATGATGAATGAAATCAATTGTTTGAGCTTCCCATTGTGGAGTGTTTATTCCTAGTTATTTCTTTATAAGTAAATTGTGTGAGTTTATTCCTTGTAATCTGTGGAGGATCCCGAGGGGCTAGTTTTTCCCCGCCCACAATAGGTATATACAAGGATAGGTTGTAATAATGATATAAGATTGGAGAGTATTCATTTGTAAAATGAATAAACTGGAAATCCGAGTTCTGGAATTTTCTTTATGAAAATTCAAGTTCTAGGATTTTCGATCGGTTGAAACTTCTATTCGATTGATCGAAATGATGAGAAAAAGTTTTTGCTTGTTTCGATTGGTGTTCAATTCCTGTTCAATCGATTGAAAAGATCTTTCGATTGATTCTTAATTCCTCTCGATCGATCGAGACCCATGAAAACAGAATTTCTGCAGAATTTTTTGGTAATTGTTTTGAATGTTTGAAAATGTTTCAAGTCTTATGAATGGTTTTATAAAACACTTTTAATTTCCCATTAATGCCTTTTGAAAGGTTATAACCCTATAGGTATAAATAGTGATTCATGTTCCCTTGATAAAAGGAGTTCTCTCTCCCTTAAAATAGTTTCTAAGAAATACAAGAAATCGTGTGAATATTCTCCAAAATTGCTGTTTGCATGATCCAATAAACTTGGTTGTATTTTAGTGGCAAATTTGTAGAAACCCTATAGCAACTTCCATATAGAGACAAATATTGTCTAAGGATAACATTCAATTGTACCTCAAAGTTAATCATAGTTTTAGTTTCATTACTGTATTCAATTTGTTCTTTTGTTATTACTCCTTGGTTTGGTGAAATCCCCAACAAATAATTAACAGAATTAATAAACAATCAATAATTTATCTACACGTGTTCTAATCCTATTCTAATATCAACCAATCCCAATCTATTCATCAATATGGAAAAGGCGGTAGACCCAATACTTTAGTAAAAAGATTTGCTACTTGAAGATTGCTTGTGACAATGAAAGGTTTTTATTACTCCTACAATTTTGTCCCTAACAAGATGACAATCCACCTCTATATGTTTTGTTCTCTCATGAAAAACCAGGTTAGCTGCTATTTGCAAAGCAACTTGGTTATCACAGAACAACATTGCACTTTTAGGATGATCAATTCTTAAGTGCCTAAGCAATTGAAGTAACCAAACCACTCCACAAGTTGTAGTTGCCATTGCTTTGTACTTTGATTCAGCCGAAGAATTTGAGATTGTATTCTGCTTCTTTGACCTCCAAGAAGCCAAAAACTCTCCCAAAAATACACTATAGCCTGTTAGAGACCTCCTAGTGTTTGAACATCCTACCCAATCAGTATCACAAACAGCTTTAAGTCTGAGTTCGTAGGAAAGAAGAGACCTTTTCCAGGTGAACCTTTTATGTATTGAATAAAACCAAAGTTCAGAATGGTATATGAAAATTTGACAAACCATTGCCTAGAAGGCTGCTTTAAACCAAAATAACTCTTGTTAAGTTTGCATACCATGCCACTAACATTCTCTCCCTTGCAATGAAAGCCTGGACAAAGAGACATATAAACCTCCTAATCCAAATCCCCATGGAAGAAAGCATTGTTGACATCCATTTGATGAAAATACCAACCTTTTACAGCAGCCATGGAGAGAACTATTCTGACTATAACTGATTTGGCCATATGAGAGAAAGTATCTGTGTAATCTAGACCTTTTTGTGTGTATCCCTTAGCAACAAGTCAAGCTTTATACCTCTCTATAGTGCCATCTAAATGATACTTAATCCTATACACCCATTTACACCCAATAGGAATTTTATCAGGAGGTAAGAGTCAAGGTCCAAGTATAATTAAGTTCTAAGGTCTGGATTTCTTTATCCATAGTAGTTCTCCAATTTGGAGATTGAATTACTTGAGGGAAAGAAGTAGGTTCAGTAGGAGTGGCTTGGACAGCAAAGACAAAGTGTTTGTAGGCTATGATAAGGTGAGAATAGGTAAGAAAATTAGAAATGTTTAGGACAAACCTGAAGCTGGTTTAGTGGTAACAGCTTAACAAGAATTGTCTCTAAGATAGGATGGGGTTTTGTGTGGTCTAGTGGATTTCTAGTAACAGGTAGAGTAAGAGGCCTTGTGACAGAGGAAGGAACTAAATCAAGTTCAGAAACATGCTTAGTAACAGGTGCAAGTGTTGGTGAATGAATGAAACTATCGATAGATGTATTATGCAGAGTGTCAATAAAAATAGTATCTACAGAGAATTAGTGACTGCAAAATCAGTAGTAATAGGTGGAGCAATATGGGAATGATTTGAATTGGAAATGGAATGAAAAGAAGAAGTATCAAGAATACAACGTGGGAAAACAAAGGTATTAATACCAAGAGAAGTCAGATTAGAAGGGGAAGATGGTGAATGAATGGAAGCAAGAGGGAAAATAGTTTCATAGAAAATTGTCTTTTGAAACAAAAATGGTGCTTGAGTCTAAATATAAGACTTTGTAACCTTTAACACCAGATGGATAGTAAAGAAAAACACATTTTATGGCTCTTGGAGCAAATTTATTTTTGTTATGGGAAAGAGTAGAGATGAAACACAAAGAACCAAAGGTTTTCAAATGATCATGAGGATGATTAAACAAAACTTCATTGGGACTTTTATTGTTTAAAACCTTACAGGGCAACCATTTTATGAGGTAAATAGCAGTGAGAATACAATCACCCCACAAAGTCAAAGGTATGGAAGATTGAAATTTTAGGGCTCAAGCAACATTTAAGATGTGTTGATACTTTCTTTCAACAATGGCATTTTTTTTAGGAGTATCAACACATGTTAATTGATGCAAAATCTCTTTGCTTTTGAAAAAATCCTTCATGATAAATTCTATTCCATTATCACTTCTAATACATTTAACCTTGGTATTAAATTGTGTTTCAACCATGATGGAAAACTGTTGAATGAAGACTTGAGTTTTAGATTTAGTCTTTAACAGATAAACCCAATGATACTCTGAGAATCATCAATAGTGAGGAAAAATCTAAAACCTTCAGCAGTGGGAACAGAAAAAGGACCCCATAGATCAACATGTATGAGTTCAAAAGCTGATAAAGAAACATTCATACTTGAAGGAAATGATAACCTTTTTTGCTTAGAGAAATGGCAAATGTCACAGCAATGTGACTTGTTTACATATACATCAGGTACAGGCTTATTCAACAAAGATAATTTGGCATGGGAAGGATGCCCTAAACGTAAGTGCCACAATTGAAAAGCATTACAAGAAACTGGAATTTGTGAAAAACTAGATGAAGTTCCAAGAATTGAATGAGCAGAATGTGCAGTTGGACTGGACTGCAGCAAGTAGAGCCCTCTTGATTCCTTACCCAGACCAATCATGTTCCAATGAACAAGGTCCTAGATAAAACAGGAGGAACCAAGAAAAATAAGGCAACAAAGAGTGACCCTAGTTATTTGAGTGATAGATTTGAGATTAAAGCTGAAATATGGGACACAAAACATTATTTAGAGTTAATGTTTCTAAAATATGGGCAACAAGATACTTTTCTCTATTAGGTAGATATACAAAACTGTGTAAAATGGAGGTGATGGTGGTTAAGAGAGATACTGAATGTACCATGTGGTTAGTAACTCCAGCGTCTATGATCCAATCTGAGGACTTATAGGCTGTTTTATCAATTATGTGGGCAGAAAAGACTGAATGAGACATATCAGGAGGGTACCAAAAGGGTTACCTGAGAAGTTGTTTGAAAATTGGGCCTGTGAAGTGGACGCACCAGAGGCATTAAGGGGACTTTTGACAATTACAGCTTGATGATCACCAGAAGCTTCTTTATAAGACTAAGACTGAGAAGCCATAAAAGATAGTAGTTGTTCACGTTGTGACTGTGAAATTGGACATTGAGGAGAACAAAATTGAGGTTGTGGCATCTGTGATCCATTGAAAGGAGGTTGTGGGTTACTGAATTAAGGAGAGTAATTCATCACATCAATCAGATTTGTAGAAATAGTTTGAGAATTGAAATTCCCAAAGCAACCATTGATAGGCATAGGATTCCCAAAATTTCCATCAGTAGAGACTTGATTAACTGATGGTTTTCCCTTTGGTTTGTAACTAGGTGGATATCCATGCAGCTTGTAGCATTTATCTGCAATGTGGCATACAATTTCACAATATGTGCAAATAGGTCTCTCTTTCTTAGAATTCCACCCTTTTCCACCTTAATGGTAATGATTTCCTCTTTGATAATTCTGATTTCCACCTTGATAGCATTGATAACCCTTAGGATGATTGGAATTGTTTGCATATAAGGTTATTGCCTCAACAACTATTTCAGTTTCTTGACCAATAAGGCTTATTTTCTCTTGTTGAAAAGTCAAAAACACTTTGCTAATAGAGGGACGAGGTTTAGTCAACAAAATCTTAGTTTTAACATTCCCATAGCTATTGTTTAGACCCATAAGAAAATGGAAAACATGATCCTGTGCATCTAATTGAGACCGTTGAGCACCACAAGTACAAGTGCAAGTAGGAAAAAGTTGATAATTCACAAATTCATTCCAAAGAATCTTGAATTTTGTGAAATAGGAACTTACAGAGAGTTGGCCTTGTGAAAATTTAGCAATCTCCTTCTGAATCTTAAATAACCTTGGAGCGTTTCCTTGTGCAAACCTATCTCTCATATCAATTCAAAGATCTCTAGCTGTGTTGATGTAGATCACACTAGCTGCAATTTCTTTGCTCAAAGAACTAGTTAGCCATGAAAGAATGGTTGTATTAGATCTGTGCCAGGGAGAGGAGACAAGGTTCTGGCATAGGAATTGAGCCATTCACGAACCCAAACCTGTTCCATACACTCAATGAAAGAAACACAGCTCTTGACCAACTCCGATAATTCTCATTACCAATCAAAGGATGAGAAACAAGCACAATTACTGGATTTTCAGCAAGTGAAAGAAAATCAGGGCTAGAGGGATTTGAGTTTTCATCATCCATTGAAGAAGATGATGAAGTATTCCGTGGAGGAATTCTGTGATTAGAAGTGTTTAAAAAAGGAATTGGAATTTCAGAATCTGTTTGTGTGTTTGCGCTGGAATCCGTTTTAGAGCTCTAATAGCATAACAAAATGAGAAAGCTTTCTAATTGAATCAAAACTCTTATTGATCAGAATGAAAAAATGTGAAACAACTCGCATGCTCTATTTATATAGCTAACTACAGAGCGGAAAAGCAAAACAGAAACGTAACTGACCAACAGAATTTAGAAATGACCAATAATCTATCTACACGTGTTCTAATCATATTCTAATTACAAAAGAGACACACGTGTTTCTCTTCTGCCTGAGGTTTGACAAAAGACTGGGTGTATTCACCTTCCACCCTCCATAATTAAGTGTCAAATTTAATATACATTATACTTATGTCCCACATACAACGTCATTTAATTTTATCTCACGTATTACTCCTAAATATATTAATATTTAATAAAAATAAAAGATAAATGTGCAAAGTGTAAAGTTTAACAATCTCAGTTAAAAATTAAAATTGTATTTTGAAGAGACTTGAGTGTATTTTAATTGGAGTTCAAGTGACAGCTAAGTGGTATAAATGATATCTTTGTTGTGTCTCGTACTTGAGATTTGAACATGATTTTATTTTATTACAAAAATAAGATAAATATCCTCTTACTATTTTAAATATTTTAATAAATATACACAACGTAATAATCTCTCAAAAAATATAATATTAATTTTGATATAATTAAATAAAAATAATACTTTTAAGTTGAAACCGGTGGTCTTCACCTAAAAGAAAAAGGGTTCAAACAGGTAGTATAAGGAAATAAATAAATAATAATAAATAAATAAATAAAACCCTATTTGGCACTCTCAAATTTTTCTTCCTCAAACAAATCAGAACCCAACCACTCTAATTCTAATTCAAGACTTCTTTTGATTGAAAAATGAATTTGCAGCAAAATGGACCTCAATTGAGCCTAGGTTCGTTCTGGAAAGTTCAACCTACCACTCTAATGGCTTGTTTGGAAGTTTAGAGAGGGAGGAGAGTAGAGGGGAGTAGAGGGGAGGGGAGTAGTGGAGAGGAGAGTAGAGGAGAATGAATTCCCTCCACCTTGTTTGGATGTTTTTAAAATTAGTAAGGGGGAAGGGAGTAATTAGCCATTCCCCTTGTGTAATTTTGTTAATATAATAAGGGTAAATTAGGTAATTTACTTGGTCAATAGTTTATATAATCTACTCCCCCTCCAAATCTCTCCAATTTGGGGGAATTAAAAATGGGAGGCTAGAGGGAGTTGAAACCCCTCCAAACTCCTCCAAACCCCTCCCCCTCCTTCCTTAAAAAACTTCCAAACAATGTAATTAGATTACTCTCCCTCCCTCTACTCTACTCCCCCTCCTTTTTTAAACATCCAAACAAGCCATAATTCAAGACTTCTTTTGATTGCTAGTGGGGCAGTGCAATCCAGTACCTGAAAACAAAGACACACCTTGTAACATAAGGACATGCTTGAGATGTTTGTACTTAAAGAAATAAGGAAGAGTATGTCTTGGTGTCTTAGGATTTGCTCACCTTGTAACATAATTGATCTAGACTTCTCTAATTTATAATTTATTTAAGAGACCAATTAATTTTTTAATTAAATCCCAATTTTTTTAGAGTGCCATAGGTATATAGTTTTAGAAAAGCGATGGAATTAAAAGTTATATTAGGCTTATAAAGTCAATGAAGTGACTAAACTTGTTGATTTAGCTAGGTTTCATTGTAGAATGACCTTGTAGCTAAACTGGCACATCTTCATACACAAAGTGCTTAGAGGGTCTAAAGGGGAAAAAATTTAAGTTATATGAAGTTAGCAATATATTGTAATTATCGCTTAAAAAAGAAGTGCTAGGTTTTGAGCAGGATGCCGTTTAACTTATCTGGGCTACCTTGTGAGTTAATGGCCCAATTTAAATGGACACATTTTCTTTTGGTGTTTTGCATTAAACCCCATAAAGCCCCTATTTAAATTATTTTTTCTTAGAATAGGCCTAAATTTTAATTCTTTGAACTGCATCATAATAAGATTTAAGCCCAAGCCCAGCGCTGATTTTTTTTTTTTTAAAAGGCCTGACTGATTTATTATTATTATTTTTATCGTGGAAGCCCAATTATCTCTTTTTGGGTATGCAATTCAGCATCACGAGAAAGTGAATTGCATTAGAGTGTGTAAGCAAATTTGTTTGAGCCTTTATGAATGTTTAAAGGTCAAATTCATCCGCTATAAGAACTTCAGGTAAATACAAAATCAGGTTGCTAGGATGCCAGAGAGTAGAGGAATGACCTCTCCTATAACTGTTCGTCTGTTCCATATTCTCATAAATATTGAGCTTGAGGATTGACTCAAAAACATTAACACCATGTTACATATAACTTTGCTATCAGTACATTATTACACAATTTATTTCACAACTGATCGAAACAACAAATTATAAATAGTACATGATTACTTTAGTACACTGTCACTTTTACATGGACTTACTAGTTACTATTAATACAATACATCTTGTTTTTTTTCATCACTCAACCTACCCCTTCAAGAAGTTGTAGAAAACATGTCATAAGACTTACTGTATTCCACATCTATAAATATAAGAACATCCTCTGCCTCCGTTCTCTGTGCTTGAGATAGACAGAGGAAATTAAGGCAAACCTTCACTCAAACATTCTCCAATTCTGTCACTTGTTCGTCTATCACATTGGAAGTAAGCATGGGAGATCCATTGGATGCTTGGGAAGATGATTGGCTGCCTGATTGGTATTGGAATTTCTGTCGGAACCAGTTTGAAATTGATTTCAAATTTTCTTGACAGAACTTGAAAATCATTCTGTACGAGCCATTAAGTAAATACACAAGGATGGATACACCTAAAGTGAAGAAGACCCACCCCAAGATTGGGACAAGGATGAAAATGAGTAGGTTACAGGCCAAAGCTCCGAAGAAAAGACACACTTTTTGGAAGAAATGGAAACAATTTCTGTTGGTTATTGGTAGCATTGCCGCTACCAATACTGTAGTGAAAGTAACTAAGTCTATCATTAAGCCCAACATGATTGCATGGTGTTTGTGGAATAGAGCAGCACCTGAGCTTGGATACTTAAATCCAACGAGGGTGAGCAGAAAACCCAAGATAAAGCCAAACAGAGCAAGCAATGCAGTGATGGAACGGACTTCTTGCTCACTTCTAGTTCTAGATAAAGAAACATAAAATGCATCAGTTTATGTGCAACATATAGATTACTGGTGCAAATAATGAAGATCTCAGCTGCTTAATGCATAAAATCTTAACTAATTTGGGTAATTTATAAGATTGTAGAAAATTTATGATGTTCATTCATTGTAAGAGTGAAGTTTAATGAACATTAATTGAAGACACAAAAACAACCTTATATGGTGAAACATTAAATGATGAAGCAGGTTTAGAGCCAAAACAGTCTTGCTTGTTTAAAACCATGAGTGAAAAAATTTTAGTACAGAAACTATGGAGTTTTGAACTACAAGATTTCAGGGCTAAACAGAGAAATATAAAAACCAAAACTAAAGCAAGGAGATTTGTAGTTTGTGCTGACCTTTCATTGCCGGAATGGTTGCCATCCATCCTTGATGACTGTCTCTGATTCTTAGCAAGGAATTGAGCTGGCTTATATGATATCTCAGCTATTTCTGTGCGTTTTTGGCCTTGGAGCTCTGTGAAGTAAGACTGGTGGGCATTTTTGATTTTATAGAAATGGTAGCGGTGGACCATCCCTTCGGAATACTATAAGGAAACTCCTCTTTTTTAAGCATAGACATTGACAATCTCAATAATACGGGTACGTACCGAATGGCTTCTCCGTACTTTTGATTAATTCGGGTACCATTGGTACTCTTCAAATCTTAAGAGAACTGAGGAATATTCATGTTGGTACAGCAAGGATTGTTTATTTGTTTACGGCATGCTTTATGATGTCAAAAAGTCGACACTTCCAACACAGAATTATCCTCTTTTAAAATTTTCTGAGGATCCTGTTTTCAACATTAAATCTATACAAAATTACACTTTTCAACAGTCAAACCTTAGTGAGATTTCTGTCTGTTTTTAGCTCTTATTTTTTGGCTTGAGTGGTAAGTTCACTAATTGTCTTTGAGTTCATGTAAAATGTTACTTTCCGTTTAACAATTAAACATATGGGTTGTGCCTCGTGGGTTCAATGAATTTGAAAGATATAGTGTAAATTTGGATGTTTCAAGTTTCATCTACTACAATATTTATCTTTATGATTTTTAGAGTGTCCCATACATATGTAGTGAAATAGTTTGACCAAAGATTAGGACACTGCTTCCTTATATTTTTTCCAATAAATTTGAAGGTTTCAAGTTTCATCTATCACATTATTCTCCTTTTTCACGAAATGTTTAATAGTTTTATGAGATAAGTATGTATATGAATTTAGTGAACTTATCACTAAATTGCAACAAAAACATATTACCGTGACTGTGAGTGACACTTTAGATTTTTAAACAATAACATCCAAACATACTTTTGTATTTCTTTGCAGCTACACATTCTGTTTTTGAGGTTAATTTTGTAGGTAAGTTGGGAATTTTTATTTGTTGTTGAAAGAGCACAATTTTTTTTTTCCTTTTTACATAAAATTTAAGCCTTGGATGAAATGAAAAAGTAAGTTATTCCATTCTCATGTTCAAGCAGGTCCACTTTTCAAACTAGATGTGACTTCCTCTGATGTTTCCTCAATCCTCCACACACCAATGACTGCATCTGCGTGTATCAAAAAGACCGTATTTTTAAAGGATGCGAAATATTCGGCCCCGAATTTTGGTTTTAGTTTGGGACAACTTGTATTCTTGGCACTCCAATCTTTCTATATATCATTGTCAAGAAAAGACAAAATAAACTATATTGACTTCTTGAGAGGCAAATCTAGTGTGAATACGCTATTCTTCTAGACCGGATTACTTTAAGCACAAACCACTAATAATCAAGAGAAACTAATTTTGATCCATTTCCGACTACAGTATTTAGTATTTTTTTTTTAAGGACAAAGTTTAACTCAAAATTGACTACAGGCTACAACCATACTCAATATCTTTTTATTGAAGGTGAATTTTGACAAGTCTACCAATAGATTACATTTTCTTTTTATATCCTTTATGCTTGCAAAATTTTTAGAAAATTAAAGCTAAATAACTATGTCATCAAATTGTTTAAATTACAAGTTTTTTGTAGTTTAAAATTATACATAAAATATAAACTTATAGACCATATAATAATAATATCTAATTGACACAAAATTTGAGTTGTGTATTAAGAGCGTAAAGAACATACAATTAAATAATTAGATTTTCAAAATATGTAGTAATGTTTATTTTATTGAATAAGGTTGTAGTTTTAAGTTACAACCAATTTTGTAGCTAAATGTTGTCCAAAAATAAAATAAAACAAATATTGAGAAAGTAAATTGTGTGAGAAATACCTTGGACTGCCGATGGTTGGGGGGAAGTCTAAGGTTAACACGTTCAGAGACATACAGGAGTGAATTACCAAAAGAGTAATAGGGTAGAAAAAAAAAAAAAATTTCAAAAGCCAGAAGAGAGATTCTAATTAAAACGGTTGCCCATGCCATCCCTACTTACTCTATGGGGATTGTAAAAACCCCAAAGACCTTATGTGACACCATAAAATCTACTTTGGAAAAATACTAGTGGGGGTAGACAAAGGCTAAGAAGAAAATTCACTGGATTAATTAGAAGAAGTTGTGTACTCCGAAGGGAAGAGGTAGTATGGATTTTAGAGATGTTTAAGCTTTCAATTGTGCTACATTACCTAAACAAGCTTGGAGGCTAATCCATAATACTCATTCTCTTTTCTACCGGATTTACAAATCAAGGTACTTTCCAAATTGCTCTTTTATGAATGCTAATTGGGCAACAACCCTTCCTATATGTGGCGAAGTTTATTGGCAACCAGAGATATCGTTAGAGAAGGTACACAATGGAAGGTGGGGGATGGCAGCAATATTGAAGTGTCTACCCACTGGTAGCTATCACATAAGCCAATATTTTTAAGGGAGAGTCAGTCGAACTTGTATGTGCGGGACTTAATAGACGCTGCTACAAAGCAATGGGACTAGGAGAAATTTTTTGACTTGTTTTATCATCAAACAAGGATGGAGATTTTGGCCATTCCGTTGCTGTCAAGGTTCACTTGTGATGCTCTGGTATGGAAGGAAAACAAATCTTAAACTTTCTCTGTAAAGTTCGCTTCAGCAAATGGTTGAACACTCAACATCAAACCTAGATCGACCTACATGGCCAAAATTTTGGTCCCCCAACATGCCCCCTAAGGTTCGAACCTTTGTCTTGGGAGCATGCTCAAATATCCTCCCTACACGAGATAATCACTATCGCAAAAAATTGAAGGTTGAGCCACAGCAGTGGTGGACCATCACAAGGACCAAGGGGGGCCTTGGCCCCCCCCCCCCCCCCCCCCCCCCCCCCCCCCCAATTTTTGAAAAAATTTAATGAATTTCTTTTTTAGAGTTATCCTAAATAATTTTAAAAGAACCTTATCATCTTGGCCCCATACTCGATAATATACAAATATATTTAAGAAAATCTAAAAATAAACATAACATTCATTTAAATAGAAGAATAATGCTAGAGATACAAACTATTTTACAAAACATATTAAAACTGCTGATTTAGTGAGTGGTTATTAGTAAATGAAAAAAGTGATATTAATGGTAGGCTGAAATGAAAACCAATAAGAGGTAGGCTAAATCAACATTTTGTAAAAATATTGTAAAATAGAATATAATCCAAAATCTTTTTTTTTTTTCTCTCTTTTCAGTTCTTTCATTTTCCCACTACTGCTGCAGTTTTGTGTTTACAATATAAAAGTAAAAATCCTGTGTGACTAACCTAGACAAGAAAGAGTGAAAGATAAGCTTGAAGCTTCCGTTGGCCCCTCACCCATGTATAGTATTCCTTTGTTGCTTTACTTTTCATTTGCTTTCTTTTTTTATTTCCCTTATAATATAGTATTTGTTATTATAATAATCAATATATATTATATACCTTATGATATTATAATTTATAAATGTACTTGATTAGTTTGATTAAAATATACTGTATATACTGCTATATTTACATGTATTTAGCGCTTCAAAAAAAAATTTAACATGTATTTAGTTGTTGTTTATAGCACATATTGAGTTATAAAGTATTGTACATTACTATTTTAGATTTCATACACACACAAATTTTTATAGATGGCCCCTCAAAGATAAATTCTTGGCTCCGCCACTGAGCCACAGTGTGATCTTTGCTGCTAGCAACCCGAAACTGTAGGACGTTTGCTATGGGAGTGTCATTTTGTGAGGAATGTATAGGCTTTGTGTAGGATAAGGGTTCAAAAGTGCCAAAATGAAGTTTATGACTTTTTTGCTTTGTTCAAACTGATGATTGCGAAGCTCCCCCAAATTGACGTGGAGAGATGGGCGGTGACAACATGGGTAATCTGGAATGCGTAAAACAAATTCTATTTTGAGAAGTCTCAAGCACATCCCTAGATGCATATTGGATGGGGCCTTCGGTTTTCTGAATGCATACTTGTGTTTCTTTCTGTTTTTTTAGTTTGTCTTTCACCGCTACTATCCTGTTTTGGGCACACGCCCACGAATTACCTAGTAATACTTTTTCTTTACTCATTAATATAATTTTCATTTGTTACCTCAAAAAGAAAATTTGTGTGGTTACAATTTGTTATGTTAAACTAGTCACAGACTCACGCGATGCGTGAGAATATACAACTATTTTATAATGTATGATTTATTCTATAAAATGTATTGAAGATATTATTTCTAAAATTATTTTTCATCTATCCATCTCTACAAATATATCATTCTATTATTTTGAGTTTTTTTTTTAAATTAAAAAAAAAAAAAAAAACCTTAGGTGCATTTGATTGATATTATTCCATTATTTTTTTGAGATAAAAGATAGAAATAATATTCTTTTTTTCAAGTGATCTATATTATTCAAACTTTTGTATAGTGTGTAATGGCTTTTTTTCTACAACTAAAATTTTTAAGTTCCAAAATTAATTATTTGAATTTCTCATTCTTTTAAGAAGATTATCATGATAACCAAATCTCATCACAAATTTACAATTGATATTACTCAAATAATTTATAGAGACATTCAAATACATAATCATCTCACTTCTAAAATATCTAAAAATTAACACTGTAGGGTCAGTTTTCGTAGCCCAAGCCCAAAAGGTATGGGTTAGAGGCCCAACGAACCCAGGACAATGAATTTGTAGAGAGTGGGCGAAAAAGCTGGGCTGGTTATGAATTAAACAATGGTTGGCTAAGTTATTTAAGATTGAAATAACATGAAATAATGCCTGAAAAACTCCATGAGTGAATGTCCGAAGAGATGTTTTATTGAATGAACAGTAATTACAACATTCAGAGCTACAGTAAAGCTTTTCTTTCTTCTCTATTGTCTTTTTTCCGATCCCCTATTATCAGGAGCCCTTCTTCCTTATATAGCATCATTCCCCATCATCTCCATCGTACACTTGTTCTTCATCTGTGTATCTACTTCAGTATATGTCACGTCATGTGTCTACTTTAGTTCTTTGTGAGTGGCGGTAGCTGAGATTACACTGTTCAGGGGTCTTCTCCACATAAATGCGGCCAGAAAAGTTGTTGCAGTGCATTAAATACGGTGGTAGCAGCTTTTCCTTTAGATATTTCTTCGTCCTTATCATCTCCAGACATACCCAGAGCTTATCATTATCATTGGGGTTGCTAGGAAGATCATTCGGACCTTCCACATGTTTGATTGATCAAGGCTATTTGTATCCGAGGAGTAAGACCTCTTCGGACCACTAGTGACCTCTTCGGATAGAAGGTAACCTCTTCAGACAGAAGGTAACCTCTTCGGACAATATTCCTCCTCCACTTTCGGGCTTCCTGCCTTCAGATGGACTCGGCCCCAACCAATTATTGCTCTTTGAAAATACTATACTCCTTAACATGATGCCCCAGGCCCACTAAGTAGTTTTGGATTTTTACCCCCCCACAATAGCCCCTCAAAATCTTAATTTTTCCCTCGCATCCGAAGAGAAAAAGTGAGATTTTGACTTGTCACAGAGTAAAAGCCTGAAAACAGACAAAAATTTGAACTGGCACATGTGTAGGTATAGATGTGCGCGCCCCATCATTGCTGCTGTTGTTTTTCGTATTCCCAAAGCGCTATATTAATTACTCCAGGCGGCGTCTTGTCCTTTGCATTCAACGGTGGGCTATTGATCCAATGGACATGGTTCTTCCTCGGGATTTGGGCGAAATAACTTCTGCCCTTTCGTTTGACCTCGTATAAAATCTCAGAGGAAATCATTTCTTCCTTACTTTGCAATTCTCAGACCATCCAACAAGAACAAGCACACCACCGTTCTGAGCTCTTTCAATGTCTGATTTCAATCCTTCCCAGAGTTTTCAAGCATCCTTCTGCGGATTCACAGATCAGTTTCTAGTTCAGTTCCTGTAAGTTTTCATCATCTCCAGCCTTCAGTTTTCTCTTCGGCTGTCTTTCTCTCCCTTTGAACGGCCACTTCCTGACTGCTACACTCAGTGTTTCCATTTTTCGTTTAAGAGTGATGGGTAAACTCCGATATTTGGTGGACAGTCCTACCCAGTTGGAGGAGTTTAGGACCACCTATCGCATACCCCCAAACGTGGGTGTGAGGTATTGCCCTCCAGAAAAAATATTAATTGACCGGAAAACGGGGGAAGTCGTGATCCCCGTCGTCGCCTTCCTAGAAGGGGGGATGACAATCCCCATGGGCCCCATCACCACTAGCTATCTTCGAAACCATAGGATTAGTCCCTGGCAGTGCGCGCCCAACATGTTTAGGATTTTAGGAGCAATTGAGGACCTGAATCGCCACCTAGGATTGGGCCTCACCTGGCTCGACGTGGTGCACATGTACGAGTGCCGAAGCCAACAAGGGGCGGGATATTACCTAAAATCCCGGTCCGACATTGTTAGGCTCATTTCCTGCCTCCCTAAATCCAATAAAGGGATGAAAGACGACTATGTGATTGTCTCGGGCGCATGGTATGACGGCCCTCACTGCCCAACCAAGCCAGGAGAGCCAAGTGGGAGATGTTAGACTTAGGCACACTAACCATAGGCTTAGGATCTTCGTCTTTTAACAGTTTTTGATTCTTCTTATGTTGCTATTTTCGAGTCCCTAACAAAGTTCTGCTGTGACTTGTAACAGATAAAAACCACGTTTCTCCTCGGCTCAGCCTCACAAACACCGCCGCCCTTAACTTTTTATTACGATCAGAGATTTTTGTAAGCGAGGACGGACAGCTCCGATCGGCTCCCCTTATTCTAGGGTACACAGCAAAGCCAAAAGATTTCCAACCGATCGGCAACGCGATAACTCAGGGAGATCGCCGCCTCAACCATATTGATGTTGCTTGGAAGGGTTTTTTGGCGCCGTACGAGCTTGCACCTGTACCACATCCAAACCCTCAGGGTATACCCCCTCTCGTCCAGTCGCTCTAGCAAATTCACCTCGAACAGGTGGGTGAGGGTGAAAGGGTAGGCTCTTCCACTTCCTCGCTAGAAGAGCAAATAGACAAGTTCAAGTTCGTGGGGGAGGCTTCAGGGGGAGATCAAGTAGTAGAGGTCTCGGACGCCGAGGAAGAGACCGACAGGCAGTCAAGCATTCACCCTATTCTGCTTGCTGCTCATCCTGAAGACTCTGCGGGCGACGACATGGACTTGAAAAGTCTAATGAAGAATAGAGGCAAAAAGGCCGAGCAGAAAGGCACTGAGACTTCCCAACCAGTAGTGAACCTGCCTCCAGTGCCACCCCAAGTTCCTGACCTCGGCTTAAAGCCTATGCCAGACCTTAAGAAGAAGAGGCCCCTGGAACCTGAGGAGAGGGAGGTGGTTATACCACCAAAGACAAATAAACAACAAAAGGTGGCGAGAGACCACCGAAGTAAGAGGGCCTCCTCCACTGAAAGCCGAGACGAGGTTGTCGTGGCTGATGTCCGCCGAGGAGGAAGACCTCGCATCTGGTCTCCAAGGTTGGAGCTAGATGGCACTCCAATTCCTTGGGACACCTCCCTCAGGAACTATGATGGGGGAAGGGCAGGATATGTTGCTGAGGCCCTGCAGCAGCCACTCCTTCTCCCACATGATATGGAGTCCTACAGGCGTTTCAACCAACAGGAGCTCTTCATATCCCTTAAGAGGGATATAGCCATGGTAAGTGGACTTAGTCATCTTACTTAGATTGCAGAACCTTTTACTTTTTCCCTTTTTTCTGTGCTTTACATTCAAAATTTCCATTATGTAGGTTACCCAGCAAATCTTCGTGGCCGAGGAGTGGAATAAGAAGTCCTACATGGAGGCCCAAGCGGCGAACTACTCTCGGCCCGAGGCGGAAAAATCCCTGGGTCAGCTGAAGGAGGAATACGCCCACTTGTCCGAGCAACTAAAAGACATGACCAATCAGAGGAACAGCCTCAATGCCGACCTTAAAAACGCCGAGACTCAGGCCGAGGAGCAGCGCAAACAGCTAAATATGGCAGAGATCAACCTGGCGATCGAAAGGGAGCTAGTGAAGGGTCTCAGGGCTGAACTCCAAAAAGCCAAAGAGAGCGCCCGAGCAGAAGGCTCAATTGGCCAAGGAGTCAGTTGAAGCTGAGAGAAAGGCGGCATATCAGTTGGGAGTGGATGAGACCGGGGCCCAGCTTACGGAGCAATTTGCTTCGGTTAGTCGAGAATACTGCGACATAACCTGGCAAAAAGCACTAGACACTGCGGGGGTCCCCCCGGATTCTCACCTGAGGTTACCTGGGAGCACATACTATGATCCAGAAATCCGAGAGCTCCTAGGGACTGATCCTGCCCCTCCTCCATAACTTCCAGAGGCTTCGGAGCAATCCTTAGTCAGTCAAGCTCCTTCATCCACCCTTGAGGCATCCAAGGAGACTGGTCAGCCAGGTGATAAGGGTAAACCAGCTGAATCGCCCAAAGACAAAGGCCAAGGGTTGGATAAAGAGAAGACTCCTGCTGAGCCCAAGGATCAAGCCCCTGAAGCTGCTGCTCGGATAGGCCAGGCTGTTGACCCTGTGGTCCCTCCAGCTAAAGAGTAGATACATAGGGCTTTTTCTCATTTTTTTTTTTTTTTTGTAATGTTTTCTTTTTTGTAAGAAATTGTAAGTTACTCTTTTTTAATCAATGAAGCAGTTTCTCTTTTGCTTTTATTACCCTTGTTGCGTGTGATACAACTTACTTTTGTTATAAGGTCCTGTGCTTTAATATTTTGGGAATATGGGTGAACATAATCCTCATATCATGCTAACAACGCGCATGACTAAGATTGGTACTAAAAAGGGGGTAGCATGTATAAGAACTATTACTAAACAACAAAAACTACAAGTGTTATAATAAAAGCTTCGAAAGTCTTTCCAAATGTGCACAAAAGAAAAAGAGGCAACATAGGCTAGGGTTAATTTGAACACATTCAGGAATTTCAATCATGGCTCATTAGAAAGTGATATTTCAATAATAACAATTGCATTGGATTTGAGTTTAAACATTTAGAGAGCTGCAATGAAGTGTTAACTAACCCAAGTCATCTGGTCCGAGGACTACAGGCATGAATGGATTTAAGTTTAAACACTTAGAGAAATCGTAACAGAGTGCTAACTAACCTATATCATCTGGTCCGAGGACTACAGGCATGAATAGGTTTAAGTTTAAACACTTAGAGAGATTGTAATAGAATGCTAACTAACCCAAATCATCTGGTCCGAGGACTACAGGCATGAATAGGTTTAAGTTTAAACACTTAAAGAAAAATGTGAACGAGTGTTAACTAGCCCAAATCATCTGGTCCGAGGACTACAGGCATGATTGGATTTAAGTTTAAACACTTAGAGAGATTGTGAACGTGTTAACTAACCCAAATCATCTGGTCCGAGGACTACAGGCATGAATGGATTTAAGTTTAAACACTTAGAGAAATCGTAACAGAGTGCTAACTAACCTATATCATCTGGTTCGAGAACTACAGGCATGAATAGGTTTAAGTTTAAACACTTAAAGAAATATGGGAACGAGTGTTAACTAACCCAAATCATCTGGTCCGAGGACTACAGGCATGAATGGATTTAAGTTTAAACACTTAGAAAGTCTGTAACAGAGTGCTAACTAACCCATATCATCTGGTCCGAGAACTACAGGCATTAATAGATTTAAGTTTAAACACTTAGAGAAAAATGTGAACGAGTGTTAACTAACCCAAATCATCTGGTCCGAGGACTACAGGCATGAATGGATTTAAGTTTAAACACTTAGAGAAATCGTAACAGAGTGCTAACTAACCCACATCGTCTGGTCCGAGGACTACAGGCATGAATAGGTTTAAGTTTAAACACTTAGAGAAAAATGTGAACGAGCATTAACTAACCCAAATCATCTGGTCCGAGAACTACAGGCATGATTGGATTTAAGTTTAAACACTTAGAAAGATTGTAACAGAGTGTTAACTAACCCAAATCATCTGGTCCGAGGACTACAGGCATGAATGGATTTAAGTTTAAACACTTAAAGAAAAATGTGAACGAGTGTTAACTAATCCAAATCATCTGGTCCGAGGACTACAGGCATGATTGGATTTAAGTTTAAACACCTAAGGGAGGCATTTTATATAACATGTTGACATGCTGATTAAAGGGAAGATTCGATTAATAATAGTACCTTTTGAGGTTATTTACATTCCAAGGGCGTGGTATCACATGACTATCTAGGTCTTCAAGGAAATACGCCCCAATGCCAGCCCCTGAAGTAATACGATACGGCCCTTCCCAATTAGGCCCTAATTTTTCCCAAGCTGGGTTCTTTGCAGTGCCGACCACTTTTCTCAATACCAAATCACCAGGTTCTAGAGGTCTGGGCCTTACGTCGACGTCGTAGCCCTGTCTGAGCTTTTGTTGGTAATGTGCCAGTCGGACCATTGCATTTTCCCTCATTTCATCAATTAGGTCCAAACTCTTCTCTAGCTACTCAATGTTGCCTGTCGGACTGAACGAGCTAGTTCTCAACGTTGGGAACCCAGTTTCCATAGGTATGACAGCTTCAGCCCCATAGGTCATTGAGAAGGGGATCTCTCCAGTAGACCTGTGTGGAGTAGTTCTGTAAGCCCAAAGCACATGTGGCAATTCTTCTACCCATTTGCCCTTCGCATCATCTAATCTCTTTTTCAGGCCATTCACAATGACCTTGTTGACAGCTTCTGCTTGGCCATTACCTTGGGGATAAGCTGGGGTGGAATATCTGTTCATGATTCCCAGTTCGCTACAATAACTCCTAAATGCTTTGCTATCAAACTGCAGGCCATTGTCTGAGATGAGAATATATGGAACCCCAAATCGCGTAACTATATTCTTCCACACAAACTTCTGCACGTCTATATCTCGGATGTTGGTAAGAGGTTCAGCTTCGACCCACTTGGTGAAGTAGTCAGTGCCTACCAGCAGATATTTCCTGTTTCCTGCAGCCTTAGGGAATGGCCCCACGATATCTAAGCCCCACTGGGCGAAAGGCCATGGGCTGGATAGCGGGTTGAGAGTTCCCCCCGACTGATGAATGTGTGGGGCAAATCGCTGGCACTGATCGCATTTTTTAACATAATCCAGGGCTAATTTTTGCATGTTTGGCCACCAATAACCTTGAGTAATGGCTTGGTGAGCCAATGACCTACCTCCAGTGTGGCTTCCACAGATTCCTTCATGCAATTCCTCTAGTAACAGCTCAGCCGCTTCAGGATGCATACATAACAAGTAAGGTCTTGAATAGGAACGTTTGTATAATTTCTGATCTTCGGATAACTAGAACCTGGTTGATTTCCTCCGAATTTTGTCAGCTTCTCCCTTCTCATCAGGCAAGATATTCTCCTTTAGAAATTTAACTAAAGGATCCATCCAACTGAGTCTAGCCCTGACTTGGTATACTTGAATTACTTCTTTTCTTGCTTCGGTAGGCTTATGCAAGTCCTCGATGAGGATAACTCTTGGCAAATCTTGTGCCGAAGAGGTGGCTAGAGTGGCCAGGGAGTCAGCATGTGTGTTACCATTCCTAGGAATATGCAGCAAGCTGAAAGATTCGAACCCCGTCTGTAGATGTTTAACTCGGCTCAAGTATCCCTGCATTCTTTCATCCTTCGCTTCAAACTCCCCCTGTACTTGACCCACGACCAACCTTGAATCCGAGAACAACTCTACTGCCTTTCCTCCCATCTTTTGGACCATACTCATCCCCATCAATAGGGCTTTGTGCGCGCCCCAAAACCTAAACCCGTTGGGCTGGGCCTCGCTTGGGCTCACAATTTACTTGTATAGTGGGTTTGGATTTCCTACAGTGGGTCGCTCTGGACACTGAGACTCAATGAGATCACTTTTCTCTCCTATGGGGTCTGGACCACCTTCTCACTTGTTCTTTCTCTATTTACACTCTTTCTTCCCTCAAATCTCCAACCCTTGTCTTCTCAAAACTTCTTGTATTTATAGTCCTTAGTTTAGTGGAGAGCCATAATTACTTGCCAGTAGGTACAACCGGCGGTCCAGTATTATCGATTGTAAGTGGGTGGTTAGGTGGGAGTGGGAAGCGGTGACGGTGGCGTTGGAACTTGGTTCCCACTTCCACGATAGTTCTCGGCAGCGGTGCCTCCCCGAGGCACGGCCGGGTAGGTACAGGGCGGGGTTCACCGAGAGTATATTATTAATCACTGCTCGGGAAGGCGTCGCCAACAAATGATGAAGATGCCAGGCTTGGGCCAGCAACACGCGTGGCCCGGGGGTGGGCCGCGAGGTAAAGGGAGACTGGCCTTATGGGCCATATACCCAGGCCAGGGTCCAAGGCCCAATATAGGACACGGTGCGGGGGCCGTACAATAGCCCCCCCTTGATTCACTCCCCATTCTCGGGGACGAATCAAGGATCATCAGGGGTAAACCCCCGTTGGGGAAGTCGAAAGGTCAGCGCCCGGCCGTTGATTGGCTCATTAATGCGCGTCTCAAAAGACGCGTTTGGAACTGACTGACGACCTACCCGTCATCATTGCCTGACAGTTCGTGAACCGAGGCGTTACGCGTGTGGCAGTTGGAGCGACGGTCGGCGTGGTCTCCTGCCAGTGGATTATTAAATGCTTCCCACTTCATCCCCCACGTCTATAAATAGTCCCTCCAGTCGCTGATCCTCACTTTTGCATTCCTCCTCTTACAAAATCTTACTCTGCCGAGCACCCCCTCTTCGTGGTTCACCCTCTGGCCCAGAACACATTTCCTCCTTAGAGCCCACAGTAAGTTCCTTTCCCTCTTCGTGCTTTTTCTATTTTGGCCAGTTCAGTCTATTCGTTGTTAATCATAGCATTTCCTTTCTTGATTTTCCTTGGAAAACACTTTCTTTGAAAAATGAGTTACTCTTACCTCCTTTCTTCCGAACACGCTTTGGCTAGATTTAGGGTAGCCTATAATGTTCCTAGGGACGTAGACATTACCTACTGCAATATGGGCGATATTGATATCCAGAGGCGCCGTGGTGAAAACACGGTGTTCTTTCCCTTGATGGCCATTCTAGAGGGTGGGCTTAGGTTCCCAGTTGACCCTCTAATCCTTAGTACCCTTAGATTTTACGGCCTTTGTCCCGACCAACTCCCTCCCAATTTTTACCGGGTAGTGAGTTGCGTGAGTAGGTTGAACCAGTTGTACGGACTGCAACTAAACCACTACGACATTAATCAGATGTATAGTCTGTGCGGCAATATTGAGTCGGACTATTATATAAAGACTAGGGACGTAAGGGTACGGCTTATTTCATGCCTACCAGACTCAAACCGAAATTCGGCTAAGGATTTCGTTCGGCTGAGCGGCAATTGGTTTGCCGAGGAGATCCCCTGCGCATTTTCGCCGCGCGACGTTGGTCGGTGACCAACTTTTATTTACTTTGGTCTCTTTTGATTTTTGGTCCGGTTATGTAATCACTAACCCTTATTTCCTCCGTGCAGAGAGCAAAAGATTCAAGCCGGACCTCAGAGTGGTACATGTTCGGGACCTGAATTTCGTGCTCAGGTCAGAAATCTTCGTACACTCAGACGGACAACTCCGTGCGTCCCACCTTATCCTCGGTGTCAATCCCGTTTACTCAACCTGGCAGGCATTCAGCCAAGCTTTGCTAGTTGACAGCCCCCTCCTCTCATATATCGACGTCCGGCACGCAAACTTCTTCCCCCCAAAGCTAACTGTAGGCGAGGCACGTGATCTCAGTCCCCGGTTCATTTGTTCAGACGAGCGACAGCCCATCCGTGACGAATTAGCCGAGCGCGTATCTGCCGAGCGTAAGAGACGTGCCCACGAGCAGATCCAGCAAGAAGCTCCTACTCAGCCTGAGAGAACTGTAGAGCCCGAGGCTACTGTTCGGGAAAGGGAGGGTGCAGCCGCAGAACCAACTGACTCTTCTGAAACAGGATCCGACCAAGGCAACGCCATGGTGGCTAGGAAGAAGATGACGATCGACCGCTTTGTCCTGAGTGCCCGGCCTGCCGCGCAGCAACAACAAACCCCTGGCTAAGACGCTTCGCCTCCCGCTGTCCCATTAATCCGAGTTCGAAAAAGGCCGCGCACAACCGATCAGACTCAAACGGGCTCAGGCAACGCGCCCCCCGACCCTCGGCCGGTATTGTGATCCGGGAACCGGTAGCGCAAACCGGGATAGACCTGGCGTCTACTTCCCGGGCTCCGGCAGCATGGCGACCCTCCTTCAAACTTGACGGCGAGCCTCTTCCATCGACGGCCAATGCCCGAGTATGGGACAAAGGTTATGGGGGCCGTGTGGCGCAGAGTCTGGCGCGCGGTATCCTCTTGCCCGAGGACTTGCATGCTTTTACGGAATCAACGGACGAGTCGTTGGGGAGGCGATTGCAGTGGCACACTATAGCGGTAACTGTTTCATTTTCTCTCAAGATTCTCGGTTTCCCATTTGTTCATGTACGTGTACTTTCCATTTTACCTTATAAAGTGAATATTGTGCGATCAGGCTGCGCAAATGTCATACGTTGTGGACGAGAGGATGAAGGATCTAGCCGAGGACGTGGAGCGGGAGAAGGCCCTGAAGGAAGTCGCCGAGGCCACGGCGAAGGAGAAGTCCAAAGTTGCCGAGGAGGCAGAGAATAAAATTGCTACGGCCGTGATGGCCCAAGCTCTGGCCGAATCGAAGTCCGAGGAGCTGGAACTGCAACTGGGCGGCACCGAGCTAAAGTTGGCGGAGGCTCAGAGCTTGAATACCATGCTGGAAGGACAACTGGCCGATTCGAAGGCGGCGCTGGAGGCTAGCGAAGATAAGTGGTACAATGAGGGGTTCGCGGACGCCGAGAATTCAGCAGAGCCGGTCATTCGACAAGCTCATAAGCTCGGGTTCGAGGAGGGCTGGTTCACCGCCCTTCAGGCTATGGGGATTTCTGGAGATTCGCCCCTGAGGGATCGCGACAAAATTCCCTTCCCGAAACCTCCCGAAGCCGCGCAGCATGCCCCCCTAATTATCGACGAGGAAGAGACCTCCAGCATGAGGGAATTAGTGAATGCGATTGACTCCCAGGCGGGCCCAGCCGACTTGGAGGTGACTAGCCATTCTCATGCCGGGGATCAGATTGGGGGGAATGTCCAGCCGCCAACTCCTTTTACCGACCAGCGTCCTCTGCGGGACGAATCCTTCGCCCAGGCCGAGGACATCTAAGTTTAAGGCGCGGGGACTTTCATGCCTTGTTTTTCCCCCTTTATTTTTATTATTTTTTATTATTTATTTATTTTTTAACTGAACTGGTTTGCCTACGTCACCGGGCTGTGGTGATGGAACAATTTATTTGTTTTCATGTGTTTTATGTTTTCCCATTTGCCGAGTTTTGGCAACCGAACAGCAGTTTAAGCTATGCATTATTATGAATTCAATTTGCCGAGTTTTGGCCACCGAACATCAGTTTAAGCTATGCTTTATTATGAATGTCTTGTTGTGTTGTACATTCGCTTCGACCGAGAAATCGATCCTCGTCGGTTAACTTCATCAGGATGAGGTTCATGTCCTCGGAGAAAACTTTCCGTCTTTCCGACGACTTTTAGGATTTCCACAGGCTCGGACTTAGAACAAAACGGCTAAGGTTTCCACCTGCTCGGTGATAGGGATCGAACCGAGTTTCATGTTTTCTATCGAATGTAACGTTAAGGTTTCCACCTGCTCGGTGATAGTGATCGAACCGAGGGTCAGGTTTCTGTCCTTAGGATGGCCCGTTAAGGTTTCCACCTGCTCGGCGATGGAGATCGAGCCGAGTGTCAGGTTTCTGTCCTTAGAATGGGCCGTTAAGGTTTCCACCTGCTCGGTGATAGATCGAACCGAGGGTCAGGTTTCTGTCCTTAGGATGGGCCGTTAAGGTTTCCACCTGCTTGGTGTTCGGGATAGAACTGAGGGTCAGGTTTCTGTCCTTAGGATGGGCCGTTAAGGTTTCCACCTGCTCGGCGATAGGGATCGAACCGAGGGTCAGGTTTCTGTCCTTAGGATGGGCCGTTAAGGTTTCAACCTGCTCGGCGATAGAGATCGAACCGAGGGTCAGGTTTCTGTCCTTAGGATGGATCGTTAAGGTTTCCACCTGCTCGGCGATAGAGATCGAACCGAGTGTCAGGTTTCTGTCCTTAGAATGGGCCGTTAAGGTTTCCACCTGCTCGGTGATAGAGATCGAACCGAGTGTCAGGTTTCTGTCCTTAGAATGGATTGTTAAGGATGAACCATGCATGGTGATTGGGGCTGAAGCAAGATTCTTGGTTAGAACAGTACGTATCTGTATGAAAAACATCATTAGTACAACTAACAAAATATTCACAATAAGTTACGGCTAACTTTATCCTCGGAGAATCGCTCGTCAATGGTAGTACTTTTTGAGGTTATGGACATTCCACGGTCGGGGAAGTTGTCTCTCGTCTAGGTCTTCCAAGAAGTAAGCCCCGATGCCGGCCACAGCTGTGACCCTGTAGGGTCCCTTCCACGTCTGCGCCAATTTCCCGGCATTAGTGTCCCGCATGTTGCCCACGGCTCTTCTGAGAACCAAATCCCCGGCCACAAATTCCCTTGTTCTCACACCTCGGTTGTATCTCCGGGCAAGCTTCTGCTGATATTCCGCGAGCCGTATTGTCACCATCTCGCGGTACTCTTCTACCTTGTCCAAATACCCCACCATCATTTCGTCGTTTTGGGCGCGATCGAACCCCGCTACTCGCGCACTGCATAAATTCACCTCGGTAGGGATCACAGCTTCCGCTCCGTACGTGAGAGAGAAAGGGGTCTCCCCGGTGGACCGTCTAGGAGTGGTGCGATATGCCCACAAGACGTTGGGGAGTTCCTCGGCCCAGTTTCCCTTCGCTCCCTCTAGCCTTTTCTTCAGCCCACTCACAATCACCTTATTCACGGCCTCGGCCTGACCGTTGCCCTGTGGATAAGCGGGAGTTGAGTACCTATTTTTGATGCCGAGACCACTGCAAAAATCTCGGAAAGCCCGGCTGTCAAACTGCAGCCCGTTGTCTGATATGATAGTGTTCGGCACCCCGAACCTGGTGATGATATTTCTCCACACGAATCTCTTTACTTCTACATCTCGTATGTTGGCCAAAGCTTCCGCCTCCATCCACTTGGTAAAATAGTCGACGGCCACCAAAACGAACTTTCGGCCTCCCGTCGCCCGAGGGAACGGGCCGATGATGTCCAGCCCCCATTGTGCAAAAGGCCAAGGACTGCTGATCGGATTCAAGTGGCCCGCAGGCTGATGGATTAGAGGGGCGTGTTTCTGACACTGTTCACATTTAAGCACATACTCGGCGGCGTCTTTCTGCATCTGAGGCCACCAAAACCCCTGAGTCATCACTCGGTGCACTAATGAACGTCCCTCGACATGGCCGCCGCACACCCTGGAGTGGAGCTCCGCCAAGAGCTCGCCCACCTTCTCCGGGCGCAAGCACAAGAGGTATGGCCCTCCGAAGGACCTTCGATACAAAGTCCGGTCTTCTGCCAACCAATACCGAGGAGCCAACCTACGGATCCTGATGCCCTCTTTTTCGTTATTCGGCAGTCGGTCGTCAGCCAGAAAGTCGACAATGGGGTCGATCCAGCACGGGGTAGAGGCTGCGATGGCTGTGACATTAATTCCTGTAGTTCCCGAGTCTCTCATTACCCTAACGCTCGGTTCTGAAATGAGCTCGACCTTGATTTGCCGTGGTATCTCTTCGGTCACTGACGACGCCAGCGTGGCGAGGGAGTCAGCATGCCTGTTCTGTGTTCGGGCAATGTGGAAAACTTTCACCGTGTTAAAGCTGGCCATAACTAGCCTTGCTTGTTCCAGGTACACTTTCATCCGGGGATCTCGGGCTTCAAAACTGCCCTGCACCTGATTAACCACAAGACGCGAATCCGAATATAGCTCAATCTCCTGAGCCCCCAGGCTCGAAGCTGCCCTCAGTCCGGCCAGAAAAGCCTCGTACTCTGCTTCGTTGTTCAATGCCCTGAAACCCAATCTAAACGAGTGTTCTAGTCGTATTCCTTCCGGGGTGATCAAAACGACTCCTGAACCAGCACCTGTGTAGCTGGACGCGCCGTCTACGAATACCTTCCACGGGCGAGTCTCCACTCGGCAAACCATCTCCCTTTTCTCCCTGGGCGAAAACTCAGCGATAAAATCCGCAAGGACCTGACCCTTCACCGAGCTTCGAGGTCTGTACCGTATGTCGAAGGAACCGAGTCGAGTCCCCCATTTGGATATACGGCCCGTGAAATCTGACCTCCTTAACAACGACTGTAATGGGTACTCGGTCAAAACGTATACAGTGTGAGCCTGAAAATAGTGCGGCAGCTTCCTGGTGGCGTGTATCAGGGCTAATACGAGCTTCTCCAAGGGCAAATATCTCGTCTCGGCGTCGACAAGAGTTTTGCTGATGTAGTACACGGGTTGCTGGACCCCTTTGTCCCTCAGCAGCACAGCACTCACGGCGTGCTCGGATACCGCCAGATACATGAACAAATCCTCATCTGGCTCTGGTGCCGTAAGCATGGGCGCTCGTGCCAAATAAATCTTCAGATCCACAAAGGCTTCTTCACACTCCTCGTTCCACCGAAATCCAGTCCATTTCTTCAGCAGTTGGTAAAATGGTCGGCAGCGATCTGCGAATTTTGAGATGAATCGGTTAAGGGCTGCCAGCATCCTGGTTAGTATTTGCACTTCCTTCGGGTTGCTCGGTGGCTTCAATTTTCTCACAGCTTCTATCTGGTCGGGGTTAACCTCAATTCCCCGTGTACTGATCAGGTACCCCAAGAACTTCCCGGCCCCGACGCCAAACGCGCACTTCTCCGCATTAAGGCGCAACTTGTGCTGTCGGAGAACCTCGAAAACCGCCTGGAGGTCCCCCATATGCAGGGCTTCCTGTTTGCTCTTCACCACCATGTCGTCGATGTACACCTCGACCGTGCGCCCTATCTTGTCTCGGAACATTCTTGTTACCATTCGTTGGTAGGTGGCCCCGGCGTTCTTCAGTCCGAAGGGCATCCTCGTATAGTGATAATTTGCCTCCGGGGAGATGAACGCCGTTTTTTCTTGATCCTCGGGCGCCAGGGCGATTTGGTGATACCCTTGGAAAGCGTCAAGAAAACTCATCCTCGGGTGTCCACATGTGGCGTCCACCAGCTGATCAATCTTTGGCACGGGAAAAGGGTCCTTTGGGCAGGCTCTGTTCAGATCAGTGAAGTCGACGCAGACCCTCCACTTACCGCTCTTCTTCTTCACTACCACGGTGTTCGCCAACCAATCCGGGAAGAAGATCTCCCGAATCACACCTGCCTCCTTCAACCTTTGAACTTCCTCCTTTACTGCCTCGGAGTGCTCCCAGGCCGATCTCCTCGGCCTCTGCTTTTTAGGGGCGAATGAGGGGTCAACTCCAAGTCTATGCACGATGAATTCGGGATCCACCCTGGGCACCTCGTATGGACTCCATGCAAACACATCTACATTCCGTATTAGGAGTAGCAACATCTCCACTTTTTCCCGGTCCTCCATGCTGTCCCCTATTTGGAAGTACTTGTCTGTATCCGGCAACACCTTCACCTTGAGCATATTCTCGACGCGCCCGACCTTCTCTGGCGGGTTCTGTAATTGCTATAAAGGCGTCCCCGATGACGAACATTTAGGGTCGGCCTGATCCTTCTGGTCGCCTTGCTCCTTCTTCCAATCAACCATGGCGATCAAACATTGCCTGGCCGCCTGCTGACTTCCTTGTATCACCGCGACACCATAATCAGTATGAAACTTGACCTTCATATGCAGAGTGGACGGGACAGCCCCCATTGAGTGTATCCATGGCCTCCCAAGAATCGCCGTGTAGGGGGAATACGAGGCGACTACGAAGAAGCTCACCATTACCTCCTTGCCCCCCATATTCACGGGCATAGAGATTTGCCCCTCGGGCGCCACCATTTTCCCATCGAACCCGACCAGGGGAGTGTTGTACTTCGACAGGTCCCCATCCCTCAATCCGAGCCCCCTGAATAGGTCCGGGTACATAACATCCGCTCCGCTTCCCTGGTCTATCATTACTCTCTTCACAACGAAGCCGCCGATCCTTGCCGTGACTATCAATGCGTCGTCGTGCGGCTGGATGGTTCCTTCCAAATCACTGTCGGCGAAAGAGATCGGCTCTCGGGTAGGTCTGATCTTCTTCGCGGGAGGCGGCACGGCCGTACTCCCCTCTACCGATATCACGGTCAACACATCCTTCCCCTTTGCCGTTGAAATGGCCCCCGGGGATACGTGAATAACATCAATTATCCCAAGAGGGGGCGGAAGGGGATTCCCTCGGTGTGGTGCGCCATGTCCTGTTCCCAGATCCCCGGCATCCGTCACAAAATCCTTGAGGTGTCCTGCCTTAGCCAACTGCCCGAGATGGTCCTTTAACATTCGGCACTGCTCGGTAGTATGCCCCCTGTCTTTGTGGTACGTGCAGTATAGGCTCTGATTCCTCCGGGAGGGGTTGCCAGACATCCGGTTCGGCCACCTGAAGTACGGCTCGTGTTTGATCTTATCCACAATTTTATGCACAGGCTCCTTGAACATCACGTTCACCTCCCCTACTGGCGCCACTGGCTCTTGAATCCTCAAATTTCCCCGTGCCCTCTGTTGAAAACCGCTCTGCCGAGGACGATCTGTCACCGGCGCCTTGCCTTTGCTCTGTATTCTATCATCTTCTAGTCGCTTGTACTCCTCAATGCGCCTCATCAGCTGCCGCATATCCTCAGGAGGTTTCTTAGTTAAGGATTCCCTTAGCCCCGACTCCTCGGGCAACCCCATTCTGAAGGTGCTCGCCACAATCTTCTCGTTCCCTCCGCCAATCTCGTTGTATAGCTCCCAGTACCGGCTAGCATAATCGCGGAGGGTTTCCCCTGCCCTCATCTTCATAGACAGCAGCGCGTCCACCGGTTGCTGTTCCCGGCTTCACGTCACGAATCGGGAACCGAACTCCTGTATCAGCTCGGCGAAACTATGAATGGAGCCTTTGCGCAACCCGTTGAACCACCTTAAAGCTGTGGGGCCAAGGCTGGAGGGAAAAACCTTGCACATCAGAGCGTCATTGCGGGTATGCAGAGACATCATCTGGATATAGTGGCTGACATGCTCCACGGGGTCCGTTTTCCCACCATATGAATTGAACGGTGGGCGAGTAAATCTGTCCAGCATTGGCGCTCGCTCAATATCTGCTGAGAATGGGGACCGAGCCGCCCTGCGCAATGCACGGCTCATCGCATCCATGGCCGCATTCCTTGGCCGTCCCTCCGGGGAATCTGAGCCCCGATTCCGGTATTCCCGTGACCGAGAGCGATTTCTTCGTCAGCGAGATTCCGCTGAATTTGAGCGGTCTCGACGGCGGCGAGACTCCCTCGAGTGCGAACGCTCCCGGCGGTGGTGGGATCCCGATTGATTCGATCCCTCTCCGCGTCTCTCTTCCCCAGCGTTAGGCCTTCCTCCTCTGTTATCCTGACCCGCTCTACGACGCTCGTTTCTCGCCTCCAACTCCAGGTCTTGTACTAACATGTGCAGCCGCTCAAGCTCCTCATCCCTCTCGTCAAATTGCCTGTGCCGGGAAGCGTCGGATACTGTTCTCCCCGTTTTATACGACCCTTCTCCAAGGCCGGACCGCTCTTCCCATTGCTCGTTAGCCCGATCCTCGCGTCTCTTCTGTCTCTGTTCCCGCCAGGTGGAGCCCCGGGAAGACCCCGCCGAGCCACTCTCGGCGTTACTCCCAGACATCTTCCTGTACACGAGTCTCGGCGGAACTACTGCTTAGTAGGAGGTTCCCACAGACGGCGCCAATTGTGCGCACCCCAAAACTGAAACCCTTTGGGCTGGGCCTCGCTTGGGCTCACAACTTACTTGTATAGTGGGTTTGGATTTCCTACACTGGGTCGTTCTTTACGCTAAGACTTAATGAGATCGCTTTTCTCTCCTCGGGGGTCTGGACCACCTTCTCACTTTGCTCTCTCTGTTTACACTCTTTCTTCTCTCAAATCTCCAACCCTTGTCTTCTCAAAACTTCTTGTATTTATAGACCATAGTTTAGTGGAGAGCCATAATTACTTGCCAGTAGGTACAACCGGCGGTCCAGTATTATCGATTGTAAGTGGGTGGTTAGGTGGGAGTGGGAAGCGGTGACGGTGGCGTTGGAACTTGGTTCCCACTTCCACGATAGTTCTCGGCAGTAGTGCCTCCCCGAGGCACGGCCGGGTAGGTACATGACGGGGTTTACCGAGAGTATATTATTAATCACTGCTCGGGAAGGTGTCGCCGATAAATGATGAAGATGCCAGGCTTGGGCCAGCAACATGCGTGGCCCGGGGGTGGGCCGCGAGGTAGAGGGAGACTGGCCTTATGGGCCATATACCCAGGCCAGGGTCCAAGGCCCAATATAGGACACGGTGCGGGGGCCGTACAAGCTTCGTATTCCGCCTCATTATTTGTTGCCGAGAAGCCCAGCCTTAATGATTTTTCAATAATGATTCCCTCGGGGGATATCAGCACTAGCCCCACTCCAGAGCCTTTCTGGTTCGCAGCGCCATCCACGTACGCCTCCCAATGGGAAGGGCCTTGTTGAGAAATCATACCAACCGATTTTTCATCCATGTCCGATGTTGGCTTTACCTCTTCTAATTGGGGCTCCGTGAACTCGGCTACCAAATCAGCAAGCACCTAGCCCTTGACCGAGGTGCGTGGCATGTACTTGATATCAAAAGCCCCTAGGATCGTCCCCCATTTAGCAATTCTTCCAGTATAGTCCGCACTTCGGAGTATTGCCCTGAGTGGAAGCTGGGTGAGAACAATGACTGTATGGGCTTGGAAATAATGGGGTAGCTTTCGTGTACCGAGCACCACTGCTAGAATAGCCTTTTCCAATGGTAAATAACGGATCTCGGCTTCATGCAGCGACTTGCTTACACAATAAACTGGTCTTTGCACACCGCCATCTGCTCGGATCAGCACCAAGCTCACAGCATGGGGAGCTACAGCGATATATGCAAACAAGACCTCGTCGAGCTAGATAATCTTTTAACTGTTGGAAAGCCACAGCACACTCCTCTGTCCATTCGAACCCCTTCCACTTGTTAATCAAGGAAAAGAAAGGCCGACACCTATCCGCTGATCGAGAGATAAATCGATTCAGGGCTGCCGTCATCCCAGTCAGTTTCTGAACCTCCTTGGGATTCCGAGGAGCTTGTAACTCATTGATGGCCTTTATCTGATCAGGGTTGACCTCAATTCCTCTGTGAGTCACCATATATCCTAGAAACTTGCCTGATCCCACACCGAACGAGCACTTGGAAGCGTTCAAGCGCAGCTTATACTTCCTGAGAACTTCAAAGGTGCTTTCTAGGTCCTTCACATGCTCGGCCACCACCTTGCTTTTCACCACCATGTCATCTATGTAAATCTCGATATTTTTGCCCAGCTGTGGTTCAAACATCCTCGTCATCATCCTTTGGTAAGTAGAACCCGCATTTTTCAAGCCGAATGGCATCACCTTATAGTGGTAGTTACCAATAGGAGTTACAAAAGCAGTCTTCTCCTGGTCATCCAGGGCTAAGGGTATCTGATGATAACCCTGAAATGCGTCCAAGAAACTCATCCGAGGGTGTCCAATAGTGGCATCTACTAGCTGATCAATTTTTGGCATAGGAAATGGATCTTTAGGGCATGCCCTATTCAAGTCAGTGAAGTCCACACATACTCGCCATTTCCCGCTCTTCTTCTTCACCACCACAGTATTTGCCAACCACTCTGGGTAGAAAACCTCTTTAATAGCTCCAGCTTGTTTGAGCTTTGCTACTTCTTCTTTGATCGCCTCAGCGTGTTCCTTAGATGGGCGCCGAAGAGGCTGCTTCTTGGGGGTGATCGTGGGGTTTACTTTCAAATGGTGGCATATAAATTCCGGATCCACCCCAGGGGCTTCATAAGCGTTCCAAGCGAATATGTCGAGGTTTTTCTTAAGAAATTGTACTAACTCCTCTTTTTCTTGCGAAGGTAACTGGGATCCGACTTGAAAGAACTTTTCTGGATTGTCTCCAATGATGACTTTTGTCAAATCTTCACACCTTGCGCCCTTATCCGGATCTTCAGTAGGCGATAACCGATGCTTTGGTTGCTATAAGCCCCTTTCGGCTTTGGCTGATGACTCGGCTTCGGGCTCATGCCGAATGGCAGCCACCAAACATTGCCTAGCCACGGATTGATCCCCCCGAATTTCGCAAACCTGGCCTTCGGACGGGTATTTGATTTTCTGATGCAAGGTGAAAGAAACTGCCCCCAGCGTATGAAGACAAGGTCTGGCTACAATTGCCGTATAGGGTGAAAAAACGTCTACAACTATGAAATCCACCTCCACCACCTCTGAGCCAGTCTGCACGGGTAATTGTATTTGGCCTTTCGGGGTAACGACCCTTCCTTCGAAACTGATCAGCGGAGAACTGTATGGTGTTAAGTCACTAAGTTTGAGGTTCAGCCCCCTGTAGAGATCAGGGTACATTATCTCTGCAGCACTACCCTGGTCAACCATTACCCGCTTCACATTATATCCTCCAATTCTGAGGGTGATGACCAACGCATCATCATGAGGTTGGACAGTTCCCACCTTGTCAGCATCCGAGAACCCTAAAACTGGTTGATCGTCCAGTTTGCACCTCTTCGGACCCTGGCCAGAGTCCCCTGCAAGTAACCGATCTATCGACATGACCTTGGATGGCTAGAACCCTATTCTCCCTGGGGCTGCAAAGATAACATTGATAGTTCCTAGAGGGGGTTTTAAAGGGTCATCCCTCCGGGACTCTGAGCTTATTTGACCTCCTCGACCACTGGTGTGATGCAAGAGATGTCTCAATTTCCCTTCACCGACCAGCTGGTTCAAATGATCCCACAAGCTTCTGCAATCCTCAGTCGTGTGTCCATGATCCTGGTGGTATTGGCAGTAGAGATTGCGATTACGCCTATCAGGATTCCCTATCATCTTATTCGGCCACTTGAAGAACGGCTCGTTCCTGACCTTTTCTAAAACTTAATGGACTAGATCTCTGAATACGGTGTTGACTGCCTGGGGATTGGCTGATCCTGACTGCGCAGGAAAATCTCTCATCGGTTTGTTATTGTTGTATCGATTCGACCTGAAATCCCTCCTCTCCTGGGGGATAACCTTTTCCTTGCCTTTTCCTCGTTGTTGATCTTCTTCAACTCTCTTATACTTCTCAATACGATCCATTAACTGACGCATGCTAGTAACGAGTTTACCAGACAAGGATGTCCTTAAACCATGATCAGTAGGAAGACCGAGCTTAAACGTTTCTAGGGCCATTGCATCAAAATTGCCCTCTATGTCATTGAATATCTCCCAATATCTGTTCGAATACACCTTCAGGGTCTCTCCTTCCTGCATGCTCAAAGATAGCAGAGAAGACAAAGGTCAGGCCACTCTTCGGCAGGTGACAAAACGTGAACCAAAAGCTTGGGTGAGCTCTTTGAAAGAGCTGATGGAATTTGGGTTTAGTCCATCGAACCACCTCATTGCAACTGGTCCAAGACTGGAGGGGAAAACCTTGCACATCAGTGCTTCGTCTCTGGAGTGGACTGCCATCCTTTGATTAAAGTGACTCACATGCTCCACGGGGTCCGTTTTGCCATTATAGATAGTGAATGTAGGCTGATTAAAACATCGGGGAAGTCTCGCGTCTTCGATCCTGCGTGTAAAGGGCAATCTAGAGATTTGATTCAAGGCCCTGCTCATGGCATCGTTCCCTACACCTCCATGTGGTGGGCTCTGAGGTCGCCTCTTATGATGATGCTCTGCCTCATAGGAAAAAGTCTCGCTAACTGGGGTCCGTGATCCCTGTTGGTAGTCGAAATCCTGCTGATCATCAGATTCCCCATCAGAATACAAAGGTACCTGCTTTCGCTTTGCATGGCGCAACTCTCTTTTTAACTTTTCAACCTCCTGTTGCAAATCCCGGTTCTTTTTTGCATGGGACACATGACTCCCACCATGTGATTGGCTCTGACCAGGGGGCACGATGTGTACGCTACCCTCGCAGTCTTGTCTCCACTCCAAGTTGAGAAAAGGGTCCACGCGCTGAGATGCCCTAGACTCTGCTTCTTGTTGACCTTGTTCAGCCATCACCTACTGTTGTTTTCACCCCTGCACCAGCTCTTCTCACAGACGGCGCCAATTGTAGGGTCAGTTTTCGTAGCCCAAGCCCAAAAGGTATAGGTTAGAGGCCCAACGAACCCAGGATAATGAATTTGTAGAGAGTGGGCGAAAAAGCTGGGCTGGTTATGAATTAAACAATGGTTGGCTAAGTTGTTTAAGATTGAAATAACATGAAATAATGCCTGAAAAACTCCATGAGTGAATGTCCGAAGAGATGTTTTATTGAACGAACAGTAATTACAACACTCAGAGCTACAGAAAAGCTTTTCTTTCTTCTCTGTTGTCTTTTTTCCGATCCCCTATTATCAGGAGCCCGTCTTCCTTATATAGCATCCTTCCCCATCATTTCCATCATCTACTTGTTCTTCATCTGTGTATCTACTTCAGTATATGTCACGTCATGTGTCTACTTTAGTTCTTTGTGAGTGGCGGTAGCTGAGATTACACTGTTCAGGGGTCTTCTCCACATAAATGCGACCAGAAAAGTAATTGCAGTGCATTAAATACGGTGGTAGCAGCTTTTCCTTTAGATATTTCTTCGTCCTTATCATCTCAAGACATACCCAGAGCTTATCATTATCATTGGGGTTGCTAGGAAGATCATTCAGACCTTCCACACGTTTGATTGATCAAGGCTATTTGTATCCGACGAGTAAGACCTCTTCGGACCACTAGTGACCTCTTCGGATAGAAGGTAACTTTTTCGGACAGAAGGTAACCTCTTCGGACAATATTCCTCCTCCACTTTCGGGCTTCCTGCCTTCAGATGGACTCGGCCCCAACCAATTATTGCTCTTCGGAAATACTATACTCCTCAACATGATGCCCCAGGCCCACTAAGTAGTTTTGGATTTTTACCCCCCCCCCCCCCACAAACACAAATCATAACTATAAGAGGGATAGAGAGTACATGTAATAAATAACTCAGAAAACACACCACCAAAGTGTATCATCCAAAAGTAGAGACAAAAAAAAAAAAAAAAAAAAAAAAAAAAAAAAAAAAAAAATTCATCAATCTAAAATAGAGTTGCAAGATAGAATTAACAAGAGAGAGAGAGAGAGAGAGAGAGAGAGAGAGAACAATCACCTTCTTTGAAAGAGAATGTGAGACAAATAACAAAATTATATAAAAGAAGATAAGTAGAAGAATATTCAAAAGAAAATGTATAGTTGTAAATACCAAATTATCCAATTTATGTTATGTAATAGAATAGCATTAAATTATTCTGTAATTTCATGGGATAACACGTAACAAACAAAGAAAATAAAATTAAAAATATAAAAAATTAAAATATAACCCAATCATTTCAACCTAAAGTAGAGTTAAACATAAAAATTCATCAATTTAAAGAATTAAACATCCACCAAAAGAAAGAATATATATATATATATATATATATAGAGAGAGAGAGAGAGAGAGAGAGAGAGAGAGAGAGAGAGAGAGTATTCACCTTTGTGTGAGAAAAATATGGATTGAATGGAATAGAAAATAACAAATTTTTATAGTAAAAAAAATTGGGGAGAAGAAGAGTCAAAATAAAAGAAAGACAAAGAGATGGAGAAATTGTAAGGTTAAGGTATAGACTATAGAGTAGCAGAGAGATAAAAAGGTAAAAGTAAGTAAATGTTGAAGTATGTGTAATTGTTAAGTGGCAAATTAATAAGGAGAAAAATAATTAAAAAGAAGAGAGAAAATATTGAAAATAGGTTGATGATGTGGCGTTGATGTGACTCAACAGGAGCACAGCAACATTAAACACTACACTTCAGCTTTTATATATATATATAGAGAGAGAGAGAGAGATATAGATATAGATATAGATTACTGAATAACTCAAAAGTTTAATTGGTTGAAAAACAGTAAATTTAATCATTTAACCATATATATATATATATATATCAAAAGTCAAAGCTCAAAGAAAATCTATTTAAATTTTAATTGGATTCTCAATTTTGAGCCATGTGTCCCATTTGAATTTTAATTTTTGAGCTAAGTGAACTATTGAGTGTAAAAATTGAAGAGTTCGAATCCAATTAGATTTTATTTGGAGTCCAATTAAGTGTCACATGTCAATATTTTTGTGGCAAGTGAATTAATGGGTATAAAAATCGAAAAGTTTAAATCCAATTAAATTTTAAATCATATATATATAATGAGAAACAATTACATATTTTAGAAATGTATGGTTTAAAAAAAGTGTAAACTAATACCATGTATAATTTGAACCGTGTAATTGTGATTGTTTTAAATTTTACCCGTGCATATGAACGAGGTTACACACTAGTTTAATTCTAATGAGAGGTATTCCAATAGTGAAAAACCAAATGGTTCTGGACTAAGATTCAGTGACATTTATTTATTTATTATTTTTAAACAAAGGTAAGATAGTGACATTTAAACTCAATGCTTCAAGTTGAACTTGATGCACTTTGAGCTATTGATGTTTCTAAGAAATTCTAGGCCTAAATACACTATCGAACTCTAAAATTAGAGTTAAGCATTTTTAATCTTCAATTTTTTTTAATGAGTAATTTTAGTCCTTCCGCATAGTTTCGTTAATTTTTTGTGTATATACTTAACAAAATAATGAGGTGATCTATTTTTAATGACATGGACCAGATTTTTTATTATTATTTAAAAGAGCTACACAATCAATGTACCCAACCTGAACTTGAATTTAAGCCTCATTTTCACATTTTCCTTAATTTATGTTCTAATTTTGAAATGAAAGTTACCCAGACTATTTTTCTTTTAATGACCATTCAACTGAGTCTAAACTTAGGTTTGAGTTTGCGTCATTTCACTACAACAAAATGTATTTTTAGCGACGAAAATTAGTGAGGAAATATTTTTTGTCGCTAAAAATACAGCTTTAGTGACGAAATATGAATTTCGTCACTAAAAGTGAAAAAAATTATTACATTTAGCGACGAAAAATAAATTTCGTCGCTATTGTGAACTAAAAAATAGGCGCTAGTGGAGGGAAATTTTGGTGCAATTTTAATTAAGCTATAGTGACGAAATATTTCGTCACTAAAAGTTGAAATTTTTAGTGACGAAATATTTCGTCACTGTAGGTATTGTTGTGATAGTATTAGTGACGAAAATCATTTCGTCGCTATAAGGAAGAATTAGTGACGAAAACTATTCGTCACTAAAAAAATTCGTCACTAAAAATAACAATGCTTTTGCACTTAAATGTTTTTAGTGACGAAATCATAATTCGTCACTAAAAGTATGCTACAGTGACGAAAGTTGAATTTCGTCGCTAAAAACATGAACAAAATATGGTCTCTTTAGTGACGAAAATAAAATTCGTTGCTAAAAGTGTAAAAATTCTGGGTTCCCTTGTGACGAAACAAAAATTCGTCGCTAAAAGTGGGCAATAGCGACGAAACATTTCGTCGCTAAAGACCACTTTTAGTGACGAATTCCAGTTTCGTCACTAAAAGTGATCTTTAGCGACGAAAAGTTTTCGTCGCTAAAAATCAATATATATACTCCAACCCAAAATTAGACCTCACCCACTCAGCAGAACAAAAACACTCACCCACTCAAAAAAAACACTGAGAAACCCAAACCAAAAAAAAAAAAAAGGAACCCAGCCGATGAAGATGAAGACCAACCGTCGCCGATGAAGGGAACCGTCGCCGATAAGCAGCCCACCGTCGCTAAAATCTTCATCGGCGACGGTATACACCGTTCTTTGAATCGCCGAGAAAGAGAACCGTCGCCGATGAGCAGCTACCGTCGCCGATAAGCCACTCGAACGGCGACGCTTCGGCTTCTTCGAACGGCGACGCTTCGCCTTCCTCGAACCGCGACGCTTCGCCTTCCTCGAACCGCGACGCTTCGCCTTCCTCGAACAGCGACGCTTCGCCGTCCTTCGCATCGGCGACGCTTTGAAGTGTCATTTCAGCTCCCATCGTCGCCGATTCTCGACGGTTTTGAAGTGTTATTTCAGCCCATTCGTCGCCGATTCGGACCATTCCCGACGATCTTGAATCAGTAAGGTTTTATTTATTTATTTTTATTTTTTGTTTATTTTTTTTTCTTTGATTCCCTTTGGCTCATGTTTTATTTTTGTTGTGATTGAGTTTAAGCCCAATCGAATTCGCTTCATCCTACTTTTCGGTTTGGCATTGCGTTTCTTTTATTTTGATTATTTCTATTTTTAAGGTACTGAATATGATGAGAGGATATAAATGTAGACAAGTTAGAAATAAGGATAAATGTATATTATTTGATTTCCAATGTTCTGGACATTCATTTCAATTGTTGTTATAATCTCAACCAATAAAACTGCCTATATTCCAATGGATGGTTAGGATTTTTGTGTGTTACATAACCCACCAAATGTATTAGATACCATAGAAGGACCTGAGGTGTTTGTTTTAGTTAGAGAGAGTTCAACTAGATTTTTTTTCTTCTTATAAATAGAAAAGACTTTTCTTAAGTGCATGTGTCTTAAATATTTATACAATGATTTCGAAGTAGTTGATTTCCTTCAAAATGTTATTCTGTTTTCCAATGAGCTCAAGTTCAAATGGTGCCTCCACCCTTTGGAAGAGCAAAGTAGAGTTGTGTTCAAGACCCATCAAGTGTGTAAGCTGCCAATAATTTGTTAAAAAAATGTTAGTAATAAATTATTGGGCATGCTTAAATAACCGTTTGTATGCAATAGTCTTTTTGTAAAATAAAAGGTATGGTTATCATTTATCAATGAAAAAGAAGTGTCGACTTTATAGGGAGAATGGGGGTTCTCTACATGCTGAAATCAAGAGGGTATTGGATTTTGCTCTAAATTTTCAATAAACAGTGCAAATTTTGGGTGGGCACTTGGCCTTTTTTAACAGCAAAGGAGTTGTCTGGCCTGATTGAAGGAAGATAGTTCCAAGTGGTTTCACTTGCTGTCAATATGCATTTCTTTGATTCCCTTTGGCTCTTCGGGTTCTCTTCACACACCAGCTCTTGGGTCTTTACCACTTTCCTCAAGCAAGGTTACTCACTTTGTATATTCAATTTGTGTTTTTTTGGAGTTTACAAAAATGGGTGCTTATTAGACTTTTGTGTTTATGTACTGTGCATTGATGCCTTTGTGTTTGATCACTCTAACTAACTGTGCTCTTTCTCACATTTGATGGAGCTTGTCTATAACTGCATCCATTTTCTGCAATTGGGTTGCTTCTTGTTTTTATGTATTTGGTCCTTGGATTCAATTAACGGGAATATTGTTTTTATGTCAATATATATAATAGTTGTGCAAATATGTAAGATATTGGGTTCATGTGCTTATTGTGTTTTTTTGGGTTTGGACTAATTTCCATGTGTGTAAACTGTGAGATGAGTTTCCATGTTTGGTTTTTTACTTTTCAGGTAACAAATAAAATGAGTATAGGAAGCAGCGTTGCAACTGAGAGATTTGGCTGAGCTTTGTTACGGACTTTGGCGTATTGGTATTAAAAGCAATTTTTACTGTTTTTGTTTTTATGTTTTGGAAGTTTTGTCATATTCACCATGTGAATTGTCCATTGTGGTGTGAATGGTGATTTTTACTTTACCACTTATGGTGATCTAGACTAGGTTTGGGATCATGAAAATTGACACTGTTTAATGAAATATCTTAGGACTTGCATCCTTTGATATCTCTTACAATTCTTTTCTTTTTTCTCTTTTACCATTCTTAAGATGCTATTATGACATAATACCATATTGGTCTAGGAACATTGAATCGTTGGCTATTTTATAAACAAATGTTAGATTAGAATGGGATTTTCAATGATATGACAGAATTCAATTTTAGTTGAATGATTATGCAAAAAAATTTCAGCTACCTCTTCTTAAGTATGTTAATTCTCGTTTTATTATAAACTACCTCTCAATCTTTATCCAAAAGCACAGTGATAGTAGAGAAACACAGTAGCTTTTCGTGTGATTAACACAACTACGGCTATAAATGAAAATTTCTTTTCATGCCCCTATCTTTGGCCTTTGGCCTTTTGTCTTTATTTAATTGGTAAAAGAAAACAAGAAAATCAATGAAATTGTAGAAAGAGTGGACTGATACATTTGAGACCTAGAAAATACACTAACCATTCTACTGGGCATTGCTAAGAATACCCTACTAGCCTACTTTTTTGATATCCTACTTCATTGGATAAGTATTTGTTCTCTAGTTCATTGGATTGCATGATAAAAGTTTGGTCTTCTATAGTGAAGAACAAATAAGTTATTGAATCACAATTAGTTGCATTTACTTTCTTATTTGCTTTCCCCCTTAAGTAATTGTGGTGTGAATGGTGTGCTACAGTCCTTGAGCAATGTTATTAATTGGTTTGGTAATGGCAAAATTGTACTATTATGTCAGAAACTCAATAGTTATAGTATTTTGTTGCAATGCCAGGATGTGGATACTGTAACTCTAGTTTTTTGAGTACATTTTTCAATGTACAGTATTTTGAGTTTAGAAATTCATGTTATTTTGAACATTGAGGATAAAACAATGTAGTGTTATTATTACATAATGAAAATAAATAGTTATATGCCCTAAGTACTTATAAATTTTACTTTTCTTTTGCAGGCTAAATACATATTGTTTACAATAACTTTGGATTTTTTCTGAAAGTTGTAAGCTTAGCTTGAGCAAAGTAAGTAAATTTTAGTTGAAAACCTTATAAAACTCCATACTTGTGATGTTGGAAATTGGATTTGTGGTGGTATGTTGTGTTGGAGCAAGCGGGTGGCTTGCATGGTGTTATAAGGTGGTTTAAATACATATTGGGAGTGTTTTTCAATTCTTGCAAATGTGAATGAGTATTGTTGATTAAATGTGATGAATATTACTTTATTCGATTTCAATACTTATAAACACTCTATACTTGCGATGTTCGTGATTGGTTTTGTGGTGGGTTGTTGTATTGGAGCAAGCGGGTGGCTTGCATGGTGTTATAAGGTGGTTTACATTTATATTGGAAGTGTTTTTAGTTTCTTGCAAATGTGAATGAAACTTGTTAATTAAATGCGATGAATATTACTTTATTCGATTTCAATACTTATAAACACTCTATACTTGTGATGTTTGTGATTGGTTTTGTGGTGGGTTGTTGTGTTGGAGCAAGCGGGTGGCTTGCATGGTGTTATAAGGTGGTTTAAATATATATTGGGAGTGTATATTTGTATGTGCAATGTATATTTATTTAAGTATTAATATAGACTTGTGCATTCATGAATGTGATAGAACTTTATCTAAGTAGCTTATAGACTTAGATGTTAAAATACATTATGTATGCGTTGTTCTTATTTAAAACTAATTGTTAGAAATTTTTTTATAACATAGTTAATGTTTTTACTTTACGATTTTAATGTAATAGTATTTTTATATTTGTGCAGATTTTGGTGGCTTTAGGGGATTACTTTTGGCATTATTTGAAGACATATGAGGACATCTTTTGGCTCTAGGGGGTTCTAATTATATTATGCTACATTTCTTGTATTGTTATAAAACATTTTAAGTTATTGTATGTGTTGCAAACAATTATTGTATGGAAGGAGTTTGAATTTGATACTTGTTTTAATTTTAACTTGTGGAATGTATGGATTGATTTTTTATAAATGTGTTGTTGAAATAATTGTGTTAATCAAATTTGAGGTTTGAATAATGTAATGATAGGTTACAGGTTAATATCAACATCATGAAAATAATAAAAACAGAAAATATGTTTTAGTGACGAATTTTTTCATCACAAATATGGCAACAAAAAATTGTTTTAGTGACGAAATATTTCGTCACTAAATACAGTGGAATTTTGTAAGAAATGGTTTTAGTGACGAACATTTTTGTCACTATATGTAATGGATTTTTTTAAAAATAGTTTTAGTGACGAATATTTTAGTCACTATATGTACCCGAAAATAGTTTTAGTGACGAAATTTTTCGTCACTAAATATGATTTAATAAACTGAAATGGTTTTAGTGACGAAATATTTTCGTCACTAAATACTGTTTTTATCGAGGAAAACATTTAGCGACGAAACGTTTTCGTCGCTAAAAGTTTTTTTTTTTATTACCAAATTGGACTTTTAGTGACGAAATTTTTCGTCGCTAAAAGTCGCTAGGATTTTTAGTGACGGGGCTACAGCGACGAAACGAATTTCGTCACTAAAAGTCCAATTTCGTCACTAAAGGTTCTTAGTGATGAAAAACTGGATTTTTAGTGACGAAAATTTTCGTCACTAAAAATACATTTTCTTGTAGTGTTTGCTAAATGAACAAACATAAATAAGTTTTTTCTTGAGTCGAGCTCGAGGTATTTATAAGCAATTTTACAGCCCTAAGGCCCTACGCCTACCAAAGCTAATCAAAGTAACATATGAACAAGTAAACATCCTTGACAAGCAAAAAAATTATTACTTAGCACTTTGCTAATTAGATTAATTGAATGAGTATGTGTTGAATATCAACTTCAGTGTGCATATCAGGAGAAGGTATCACCTAAGTATGAACACTCTAAGATGAAAACCATGAATTTTTATGTTTTACCATCAATAATATTCTTGAATAGTTTTGGGGTAGATCAAGAATGTAATTGAGTTACTGCATTGGTGGTAAAATAAAAAGGGAAGAAAGAAGAGGGGGGGGGGGGGGGGGTGGTGGGGTGTGTGGGTGTATTTCAAACTATAGTTTCTTAGGGCTCAAATTGGGGCAAATATTGAATTAGGCTCAAACCTTCAAATATAGGTTTGGGTTGGGTAAATGGCATGTCATACATTGAATGTGTAATCTTTTTAGTAAAATAGTGTTGAGGATTGGAGTGATAATTCGGAATGAAGTTGACCACGTTATGGCTTTTCTCTCTCCACAAATTTCTCTTCCTTTCACAGCCATTGAGGTGGAGGCATTGACAGCAAGATTGGCTCTCGAATTTGCAAGAGAAATAGGTGTTGATCGGATTATCTTGGAGGGCGACTCTGAAATTCTCATCACTGCTCTTAAGTCAGCCTACAACTCCTTATCTCACTTTGGATACATGCGAATGACATTCAGCATCTTGCCTCTTTGTTTTCAAATTTATGTGTTTTTTTTTTTTTTTTTTTCTTTTTATTTATTTATTTTTTAATAGATAGGCGTTGTAATTCTATAGCTCACTCACTTGTGAGACAAGCAATTCTCATTTCCCAATTCTTAGTCTGGATGAAGGATGTATCACCAAACGTAAAATCTGTACTTTGAGTTGATTGAATAGCCTCCTTTAATAATACTTACTGCATTTCTGAAAGTTCAATATGGGTATGAAACACCCTTGAACGTTTAGACCCCAAAATACAAAATTACCAATTCAAGCTTTATATCAAACAATTAATGTGCGGAATATGATAACAAGCTTATAACAGAATTGATAAAACAATCTAAGCCAAATATAAACACATCCACAACAGTAAATATAAGGCAAAGATAAAGGAAAGAAAGATGCAAACACACGGACAACACATGATGTGTTATCGAAGAGGAAACCGAAGACCTCGGAGTAAAACCTCTCCGCCACCCTCCAAGCGGTGATAAAATCCACTAAAGAATATAGTTGGGATACATGAACAGCAGAAGACCCTCCAAGCCTAATCTACCCAAGTACCTAAGCCCTCCAAGCTTCTTGCTCCAACGAGGTTACGCCGAACCTATTTCTTCTTTAACTTCCCGGATTCCGCTACTTGACCATAGCATCAACCAATGTATATTGGTTTCTTCCCAAACTGCTTCCCTAAGCACCAAATGGACATTCTCACAGACGTGGGTGTGGTGAGATAAGGGTTTGGTAAATAACCTCTCAAGGGTATGACAATGGAGAGGAAGAGAGTAGAGGAATTTGTAGAGTCTCTTAGATGAAAATTGGGGATGAGGCAATCTTGTTTTTCTCTAGGGTTTTCTCTCACAAAATTTACTCTAGAAGCTCTCTCAATATGATGGGTATAAGGGTGTATATATAGTAGGGTGAGAAGGGAATACAAAATGTCATTTTTTGCCAAACAGGGCAAACTGGCGACTTGGTCTCGCGGCTTGTCCAAGTTGCGAGTTCAAGTCGCGACATAACGGCCTGACCAGCCTGAGACTTTTGTCCTGTAGCGTGACAGCTGGCGCGGCCCTTCAGCTTCCCAGTGTGCCTCTCACGTGCCAGCTTTTGGCGGCTTGCCAGTCGCGATCCACTCGCGAGCCCTAGCCGCGAACCTCTGTTTTTCTTGCACACTCTTGAGCTTTTCTTCACTTCTTCTCACACACTACCCTTACAATTTTTCCACCTAAGTACAGGGTTACTAAGTGCTAAATTACAAGCAAATTGGTCACAGAATAAAGCCAATCAGATGGTTGATTAAATTCAACCTTACAATCTCCCCTTTTGGCTATTCCGTGACAAAACCCTACAACAGACTCTAGACTTAAACGTGAGTTGGGAACAGTTGGAAAACTCACTCACACCTAACTCTAGATTCTGTAAAGTTCTTAAACATATGAATAAGTAACTCCTGAAACACAATAACATAGCAATATCATTGTATGCAGAAAACTTAATATGCATATGGAGCAAAATAGGCATGATCAAGCAAAAATGAACATAAGCATAACAGCAATGATTCATGGCAAGATCAACAACAGTAGTCACTTAAGCAAAAGTGATTACTATGTTCATTTACACAAGGAATGAACATCCGGACATGCAAAAATGATAAACTCAATTGAAGAGTATCATTTGCAAGTCCAACACTCAACCAATGCATACAAACATATATGCATCTAGGAACAATCCTACAAGGGCACAAGAGTGTTGTACTTAAGATAATGCAAGGCATTAACAAGTACCAAAGCACAAAGCACAAAGGCTGCATATGCAAATTTTTGCAAATACATGGCACAAACCATAAAAGCCTACAAACATGCATAAGTACAAGAAACAACCCTCAAAGCTTACAAAAGCAACAATGGGTACAAATCAACAACATAAAATGCTAAAAGCTGAAAAAACATCATACTATATATAAGTAATCACCAAAGATTCACATGTAGAGAGTCTTAAAACAGACTAAAAACCAGTGTATCAAACTTAAAAAAAAAAAAAAAACAACACATCAACACATATTTAAACTCCCCCTTAAACCAGGCACTCCCCCTCAAGAGCTGCTCCAAAAATTCTCCCCCTTTTTGACCGGAATGGCCAAAGGGTTAGTGATCCTGGCTGGTATGAATGCTGTCAAACTTGGCAGAGAGTACATCAAGCTGGTCCTGCATTGCTGTCATCCTCTTAGTCTGCTGATTCTGAACATCGCGGATTGTATTAAGTCTCTCCAGGATGATCTGAAGGGTATCAAGAGGTACAGGTGATGAGGTGGAAGGTCTGCTCCTCTTGACTCTTACTCTAGGTGTGGAAACTGGTCCTGCACCTTCTGCTTCAGTCTCCATAGGATCACCTTCTTCGTGGACACCCTCTTCTTCTTCACCTGGAAGACAACTCTGTATCCGTATGAGAGTAAATTTGTTGATGGCTGATAGAGGAGGCATGGGACTGATATCTTGTGGGATTGCAACACCCTTTTCTTTGAAAATTCTCATGAGAAGACTTGGAAACGCTAGCTTGGGCCTCGAGTTGGTTTTAGTTTCATCCATTATAGTATCAAAAATGTGGGAACTGATGTCAATAAATGTGTTTTCCTTGAGTTCCATAAGAAAGATGGCTCTGGCATTCGTCAATGTAGTCATCTTCCTTATAGGGTACAGATTGTACATCATTATTGTTGTTAAACACCTCATGTCTTTAGGAAAGTCAGAAGTGTTGAGACATCTCTTTTCTAAAACCCCACCAATCTTTTTCTGGACAGCTTCTAGAGAGACCATTCTGTCCTTGTAGTTAGTGAATTCATACTCTTCTAACCCCTCCAGCCCTAAAACCTTATCAATGTCATGAGCATCTAAGGTAAACTCCTTTCCCCTCACCCAACAACTCAACTCATCCTCCTTTATCACAACATTTGCATAGAATTCTCTGATTAGTGGTTCACACACTAAAGGTAAGTCACCTAGAAGTTTCTCCTAGCCTCTTCCTTCAAAGCATTTTGGAATGAATGTATCCCTCAAGTCATGTAAATCCACAAATCTCTCCTGGATAATTGTTCCCTTGATGAAGGAATCTCTGTATCCCTCAAAATGCTTGACTGACCTAAACAGGTTGTTGTCCATTTTCAATCTTTTATCAGCCTTCTTAGCAGGAGTCTTCTTCTTAGAGGATGTGGAAGCCATCTGTAAACACTCAGAAAAGTCCACAACAAGGGCACAACACAATATGTGGAAGTATACTCAAATTAGTAACCATGTAGTTGTAAGGAAGAACAGAGTGTTGGGCAAAACACAAACCAAGAATAGTTGATAACAAAGAAATAAGACATCACATAATAATCATAGATCAAACATGTTCAGTCTGTAAAGATGAAACTTTCATACAGACAGATGAAAGCATATGTCACTGATACTTGACTAAATGAACATGAACAGTGTAAGAGAATCTCCAGAGCCAGAGCCACACACAAGATATGGTAACACACACACATAACAGAGTGAACCACATAGACAGAAGGACATACACATGGCAAACAAGAAATTTTCATTTAGGGAAACAGCACAGAGATACCAAAAATTGTATACCCAATGGATATAAACACTTAAATATCAAATATCAGATCATGAATGAGAAAGTGAAAGCATGAAAACCCATAATGGAGCAAACACAAGAAACTAATCATAACCAAGAGGGAACAAACCAAACCACCAAACCAGCATTTTTAAGCCTAAATATGTTTGAATACCCAAATAACAATCCAACAGTAAAACACATAGATTCAAGAACATTTTACTTAAATCATGAAATTGGAGTGAAAAACAAGAAAACCCATACCTTTTTCTTGAAGATTTATGCAGAAATGATGCAGAGATGAAAGATTTTGTTAGTGAGAAACGAACGGTTTGAGTGAGAGAGTGAAGAAGACAATGAACAGTCACTAATATTTGAGGGAAAACTGAAAAACTATCTTAAAAACGCAAAACACGTGTTTTTCGCGACTTAACCAAGTCGCCAGTGCAAGCTGCGAAACACTGTGAAGAAAAGAAACTTGAGAATTTCTCTAAGTATTTTTCGCGATTGGAAGGTCTACCTGCGAGATAGTCGCGATATAAGCCGCGAAATTCCCTGAGTACCTCTCGTGACTGGACCTTCCACCCGCGAACCAATCGCCATACTGACCCACGAAAACTGGAAAACTCAAAATTTTGAAAAAATTTTCTAAGTCTTTTTCGCGACTAGAGTACTGACTCGCCAGTAAGCCGCGAAAAATCTCTGAGTGAGCTTGCGACTGGTACATGCGACTGGACCAACCCGCGACTTAGTCGCCAAAACAGGGCAACACTATTTTTGAAAAAATTTTACATTTCTGTAAAAGCAAAGTACTTTCCAAAAACAAAACAAAACACTCAAAAATCTTTTTGTGTTTGACCAACAAAGATTGAGCATGTGAAACCACATTTAATCAAGTACAATCATACAAATGAATATGGCATTCATTGAACATAGACTTGTGTGTTGTGTGTGTGGATATCAAAAATGAGATAGTCCTTAGTCTAATGTGAAGCTTCAATGATCAATTCAATCAAGGCATACACAACTAGCATTAGATAATGTGACATATCTCAATTATAGAAGCATGCATATATGACCTCCCACAAGAACTTGATAACAATTCTTTGAAGCTTTTTATTTGGCTCCATATTCAACATATCATTTGCCATTTTTGAGCAAAGAAACTCTCATTGTGAGATAGATGCCTGAAATTTTTGATATTTCAATTAATGAGTTAGCCTTTGGCTTTTTGGGCATCTTTCATACATTTTATTTTGGTTGTTTTCCCTTTTTCCTAGTCAAATACTAGTATGTGCGACAGGCTTTTTCAGCTCTATATCTCTTTTCATTTGGAGATTTACATTTAGAGAGCTCTTTTAAAGCATAAAAATAAAAAGTGGGAAGATATATAGGCATGAGTCTATGCATGTCTCAAGATCAACAAAACTATTCACTAATCATTCATGACAAGGTTGAAGATCTATTTACAACAATCACATAGATTTCAGAATTTCTTCCACAATAATATGAGTGCATGAGAGACAAGCTAAGCTCGTAGATGCTCAAAGCCATTAGTACAAAGGTACAAGACAAAACATGATTTGAGACAAAAGCTCAACAAAATTGATCAAACTTTTTGGATTTTCTACTTTTTATGTGCTTTTGGATTTTTGACACCAAGGAAAAATAATCAAAAACAAAATCAGCAAAGAGAAAAACAATTTGACCAACACAACAAGATTTTCATCACAAACTAGCAAGAAGCAAAAACAACCAAGCATATACACAAACATGGGAAGTATTGATGCATGGACATGTTGTAATGCTTATGCATGAGTACCCTTTGTCACCCACACGTCACGTGCGTTTGGGGTGATATCCTTGACGGATTGGGTGCGAGAATTAGGACTATCAAACCTTCGTGTGAAGCTTTCAAGGCAGTTGGTGAAGGCACCGATCATTTTCATCACGTCCGTCATTCCTGGATCATTGTTTTGACTTCTTGGTTTCTCACCACCCCAAGACCTCTTGTCATTCCTTCTTCCTCGTGACCGAGGTACGCTTGCATTGTTGTCTGCTCTCAGCTTCTGACAGTTTGGTCTAGTATGCCCTCGCAGTCCGCAATAGTGACACACATACTCTGTTCTAGGACCCCGCTGTGGTCTTGAGAGAGATCTTGTTCTAGCTTCGTGTCTGCCCATATATTGATTTCGGGGCTTATTCACCATCCGTTGCTCACTCACATTCTTCTTCTCATCCTTAACATTCTCAGGGATGGTTTCTTCTACAATAGGCTCTATGGCCTTCACAAATTTCACTTCTTTGGTAGCTTTGACTGATGAGCTACTTCCTCCGGTATAACCCAATCCGGACTTATCTGAGAAATGTTTTTGAGACGAGATAACATCTTCCAGCTTTCTGGAGGAGACCCTTTCTATCTTGGCTTGCGCTTGCACCATCTCTTGCTCAAGGAATCTTACTTTGGTATAAGCTTCCCATAACTCTCCATTTAGTGTCTCAATCTCACATTTAGCTTCTTTATATCTAGCCAGTAGACTTTTGTAGTCCTCTTCAGCCCTTTTCATCTTCTTCACAGCTGCCTTTGCAACCCTTGCATACTCACTTGATTTCTCAAGGAGTAAAGTGTAATTCTCTTGAAGACTCAATGTACCTTCATCCTCTTCAGCTTCCGATTCTTCAACAACTCCAATAGACTCCAAATCAGAATGCTCACCAAGCTCCTTCACAAGCGTATCCAAGTCATCTGAGGATTCCACATGAGCAATGGTCATGAATGCGGAGAAATTTCCTTCTCCATCACAGCTCTCGTCGGAATCAGAATTTGATGAGTCCGAATCACTTAAAGTAGTGGCATAGGCCTTTCCCTTCGACTTCAAGTAATTTGGACATACCTTTTTAAAATGCCCATGCCCATTACATTCAAAACATGTAATTCCTTCTGAGGATTGGAAATCTTTACCATCTTTTCTTCGGAATTCTTTCTTCTCTTTTCCGGCACTCTGGAATTTTCCTTTGTCACCAAATTTTCCATTATTCTTGAGCTTTAGGAATTTCCGGAAGTTCTTAACAAGATACGCCACATCTTTACCTCCTGTATCCTCTTCTGAAGAGTCATGAGACACTATCCTCTCATCAATTGTCTTAAGAGCAAGGGATTTGCTCTTCTTCACTGAAGGAAGGGACAACTCATATGTCTGTAGAGAACCGACCAGCTCTTGAACCTTGATTTCGTCAAGATCTTTGCTCTCTTCAATGGCTGTAACTTTGGCACGAAAACTTTCTGGT